>JARHVA010001783.1:1802500-1842500 GCA_037957365.1 Torreya grandis | reverse complement strand
AAGTCCATTAAGATGGAAGTAAAATGACAATTATTATGTCTAAAAATAATGATTAATCCATAGGTTAGCAGTGAAGTGAAATTAAATGTTAACCTCAAACTTTTATTACTCATTCATTCAGTCAGTCACTCAGCCATTCCTCATTTACTCACTTAGTCATTCCTCATTCTGAGTGGTGTTTTTTTTATTTTAAAAAATGGAAAATTAAATGACACTAAAAAACTATAATCAAATCTCTTAAAAAATATTATTTTTGAGGAAAAGAAAAACCTAATAGTGAGTGTTGAAAAATACTATATCAAGATATACAACACCTTTAGTGGAGAATGTACTTCATAATTACATGTCAAAAATAAATATAAAGTTAATATTAAATGCCATGATGATAAAAAAACATATAAAAAATAACATATAATTTCCAAAAAGGTGTATAACACCCTCTATATGTCACACAATTCCATTGTATTCACATTCAATTGGGCTTTCAACTGATAAAAGTCATGTGATGGCTAATAAAAATGAAAATGAGAATATCACTTCAACTACACGGCTATGTTTTGAAAAATACGTCCTCTATTTAGCCTCATAGATTAATATAATAATCTAGAGATATTGTTGTGTTTTTAAATGTATTTATTTTGCTTCCGTTTATTTTATCGATTCATGAAAGTCTTATTTAATGTGAATAGTAGGTAATTATGTGGCTTGTAGAATATGGTTTTATACACTAAAATTTATAATACATGTTTTTTTATTTGTGTTGCTTTTAGTAGCACTAGTACTTACTGATTTTTAACCTTTTATTCATTTTTTGTAACTAATTTTTAATTACAATTTTCACCACAAACCTGCTATAAATATTTAATCAGTTACACATTCACTATCTAGGGTTTTCCTTTCCTAAAAACCAATCTTTTATTTCAGAGATTTAATTCTTGTTTTTAACATTTTTTATTTTAGTTTTATTTATATTTAGATTTGTTATTTTTTACACCATAATTTGACCTAATATAATGAAGAATGACTGCATTTTCATCATTTATTCACACTATTCCTAATGAGGTTGTGTTAATATTAAAAGTTCAAAGACATAACTATTACTTGCACACCTTTACGCTATTCCATTTATCATTTTCCATCACCCTATTGATTTTAAACTTATAGTTAAAATTGTGTACCATTTCCCAGTTCCATAAGCATGTATTTCATTCTTAGGAGTATCCAAGATGAGGTGTTTACTATAAAGGTTGGTTAGCTAGAATGCATTGCTTTGTTAAATCTCAAACCATAGTTAGAATGATATTATTTTAAAATCTCAGAATGGAAAATCTTTACATTTATATATGAGAAACCAATGTAATACATAACATTTTTATTAAACTAATATGTTCACCGTGGACTGCTAGGCTCACCATCATCCTTGATAATGCTGTATGTTGTATATGATGCCTTTCATGATATAGTATGTAAACTCACTAGCTCCATTGTTCTTATGTAAATTATACTATGAGATAAAGTTTTATCTCTAATTAACTATTTTATATTCATTTATCTCCTTCAAATTATATATAATATTTATTAAAGAAGAATGATAATTATTAAATAGTTATTCAAAATGTTATAATTTGTAGCATGCAACATAGTATGTCTTTTTAGTAAAATTGATAGACTATCTTAATTTAAATATATATATATTTTTTTTTTGAAAAATAAATAAATTATATCATGTACAAATTTCATGTTCTTTGATCACTCTTCATAACCTATAATGACATCCACTTTGGTTGTGAATGTAATAGTGTGAGATTTCAATTTATTTTTCCATTTTACCATTGTAAGGTAGTTTTAACCTTATTTTTGGCATTCTTTTGACAATAATACATGATATTTCATTATTTATTGGAGTTATTGATTGAAAAAATATGATATCCTAAACATATAGTGTTGGGTTATGGAGTCTCTATTTCCTTGGAAATATTTTTTCAATCCCAATGCAATGTTGGAGCTAGATCACAACCATTTTTCATGAACTTTAGTGGGATATTCATGAAGAAGAAAATTATTTAATTATTAATGGTGTGAATGTAAATATTTAAATCAAATTTTTATTATATTTATGGTGATTAATATTCACATGTTTAGACTAAACTGATTATAGATAGTCTTGGCCCCTTTCAGTTATTTGTAGATAAAGTACATTTTTCATTGAAGGTTTAAATAAATTCATTGAATTTTTTTTTTACCATGATTGATATAACTTATGATTAGTTAAATCCTAATTATCTAATTTTATAAGTAATATTAAATAATTTTTTCAATCAGTAGTTTTAAATGTCCTCACTCTATATACACTCCTCTTGTTTGGCTTTTATTTAGTTTATATCTACCATTGGTATAAGAAATGAAGAAATCTTCAATTGAAAGTGAGTATGTTTTATTTTACAAGATGTTTTGTGTTATGATATTATATAAATTTTATATGTGATGGAGTTATAAATACATTAATATGTAATTTTAACATATGATGCACAACATTTAATCCTAGACAATGCATATTAATAACACATTGCATTCAATCCCTTTGATGTACAAACAATGCATCAAAAAAAGTAAATTCACATATAATGTATCACATTTAATCATACATAATTTATAAAAAAAAACCCTTATATTCAATTCCTTAACAATGCATTCAATACATTTAAGATTAAATGTATAATTATATATAAGTTTAATGCACATAAATTATTCATTGCACTTTTTATTGCTTCCATAAACAAATAATGCATATAAACATTTATTTTGTTATATATACATATTTAAAATTTCATATACATGATTGTATGCCATTTTTATTATTATAATTATATTTTCATTAGTATGTAGTGTTCTAATATTATGTCTATGAAATTGCATGTATGTTATCAATCAATTAAAAAACATGTCTTGATTAAAAAAATGGTTGCAATCCTTTTAAGAGCCTTCACTCATTGGTATCTAAAATGTATCCAATAAAGATAATCCATAAAATTGAATGAGGAAAGAATAAGTTGTATATATTTGGATAATCATCTAATGAAGATGATATTTTAAAAGAAATAATTGAAGACATTGTCTGAACAAAATGACATTGATATGGAAACATCAAAACATTGTTTGATTTTAATATGCTTTATTTAATTTTGTAAGTGATTCTAAGATTTATGCAAAGATAACCATATAGAATATATTATTTTTAAATGGATAAAAATATCCCTTAGTTGATCACAATCAATTTAATATGTTAATATTGTTGAACCTAGCCCTTAGTCTCCCCTAGTTGAAAATATTAATAACATAAATTGTTTGTATTCATCTACTATATTATTATGACCAATCATGACTTAAAATTTTAATTAGTTTATTTAATTTTTATCCTTATAATAATTTTGAGACTGATGACCATGCCACACCTAGGATAAGCTTACCCGAATCTATCCTAAAACATCAATAAAAAAGAAACAAATGGGGAAGATGGTTCCATGAAAAAGGTAAAAATAGGGAAGGCGGTAAGTTTTTATTATTATTTTATTATCAAATGTTAATATTATTTTGTTTACTTATATTTTTTATTTATAGTTACTTCATTACTTTTGTAGTGTGATAATTCTAGTGAGGAGGGCTTCACTCCTCCCATTCATAGGAAGAATAAAAGAATTAAACAGATGTAATCATGCTTTGCAACCTCGTTGCATGCACATGTACATAGTCATCCAAATGATAAGGTAATATGGGAGAAGATGCTATGTGGTGTTTATGAGTTTATGAAATTGATATGAATCTTGATTGTGATTATCACCTTTTTATTTTTATTGAAATGGAACCTATTATTATCTTAGAGAAATAAATATAATCACTTATATCATTAGAGGATGAGGATCTAGATTACAACCTTACAAACAATTTTCATGATATAAGGTAATTATTTAATGTTAATCCATTTTGAATTCACATTTATATCTTATGACATACTTATTTGGGATTTATAGCTATTGCACTCTTTTTTCAAAATTACAATGGTAGCGAGGAAGGATGCATACTTATTTCATTAAAGGATAGGGAAATTTTAATATTTTGAGCTACCAAAAGATTCATTGAAACCCTATTCATGTGCACATGAGAATATTCAAAATGAAAATAAATTTGTTAGGATTTGAGAGACTTTATTTAATTTGAATGAAATATTGTTGTGATATTTTTTTTCTTTTTACCTTCATAAGAACTGATTATCCTTCCTTATAGGATTATAATAAAATGGAATAAAAATAAATGACATATGTAATCTCTTTGTATGGACATGGTTATAGTCAGAAAGACAAGTTGGGTATGTGCACAGAGTTGGGGGACATTTTTGTGGACATAACCCACTACACATACACATTATAACATAATGTGTTATTATTATAATGCATATGCATTATGGCTCAAGATTCCTAAGCCATAACATGTATACATTATAAAAATAATATGTAAATGTTATGTTTAATTATAGAAATGCATATGCATTATAAGAATGTGTATGATTTCCTAAAAGTAAACATAATGTGTACACATTGTTAAAACTATAAAACAAAAAGTAATCCTCAACCTTTATCTTTTTTTCCTACTTATTATTCATGCTTTAGTGCTTCCCATTCATGTTTTGGCCCATAAATCTTGATTTTTTCCTCTATCTCATGTTTTGGCCTGCATATCTTCCTTTTGGATTCCATTCTATGATGCCACCAAGAAGAAGAGGTAGGTTTTTTGTGGATTAATTTTTATTTATTTATTTGTGAATGTTAATTCCATAGTTTGTTTTTTATTTTTCTCCAATAGGTCAGCATGTTACACCTAATCATCTACCTAAGCTTATAACTAACCCTCTACTTAACCCTCATAATCCTCCAATTAACCCTTTGCTTAACCCTCCTATAGTTCCACTAGATCCCCTAGGAAATTATGAGGATATAGTTTCTCACATAGTGGAGGAAAAAATTTAAATTGATTAGATAATTAGGAGAATGATGGATCCCACTTCCACAAAGACCCATCTCACTTATTGGGCCAATAACCTAGAGTTAATATTCGGTTAAGTTGACTTGATAATGAATCAAATTAATAGATGGAGGTCATATAGGGATAGTTATAGGGCTTACTATGCTAACAAATTTTCAAGATCTGAGATGAATAACAAACATATAACAAAATATCAAATTTATGACTTATTTATCAACCCAATTACCAATGCCCCATTTTGAATAATGACCAAACATTACCCAATCCTCTTATGCCAACATGATTTGATAAAGCCAATTTTTTGGATTGAAGATAGATTGTGTTTGACTATCCCCCTTGTATTAACTATGAGGTCCCTTTGTAATTTTTGATGAAACTCTATTGTAAGTTTATCCTAAATCAAATTATAAACTACTTTGACTATGGTGAGTTTTAGGGTCAAGGGAAAGGCTCCACGTAGGATCAAATAGGTATACATAATACACATAATTGGCTTGTAAGGTGTAGAGAGGATTATAAATCAAGTTATTCAAACATTAGTCAAGAAATCATGAAAAATGCATTAAAGGTAACAAAACTTAGCCTATCTATTAATGTGGTTATTATAAAGGATAACAAGAAAGAAATGAAAGAAATCAACATCATATTACCTTCCTAAATGAATTCACCATACCAATGTGGTTCAAAATCATGTTCTCCCTTGATCAAGTATCCTTGTCCTTATCGACAATGGTGGCAAACTCCTCTAATGTCTCAAGAACACTCCACAAAACCTAAGATCATGATTTGAAATCACTAAACTAGCCTATCAATGAAGCTTGAAAATAAAATCAATGATCAAATGAAAAAGATTGTGGATATAATTTAACATTATAACTTTACAATATTCAAGCTTAAAAATGATGTCCATGGCCTCTCTATTTATAGATTTTTAAGATTATTCAAGATCAACCATGACCATCCATCTCAAGATTGAGATGTGTGGCCATGGATAAACCTAATATTTATAATTAAACTCATAAATATCCTCAATATAAATAATAATTAAAGAGGCATGGGAGGCATTAACTAGGCATGGGGGACCCATAGTCTTGATATTTTATGCGCTTATGGCTTGATGGATGCCACCCCATAGATGATGTCACTAGGTGATGTAGATATTAAATATCAATTTCCAATAATGAGATATTCAAAAAAATCTATGGAATTCTTACTTAAGCTCTTAATTTGGATTAATTAGCTTAAACAAGGTTAATCATGTTTAGTGCAATTCTTTGGAAATTGGCACACAATTAATCAAAATGGTCAAAAAATCATATTACCAAATCATAATTTGACTTAGGAGGAACTAGAAGGTTATGTTATATGAATTATAACCATATTCTTGTTTATGATGTTGCCAATAGTAAATGATAAAGTTTTATGACATGTACATATGAATTAAAATAAAAGAGTGATCCAGAGCACTAAATGGTGAAATTGACATTTTGAATCGAAATGAATTGATAAAATTTAGGTATCCCATAAAATGTGTTGCCCTATTTAGGGATAAACTATCCTAAATCAACACTTGTAACTGACAAGCTCAAATTATTTAGTATATTTAATGGATTTTAACCTAAACTGTGCATTTGAGTGTAATTCGAGTAAGATTGACAATTTGAACACAAATGGTGTCAGGAATTGGATGTCCACATTTAACCCCTATATGTGAAGGCATATCAAGAAATTTAGGTGAACAAACATATTTTAAAAGAGAAGAGTTTTCAAGAAGAAATTGGAGCAGACCTAGATGCCTCCTCAAGAGGACATACTATGATGAAAGAGAAGGATATACTCTTCAAAAGAGAGAGAAAGTGAGAGATTAACACATGAAATAGATCACATCTAGACAAGCTAATTATTGCACATTTGATTACCATAAATGATCAAAATATAATTAGGGGTATAATAGGCCCATGTAAATGGGGGGAATGGGAAATATGCAATCCATAAATGTAAGGGACATACTTTGTACCCAATTTGATAGTATAAGATGCACATTTATGACATTGATCAATCCTGAGACAAGTTACACACTAGAATATTACCATCATGGGAATTAGTGTGGAGATCTTGTAATTAGAGGAAAAGAGAGAATGTTCTACTTTAGTAAGGGAAGCACTACTAGAATAGGGTCTCTAAAGATAAGATAATAAGAGGTACCCCAACAGAGCAAATGTGATCATGATAAAACATATTTACCCCAGTAGCACAAATTTTGATCATTGATAAAGAATAAATAATGGTTTTCCGTTGTAGGTTTGATTTGATTCCTGATATTTTTTAAATGTTGTGGCCTAGCGTGAGCAATTAGAAAGCAAAATAGCTCAAGGATATAACCCAAAAGATAGGTTAAAGTGAGTGGGTGCAAATGTACATGTGATGGTTTAATGGCTTAGAAGGCCATATAAAACTCAACATACGAGCAAGCACAAAGTGATGAAAGAGATCAAAATAAGAATGAGAGATATCTGAGCTGAAGTTAATAGAAATTGAATTTTGCCTACATAGTTCCATGGACTCATGTTCCAACATGAACTTCAAGCCAAGGAGTTCACCCAAGTTTTGGGAGAGGATGGAATGAGGAATTATGAAAAATGAAAAAGAATTTATTAAAATCATAATGTATGTCAAGAGATGCATGTCTAAGCATATATTTGATTGCTAAAATTCATGTTACCTAGATGCCTAATTCTATATCATGAGCCTAGGTTTTACAAAGTGTTTTTGAGATTTGTTTATCAGAGCTGATGTTGATGTTAAGACTTTGAGACCTGAGCACAAAGTGCTTGTTATATAAAAATAAATTAGGCATCATAAGTATGAATAACTTATAATGACATAATATTATAATCTCACTAAGCTGATTCAAATGTGAATATCTATAACTAAGAATAATGGTAAAATAATGACCAAAACTAGAGTTACAACTATTTATGTTTAAACAAAAAAGAAAAGACAAAGAAAAATATAAACATAAATGAACCTAGATTTAAATCAAGATATGATCAATAAAGACTTAGTAGGAACAAAAATGTTTAAAAATAAAAATCAAGAACATCTTAATGACATAAGACCAAGATATGAATAATCAAGATCCATATAGACAATCAAGGCATTCTTAATCACAAAAGCGAAAAGAAAAAGAAAATAGAAAAATAAGACACCAACAATAATGAAATAAATAAAATGGTCCAAATATAGTATAATAACATAGGATTGATATATAAACAATCAAGATCTATGTGAATCATCAAGATGTTCTGAAACACAAAAGAAATAAGTAAAAACATATAGGGAAATAAAAGACCAAGATGAGACAAGAAGTAATAAAAAGAGAAAAGGTGAAGAAATAAAAGGAGAGGTGAAAAAGCACAAAAAAACACCAAAAAAATAAAACAAAACATCAAGGAACTCATGTAAATACACACTAACAAAAACCAAGTTAGTGCGGTTTAAAGATAAATATTCAAGCATGTGTGGTAGAGGCGTTACTTTCCAACATAACATAATAAAAAATAATGAAACAATAATTATTCCTTAATTAAAGAGGAATAATGACATAAGAAATGGGGGAAGAGAAGAAAGGGAAGGGGTTGGCTAAGATGAATCTAGATGTACAAGACAAGTGGAGGTTGCCTATATAGTTCAATAGATGCATGTTTCAACATGAACTTTAGGCAAAATGTAGTTCTCCCAGGAAGTGGGATAGAAGAAAAAAGTTGTTGATCATACCAACATGATTAATTTTTATATAAGAAATGGAAGATATGACAAACAAATGAGAATGTTCTTAAAAAAAACAAGCTAAGGGGATGAGAAATAATGATATTGAAAAATAACGAGTGCATGGGACAAGATGAACTAGTGTTCCATGCTTACAAAATGGCAAGAGCGTAGCATGGTAGAACAAGAATGTAAAAATGTACAGAAGTGTGAGACAATGTTTTTATTATTTTGTGAATCATGTTTTGATGTTTTTGGTATTTTTAATGTATTTTTATTATTTTGGGGATAAAATATGTACAAGGTGGGACCATTTAGTCAAGGAGATGCATGTCTAAGAATAGAGGTTCCAATAAAATAACTAAGATAGCTACAACAACACATTCTCAAAAAATGGTGAGAGAGAGAGGATCTTACTATGTCAATAAAGAGCGGAAAATGTGATAGAATAGTGGGCAACATGAAGTAACTTTAAATAATTATCTCCATTCACTAATTTGTAACAGTGTGGCAAAGGTCTTTAACTAAGAATATGTATTTGTTCACTTGTTTTAAGCTACACAATACTATCCTAGCTTAATTGCTTTGTATAATTGCTGCTAGGGATGTTCATAATGTTTATGAGACATAATCAAGATCATAATTGGTCAAGGGATAAAAGGTGTTTAAGCTTACAACATGCCTTAGACAACAAATAATATGCTTATCGAAGAGAATAGTCCAGAGTGGGATAAAGAATGTGTTCAAAGTGGCAAGGATTCAAATCCTTCACTATTTAGAATCATGAAGAGTGGACTAGGGTAGTATAAAATACATTTAGGGTAGGATAAAATGGTGGGATAGAATTACTTCAACACAATCCCCAAGTCAGGGTTCTTATAGATAGTGGCTCAAAGTTGTTCATGCGTAGAACCTCTTAAGGTATATGATGTTTATGGGATCTGGAAGTTTTTCACCATTAGGTTTAGCCCATCGATATGCTCCTAATCCATAGTTTACCATGACAATATATGGTCCTAACCAATTAAGCTGAAACTTAGCTTTTTTTTATGTTCAACATTCGTGTTCTCTTGGTTCTCTTTCAAAACCAAGTCACCAATCTCAAATTCTTGAGGGATAATGTGCTTGTTGTAGCTTTTCTATTATCTATTCTAATAGGCTTACAAGTTTTCTATGGCATTTAAATACTTACCATCAAGAAGTTATAATTCTTTCCACCATGAGGATATATAGTTTTCATCATCTTCATTATACTCTAGTGATATTCTCAATGATGGTATCTCAATCTCGACTAGGATGATAAATTCAGTGCCAAAAACAAGGGAGTATGGAGTGGCTTCAGTTGGGGTATGATGATTGGTTCTATAAGCCCAAAGGGCATGAAAGAGTTACAAGTGCCAATTATAGCCAACATCATTAATAATCTTCTTTCAGATGGCTATAATGGTTTAATTTGATGCCTCAACTTATCCATTGCCTTGTGGGTTATATGGAGTTGATTTCTTGTGCTTGATCTTGAATATTTCACAAAGAGATTTCACATCGTGGTTCACAAAGGATCCACCATCATCATATATAATATGAGATAGGATACCATATCGACAGATGATATGGTAATGAATGAATTTGGCTATCTTATTTCTAGTAAGATAAGTGAGAAGAATAGCCTCAATCCACTTTGTAAAGTACTCGATTATAGTCAAAATGTGATTATGGCCATTTAAAGATATCAAGTTAATTTTCATGATGAGATTAAGACCCCACATTGAGAATGGCCAAGGTGTTATGATCGGTTGTAGAGATAAAGAAGGTGCATGTATCAAGTTTCCATGTTGCTGATAAGGAACACACTTTTTTATATAATTATAAGCATCTGTCTCTATTTTGGGCCAATAATATCCTATTCTAAGGAGTTTCTTTTCTAGGACTACACCATTGGTATGGACCCCACACATTCCTTCATGAAACTCTTTTAGTGCTATCTTGGATTCTCCCAAAGATAATTAATGAGGAAGCATTTCATCATAGCCTTTATGATAAAGCATGTTTCTAAGGAGAGTATAACATGTTAAGTTATGAAGGAAGAGTTTTTCTTGGTTTTTAGAAAGGTCAGCAGGGAATACATGACTATGGAAATAGTTAGAAAAATCTTAGTACCATGGTAGCTAAAGTGAGGCATTAGGACTAGAAATGGTGCACACCCTCTTTGAATCTATTAGAATATACGTCAGTTGAAGAAGATTTTCAATTAGTAACTAATAATCTTTAGCATTATCATGTATTTGAATCATGGAACCAATTGTTGTCATTATGTTGATGGATTTGTTGTTGACTCTTGGAACATATTCAAACTATAGAGATTTGAAATGTGTTTTGAGGTTATCAATAATTTACTTGTAAGGAACAATCTTGTCATCTTTTGATTGATACTGATTAGTGGTCTAATTTATGATTAACTATGAATCTCCATATACCTTTAAAATTTGAATATCCCATTATATAGCAAAATGGATCCCAACAACCCATGCCTCATATTGAACCATATTTTTTGTACAATGAAATTGTATATGGAATGATTTGGGGATCAAATCCCCCTATGGTGTGACCAACAAGATGCTAGCTCCAGATCCTTGAGATGTGATGGATCCATCAAAATAAATCATCTAATATTAAGGTTCCTATGATGTTTGTTCTATCATTATGATAAAATCATCTAGAAAGTTGAACTTGAGAGGTTGAGTGGCCTCAATAAGAGCTTATTCAAGCTAGTTGGTAAGAACTTGACCTTTGATTGCCTTTTGATTCTAGTACTCAATATCAAACGCACTGAGGAGCATAACCCATTTAGCCATGTGTCTTTAAAGAGATACTTTAGATAAGAGGAACTTGAGAGGATCCACCTTGGCAATAATAAAAGTTTTGTTTTTATCATATAATGTCATAATTTATGAGCAGTCAACACCATATCTAAAAATGCCTTCTCAATAGGCATATAATTATGTTTATAAGCTACCAATGTGTGGCTTAAATAATAAACAACATTTTTCTTACCATGATCATCATGTTGGGATAAAAGTGCCCCAAGTGCATGTTATGTGGCTGATATATAAAGAACCAGTAGCTTTCCTTGTGTTGAGGTTATAAGACTGGTGAATTGGCCAAGTATGTTTTAAGTTTTGTAAATGCTATCTGAAAATCTTCATCCCATTGAAATGTTACCCATTTATTCAATAGATGTGTAAATACGTGGCACTTATTTCCCAATTGAGAAATGAACTTGTGTATAGACTAGATCTTTCCTTGTAGACCTCACAACTATTTAAAATTTTTTAGTGGAGGCATTTCCATAATATCATTGACCTTTATAGGGTCTAATTTAATCCCTCATTTTGATATAATGAACCCTAGAAATTTTCTTGATGTGACTCCAAAGACACACTTCTTAAGATTCAAGTAGACTTTATATTCACAAAGCCTCTCAAATATTCTTCATATAATGTCATGATGTCTAGCTCTTATTCTTGATTTTGCTAGTTTATCATCAACATAGTCCTTGACAATGTCATGCATCATGTCATAAAAAATGATAGTCATTACACATTGATATGTGGATCTAGCATTCTTCAAACCAAATGACATGACTTGGTAAAAAAATATCCCCCATGGAGTGGTGAACATAGTCTTATGTTGATCTTTAAAGGCTATCTTGATTTGATTGTAACCGAAAAATCCATCCATTAAAGATAAAATCTCATACCTAATAGTTAATTCGATGATCATGTCGATGTTGGGTACAATAAAATCATCTTTGGGGCATGCTTTGTTGATATAATGGAAATCAATACAAATACATATACTCAAGGTCTTTTTACTCACTGGGACTATGTTGGAAACCATTTCAAAGTAATCTAATGGTTTAATAAAATTGGATCCTAAAAACATTTCAAGTTCATCCTTAACTAAAAGGGAAATGTGTGGATGCATCTTTCTCAAATTTTTATTGACTGGTTTAGCATCAGGGCGAACAACAAGATGATGCACAACTAAATCTAGGTCTAATCTTGTCATGTTAGAGTATGCCCATGAAAAAATGTCTATATAATCCTTCAGAATGAATATAATATGTTCATGTCCTGCTTCAGTAAGGGAAGATTGAAGATAAACAATTTTGGGATCCTCATATGTTCTCAACTTTACTTCTATTATGTTCTCCATAAGTAGTGTGGATCCATCTTCTAGAATTATAGGCAATGTATGGTCATGATAATTTTCATCTACTATATCTTATTATTGTTCCTCACAAAGATAATTATAATATGAAGAATTAGAATTTGCATTCTCAAGTAAAGGCCAAGTAGAAAAACCTCTAGAAACTCAAGAGCAAGATGCTCAAATATTTGTTGTTGTTTTGAAGAGATGCTTGTACTAGCTATGGAACTTGGGATAGATGGATATTCCATGACCCGAGTGATGGGAAAAATTTATCACCTAGGAGTGCTTGAAATAGGTTTTCACTCAAAGGATTATCTCTTTCATTACATTTTCCCTGATTGACAAGTGCCTCAAAGAGGTTTTCACCCAAAAATCTTGATGTTTGTTGTTTATTATGACCAAGAAAGTTTGCCTAATCTCCAAAGTAGGTAGAAAGATCTAATGAAAAATTAAATCCCTATTTGTGATTGCCAATGGGTAATCCATCTCATAGGCCCATGTATTCTGTAATTGATTCTTCATTTGGAAACTCATCGAGGTATATGACCAAATTTTTTTGGTCCCAATATATGAGTTTAGGATAGCAAAGGCATAGGGAATAATGAGGGTTTTCTTTAGAATGGGAAGATCTAACAGTAAAGATATAATATTCTACTTCAAGAAGGGAAGCACCACTAAGATGGGTTCTTGCTTCAGGATGGGAAGCTCTAATAGTCATTATGGTCAATATGGCATTTGAATCAAATAAATTTGAGTCAGTAAGCTCATCAAAAAGGATATAATGGGATTTTGTGTCACTGTTAGGAGTCTCATTTCTAGTCACTTTGGAAGATTAACTATCAAATATCATGAGGTCATCCTCTGGTGGTTTAAATCTAAGACCACGATTCCAATTGATAACTCTACCTAA
This sequence comes from Torreya grandis, assembly GCA_037957365.1. Classification (NCBI taxonomy): domain Eukaryota; kingdom Viridiplantae; phylum Streptophyta; class Pinopsida; order Cupressales; family Taxaceae; genus Torreya; species Torreya grandis. Next base: position 1,828,573 of record JARHVA010001783.1, on the reverse strand, counting down.
TAAGGGTTTTAAAATTCCTTGCACTTGTGGGCCAAGGCCTTTCCCTGTATAGTCAAGATGATCCATTATCCAGTTAGGGATAGGATACTTTGGATTCTAAAAATAATTAGCAAGGCCTTAAGAATATAACCAATCTCCTTTGGTAAAAGCCTCTTGATATTTCTTTGGTACAATTGTAGGTATAAAAACCATAGGAGGTTTTGGTTATTTCTTTTTTGGATACCAAATCTAATTAGGTCTATTAGGAGTCTAGGAAGTTTTAGGCTTACTAAATGATTTAGGGGATTTAGGTAATTTTTTAATATATAGGACATCCTTTAGATGGTATGTGGACATAACTACATCTTTAATAATAACCTTCTTGGAAAGAGCAATAGGAAATCGATCATCTAGAGTGGAGGCTAGATAACCAGGGTCGATATAATTAGATAGATATGGATGAGAAGTGATGGATTTGTTGTTTTTTGTAATGAATTTAGAACCTGGGTAGTAATTATAATTATGAAACTCCACTTCAAGATTTTGCAATATTGATATAACTATTGATCAGTGGGAATAGTAACCTCAATCCCATCATTGGGAAACTTAAGGCACTAGTGAAGAGTGGATGGAACTACCTATACTTCTTGTATTTAAGGATGACCAAGAAGTATGTTATAAGGAAGCTTAATATCCACAATATGGAATAATGTGTGATGAGAAGTATACCCAACCATGACTGGCAACCAAATTGTACCAGATGACTCCCTCTGAGCATTGTCATAAGCCTTGATTGTAATAGTTTTTGGATGAATGTATTTATCCATGTATCCCAATCATTGTACCAATTTAAGAGATATGATGTTTAACCCTGAACCATTATATATAAGAACCCACTTGATCTTATGATCCACAATTATTATCTCAATGTATAGTGGGTTATTGTGGGTTTGTCTAAGGGTGGACATATCTTTTTTAATCAAATATTATTTCCCAAAATGAATACAAGTGTCCAACTAGGTTTTAGAAATGATCAGGGTTTATATCACTAGGCACAATAGACTCTTTCAAAAGGTTTTTTAAGATAGTTCTATGGACATTAGATGTCCACAAGAGTTATAATATGGAAATTTGTGTAAGGGTTTTATTCAATTGGTTTGAGAGACTATAAGGCTTTTAAATTATGGATTGAACTATTTTGGTATTTATTAGGATAATATTTGGCTTTGGAACTATTAACACAATGTTCTCATTTGGTTTTATGGAAGAAGAGGATGAAGGGCCCTGGATGGTAAGTCATGGGTGTTTAGTTGTGACTGTATAACCTAGAGGTGGCAAGGACTTATTATAATTAAAATAAGAAGCCAAAGGGCCTTGGATGGTGACTCACATGCAACTAACTATATTTCTATAGCTTTGAGTCAATGAGGAGACTTTATATTTAGAATAAAGGTGCTATTGTTTAGAATTAGTAACCCATGTAAATGAAGTCAGAACACGATTATGCAAACTCAACATAGTATTACTAGGGGAGAAGGTGTTGACCCTATAATGATGGGTCCCCTGCTATGAGTAATAGAAGATTAGCCATGTGGTTTCATAGTAACAATGTTAATGTGGGCAAAAAAAATGCACCCAAAGTATTATTATAGTTGTAAGGCATGTTTTTATAAGCCACATTGTTAGTATAGGCATTATGATCTTGATTATGCTCATTATGATTTTGACCTTGTTGTTGGTTTTGATTCTACCTCTATCCTTGATTGTGACCATTTTGATTATTTCTTGGTGGCAGTGGATCATGTGAAAGAAATGGGTATTTGTATTTTCCCATCTCCTAATTTATGTGCTAATTAGAGGCTAACTTAATTTCTAGTTCAATACTTTCAATAAAGTCCTCAATAATATGTCATAATTGGACGTAATGATATGTACCATGACCAACAACATGATGGAAGTTACACCATTCATTCTCCTTGTACCAATCTGGTTTTGGTTGATCTTGAGTAAATGGCCTTAATACTAGCCATATAATTAAATTAGCTACAGGGAGAGTTTGTAACACTATTTCAACCAATTATCCTAACTTTCTAAAGACTCTAAAATTATTATGAAATTTCCTTCATGGAGGTTGTCTTTACAAAGTAGGTAGTGTATCTGGGGGAGTTAATTATACATTTAGTGGAGGCTTAGCCTGGATCATTTGTATGTGTCTTGTTTCGGTCATCCCATTTCCAACCATGTTCTTATTTTTGCTAAAGCCCTTAGGCTTATCCAACATAACTATTTGAACCAATGATTTAGTATGATTAGGCAATTGACCTTGCATAAAAATATGAACAACGCCCTTAGAAATAAGATCCTTATTAATCTACACTCCTTTGTCAATAATTTATTCAAATGAGTTAGCACAACCTAACCATAGATTATTTGAGACTTTAGGATGTAAGTTCTATGCAAAGATATAAGCCATTTTTTTTCTTCAAGTTATGTTGAAAGAAGCCTATCAATGCTCTCCACCTTTACATATTTGTGGTAAAAATTTCATCATCATGCTACTTGGCTTTGCATAAGTCAATAATAGTTAATTCATGTTCTATGTTATATGAGAAATGGTTAACAAATTTGTTTGATAAGTCATTCCAATCTGTAACTAATCCCTTGGGTAGTTTCAATAGCCAATCAAGAACTTGTCTTTCTAAACTTCATGGAAATAGTCATAGTAATTACTCGCTACTATAAGTAACCTCTTGACATAAGACAAATAATGCCTATATGTGCTCACGTGGATCTCCTTTTCTTTTGTATTTGTCAAATTTGGCTGCCTCAAAATGAGATGGAAAGGGGTTTTAGAGAAAGGATAAATCAAATGGATATGGGCATATCTCATCAAATTTTTACTTTTTGACTCTATTATTCATCTCCAATATTTGAATAATTTCATTCATAGAATTCCACTCTTGTATGTTTGAGGTATTAGTGTATTGAAAAAGATGTTGTTGGGGTGGAATGTGCCCCTAGTTTCATTAATTCTGGGGTGGAATGTTCCTATGGTTTTGTTTTTGTCGGGGTGGAATGTGCCTCTAATTTTTTTTTGTGTGGGTCTATAGGCAATGTATATCTTTTGATCCGTGACTTGGTTCTGATTTGCTCATTGAGTTGAGAACATAGGCCATTGATTCTTGGATTTTAAAACATTACCTAAATTTGGCTATTTTGTACCTTTTTGATTTTGGAAATTTCTATGTTTATTTACCAATTTATGTGTTGGTTGAAAAGAACTCACCAAATTATCTTGATGTATTTGTTCAATTCAAACTGAATTTTTGGGTCTTTGAGTTTGTAAGGTAACAAGATTTTCTTGATAATTGAAGAATGTATGATTCATGTCAAATAGAAGATTTTTTAGGGTCTCTTGTGACTTTAACTATTCATTTAGATTACCTTGATCTTATATGTTAATTTTCTCATCAAATATTTGTTGTGTTATTTCAAACACATTTCTTTGTTCTTTCAAAGCATCATTGTGAATTAAAGTCTCAACTAATGAGTTAGTTAAGTTTGTGACAAGTTAATCTACATATCATTGACTTATTATCTTGATCTTAGCTAGAAGATCTAGATTTGTGGGATTTGACTCTATTTGTATGTATTTTCTATTGTTAGAAGAAGAAAGTATGTTTATTTGTGCAAAATATTTCTCTTGTTGTCATTGTTCTCCTTATCTAACTAAGGTATGCAATTGTTCTGTAGGAAAGTCTGAATGTATTCTAGCACCTGATTCTATCAATCCAAGAAGTGCTTCATCTTGATCTTTTTTGGGTTGATATTTGTTTTAATCATCTTTGGATTGTACTTTTTGAGGATGTCATAAAAAATAATGAGGTTATATTGACCATCATAAAATTTCTCATCTTCATAAGTAAGGCCATAAGAGGCCCCACTATGAGTGAACCTTTGGGTCATGTTTAAAATATTTGTTCTATGTGTTTGACTAAATTTGGACCAATTCTTGGTAATTGTTCAAACAAAGTATGCTTTAGTTCTCTTTCAAATAAATAACTAAGGTATCAAAGAGACTATAAGGGAGATTGGCTTCAAACCATGCACAATTATAAGATTTGGTTCACGAGTTTACTCAACCTTTGGTAAAGTTAAAATAATATAGATTAGAAGAGGGTAAGGTATCCTCAAAGATCCAAGGTGAAAACTAGTACACCAAAGCCTAGTACTATAAAAGCTAGTTCCTACTTCGATGAGTTGACCCTAGAAAATTAAAGGAAAGCTCTCTAAATTATGAAGAAGATAAAATGGAATAATCAACTTAAGATGTAAAAACATATTTGAATCACTAAGTTCAAGGCTAGAATCACATGGATGGTACAACATCGCCACATGGATCTAGTAGAATAAAATGTGTTCTAGGACTCAAATTGTAAGCCATACACAAGATGACTTGAGTCCACCAAGATGATAATGTGATTTTGAGTCTAATAAATGTCCCTCAATCCAAATGGAAAATTTAACCCAAGTTAGAGAAAGTTTAGTGTGGAAATGGCAAACCCATTTTGACACACCAACCCTTAAAACATAGAAAGGTTTAATTTTGATTGTGGATTATAAATGAGGGACTTAAAAAAAATGGGTAGCATGACTCCACCAAATTTGGTGATATGACATAAAGTTTTTGATAACAATTTGAAAAATGAAAAGATAAATTTTCCAATTGGACAGCGTAATGCCTCCCTTTCTCAATAAAATTGAGGACAATGTGTTTTGTTTAGGTTCATTTATTCACACCATGTTTTGATTCCAAACAAAACTTTAATCTAGGACAAAACCAACTAATTAACCCCTCTTAGATAGTAAACTAACAAGGTTTCTTGTTATTGTTGGAATCCATCAATATACATCTTTGGAGAGGATTTTAAGTGTTCATCCAAAAGTAAATGCACATTATATAGTAGGGTTTTTATACCCCCCCTTCTCTTAAATGATAGTACTACAACATGGACCTTGAGGCACACCATTCACCAATAATACTTCTACAATAAGTGGGGATTTGTCTAAGATATACAAGGATTTTAAACATCTCTAGGAGAATCAATTTCACAATGAATTTCATGTCAAACAATGCAGAAGAAAAGCATGGATTTGGGGTCTGTAGCACTTGGATTGTTATAAAAAGTTCTAGTCCTTATTTAAACCACTACATCCTACTATTTACTCAGTGTAGTGCAATTTCCAATTATGAAAATTACATCCCATTTTCACTCTAACACTATAAGGTGTTTTAATGTAATATCCCCTTCCAAACAGGAAATATATCAACACAAAAAAATCTAAACCAAGATATAATCGCTGTTGAATAAATTCAGAAAGATCACAATAATATAGTCTATTAATAACAAATTACAGATTGTATCACTTGTCCTTCTAAATTATTACAATTGCAGTCTTCTACATGCATATAAATATGAAATACAGTCTTGAAAACTCTGGCTTTGCAAATCTGGAAGTGCAAATTGAGTTCTGGAAAAGTCTCGGTCCTTCTGTGTCGACACACAGTCGCCGTCGTCGGTCGATATCTCGCCGACGTCGGTCTCAGCCGGATGGATTTCTGCCGACGTCGGTCTTCAGTCGACCGATGTCGGTCACTGAAACCCCCTGTCTGCCGAGGTCGGTTCCTGCACTGATCTGTACGAACCCGTACGGATTCTGTACGGCCGCAAATTAAGCACAACTTCCCTATTTTCAACCCCTGATCTGAAGATATCTGTCTCTAGCATAGTAGATCTCTAGCTGTATAATTTATTGAATCAAAACATAAAGCAATAAATACCTGGAATATCTGTGATAACTTCTGTGTGAAGTTATCTCTCAAACCTGAAATTCTGTGATAACTTCTGGATGAAGCTATCTCTCACTTTGGCAATAGATCAGCTGATATTCCACAGCCTCTTAATTGCACACACTGAAGAGGGAACGTTCTCCAATGCAAATGGAATCCTTGAACCCTAGGCTCAGTCTTCACAGAAGAAATTCTCAAAATCAATATCAATATTCAATAGCATAATGAACAATGGCCTCCATGAGAAACCCTTATACCCTCAAAAGATATGCTTGCCCTAATTAGGGTTTATTAAATTAGAATTAGGGTTTCTAATTAAAAATAGGCTAAATAATTAATATTTGATTAAATCAATCAAATATTAACATCTCCCTCAATACATGTCGGATCCACCAACCGATCGAAGCTAGTGAATCAGGGAGTGATTTCGCACATAACCATACCACAATAAAGGCGCTCCGCTGCATATCAAATATCCCTAAAAAGTAGGAGCTCAGGCCAAATGTGTCTGAAATACCCTGAATGAAAATCAAATGTAGAAATCTTGTGAATCAAAGTCGAGCCAAGCTCCATTATGACCCTCTATCCATCTTATTAGCCTACAAAGGTCGCATAATAGGCTAACCATGAACTCAGAACATGTCAATTGAAAAGGGGACATGACAATCCGCCCCTCTTGAAATTGCTTACCCTCAAGCAATCACTGAATGACAAATCAATCAACCCACCTGGATCCCAAATGTAGTTAGGATCTCCACCACTGTCAATTAACACGAACCCCATGCCATGTCCATCCCAACTCTCATGTAATGGAGTCACATCATCTCTTGTACTAAGATAAGCACTCCAACATCCAATCCATAAATGACAATCAGCAAGCAAACTCCGTACCTGAATAATATCTAAAATTGGATTGTGAAGGCTAGACATAGTCATATCATCATCAACCTGTGACCCGACTGTAACAGAAAGTTGAGTCCTCACCACATGTGACAACTCCTGAACTGAACTCACCTCAAGACCAAGCTCGTCCTCATACCTCTCCTGTACTGGTGCCAATGTGCTCTTGTCATCACCCTCTATCATGTTATGTGGTATAGGTACCTCCATCCGATGAAAAAACATATATCTGAAGTTGCTGCCCCGTATTGCCTTAAGAATATGTGTCATCCCATCGACATTAAAGAGAACCTCCATGTCCTTGAGATGAAGAGTAACTTCCTCAAATGAATGAAGCCACTTCATACCCAAGACTAAGTCTATATCCCCCATGTTTACCACATAATAATCAGCGTTGAACTCATAGTTGTTCAAGCGCAATGGGAGGTCTCTAATCATACGCTCACACTTAAGAGTGTGACCATCGGCTACCTTAACTCTGATGCCCTCAAAACCTTCTGTAGTGATTCCATGCTTCTCCACAAATCTAGCATCTATGAAATTGTGAGTGGCCCCTGTATCAAGAAGGGTGATAACCTTCTGCCCTGCCAAAACTCCACGGAGTCTGAATGACTCATCCGACTGAATGTTGGATATGCGTGCCTCCTGTAGGTGAAGCTCTAACTCTACCTCTACATTAGGCCCTGAAGCCTCTGCCTCTGCCCCTTCAGCACGGTTATGCTGTTCGGAATCCTCAGAATCTGACTCCTCATAATATATCCACATCATACGATTCGCCTTGCCCTTAGGCCTCAAAGGACAATCGTGATGGATATCATATGGTCCTTTGTAGTAGAATCAAAGCTTCTTCCTGCGTATATCATTAAGCGCCTCATGATCCAAAGGTGGTGCTGCTGGATTGGCCTTTGAATCATTTTTAACTCCGGATTTATCTATGTTAAAATCCGGTCTCTCCGTATCCCCGTGGGAGTGCTTATGGTCTCTAGAAGAAGAAGTATCTTTGGTGTTAAATTTATTGGATGGGGCTGCCATCTCCATATCACGTGCCTTCCTCATAGCTACCTGTAATGAAGGAGGATCAAAGGCTTTGATCCAACCCCTCAATGGCTCTGTCAATCCCTCTATGAAGAGAACTACCAATCTACGCTTTGAAATATTGGGTACCATGACTGCTAATCTCTGAAACTCACCAATGAAAGACTCCAAGCTACCTGTTTGTCTCAACTGTGCCAGATCTCGGAAGTAAACCTCGGGATCTCTCCTGTCAAACCGCTCAACCAATCTATCCACAAAGTCCTGGTACTCTGTCACTTGATTATGCTGAAGCGTTACCATACCATGGTACCACCAATCATGTGCTACTCCATCTAAGTGCAAAGTGGCGTATTTGATGGCATCTATCTCCGACATTGGTCTCAATGCCAAAAAAGTGTCAAGCTTATGAACCCAAGCTTGAGCTGTCATCTTACCGCTGCCGTCAAAAGTAGTCAAAGAAAGCTTACCCGTAGCCTTCTGTAGCTCACTGAATTGGACTCTAGGTCTCCTGTCCTGTCTAGCCAATCTATAGTGCTCTCTCCTCAAATTGACAAAATGATCAAAGGTTGTTCTCTCCTGTATATGAGGAGGTAATAAGTCCCACTCATCATTTGCAGCCATGTAAACATCTGCAAATGGAGAATTCCCTGCCTCCTCATCTGCTGGTACCTCTGGTTCTTCTTGAATAAATGAATGGCGTGTAGGTCTATCAGCTGTTTTGGAGTGAGTCTGTTGTGGTCTCTAATTAACCGTAGCACTCCTATCATCTCTTTGGTCCCTATTCTGTCCATCAAGTGCATTCATTCTCTCTATCATGGTCATAAGTCCCTGTAGTGTCTGAGCCATCTGCTGTTGGCTTGTCATCATAACACGCTGAAACTCTCTGGTGGCCTGATCAGCATCATACCTGTGGCCCCTGGGTGGGATGCCCTCACGTCTGTCACTCATGATGATCGGTCTCTGATCTAACAACTGGATACGTTCAAGCAAGGCTCGGCTGCGTGTGTTATACCTATGTGGTCCCAACTCTTGTGGCTGCATAAGATCTATAGACCCTCAGGCTGGCAGGATTTAGCTCTGATACCACTGTAATATCCCCTTCCAAACAGGAAATATATCAACACAAAAAAATCTAAACCAAGATATAATCACTGTTGAATAAATTCAGAAAGATCACAATAATATAGTCTCTTAATAACAAATTACAGATTGTATCACTTGTCCTTCTAAATTATTACAATTGCAGTCTTCTACATGCATATAAATATGAAATACAGTCTTGAAAACCCTGGCTTTGCAAATCTGGAAGTGCAAATTGAGTTCTGGAAAAGTCTCAGCCCTTCTGTGTCGACACACAGTCACCGTCGTCGGTCGATATCTCGCCGACATCGGTCTCAGCCGGACGGATTTCTGCCGACGTCGGTCTTCAGTCGACTGATGTCGGTCACTGAAACCCCCTGTCTGCCGAGGTCGGTTCCTGCACTGATCTGTATGAACCCGTACGGATTCTGTACGGCCGCAAATTAAGCACAACTTCCCTGATTTCAACCCCTGATCTGAAGATATCTGTCTCTAGCACAGTAGATCTATAGCTATATAATTTATTGAATCAAAACATAAAGCAATAAATACCTGGAATATCTGTGATAACTTCTGTGTGAAGTTATCTCTCAAACCTGAAATTTTGTGATAACTTCTGGATGAAGCTATCTCTCACTTTGGCAATAGATCAGATGATATTCCACAGTCTCTTAATTGCACACACTGAAGAGGGAACGTTCTCCAATGCAAATGGAATCCTTGAACCCTAGGCTCAGTCTTCACAGAAGAAATTCTCAAAATCAATATCAATATTCAATAGCATAATGAACAATGGCCTCCATGAGAAACCCTTATACCCTCAAAATATATGCTTGCCCTAATTAGGGTTTCTTAAATTAGAATTAGGGTTTCTAATTAAAAATAGGCTAAATAATTAATATTTGATTAAATCAATCAAATATTAACATCTCCCTCAATACATGTCGGATCCACGAACCGATCGAAGCTAGTGAATCAGGGAGTGATTCCGCACATAACCATACCACAATAAAGGCGCTCCGCTGCATATCAAATATCCCTAAAAAGTAGAAGCTCAGGCCAAATGTGTCTGAAATACCCTGAGTGAAAATCAAATGTAGAAATCCTGTGAATCAAAGTCGAGCCAAGCTCCATTATGACCCTCTATCCATCTTATTAGCCTACGAAGGTCGCATAATAGGCTAACCATGAACTCAGAACATGTCAATTGAAAAGGGGACATGACATTTAACAGCTCAAACCTTATGATCCTAGTGTGAGCAATTTGAAGTCAGTGTTGAGAGGTAAAACCCTGGGTCAAAGCTTCCCTAAAGAACTCACAAGAGGTAATGATGTCCCCCTCATAAGTCAAGATGTAATAAAATAAAAGACATAAAAAGAAAGACTTTAGGGTCATTTTTAAGGTCACCCAAACTATGATGAGTTTTGGGGAGTGCCTTAGATGACATTCTTTCTAATCTTTGGACTAGGATTTTTACAATAGGAATGGTGCTTTTGATTTGAAGGGTTCCCTCTCTTTTCCAAACAAGTTATAACTAAATAACTAATTAAATACACAAATCTTGGAAAGGTGAGTTCATTTCCAAGCCCAAATGAAAGATGTGGTGGTGTTATTTTGACCCCTTTGGTATTAATTGTAAATTTGAATGAAAACCATGAAATGTGCTTAAGATATCACCCTAACAAGTTTTCATAAACACCAAAAGAAATATTTTTAGTTAATTTTAAACATATAAAGAGGTATAAAACTAATGTTTTATCAAATTTTTGGCTTGGTCCTACAACTAAAAAGTCATTATGCCCTTCATATTTGAAGCTAATTTGAGTTTGAAATAATGAACATTGAAAAATGAAGTCTCAAGTTTTTCGCACAGTGTAATCCCATTACTCCATAGAGCAATCCCATTAGTTGTAAGATAATACCAAAATTTTATGAGTTTTAGTATTGTAACTTATCCATATGTGGTTAATTCACAATACCATGACTCAAATCAAAAATCCCATGAGTTACAGGTCAATATTGTAACTTCACAAGTAGTGGGATTGCCACTTAACTTCTAGCGGTTAGACATTACCACTACTTGGTTAGGAAACCTCATGAGTTGCAAAAAATCTCGGTACTAAGTGAGTAGAGATATTGTTAAACCTACATAGAATGATAAATTTAGTCTAAAATAAAAATATTTAAGCATAATACCATGAGTTACAGGACAATTCCATGATTCAGAGCAACAATACCATGATTGTGTCAAAACAAACCCGTGACTTCCATAAAAAAGTGTTTTTACTCAAATTTTCACTCTTTTTAGATTCTTACATTAATATTATACAAATAAATTATTATTAGGTTACTTGAAAGAGCTTTGTGATCATTTTTATGAAGCTATTCGATCCCACCAGGTGTGCCAAGATGTAGAGAGGATTATAAAGTAAGTTAGTCAAACATTAGTTAAGAAATCATGAAAAATGCATTAAAGAAATAACAAAAATTAGATTATCTATTCATGTGGGAATTACAAAGGATAAAAAGAAACAAATGGAAGAAATAAAGCAACATCATATTACCTTATCAAATGAATTCATGATACCAATGTAGCTCAAAAGCATGTTCTCCCTTGATCAAACATTCTTGTCTTTATCAACAACGGTGGAAAACTCCTCCAATGTCTCAATAACACTCTACAAAACCTAGGATCATGATTTGGAATGAATAAACTAACCTATCAATGAATCTTGTAAATAAAATCAATGATCAAATTCAAAATATTATGGAAACAATTTAACATTATAACTTTGCAATATTCAAGCTTACAAATGATGTCCACAGCCTCTCTATTTATATATTTTTGAGATTATTCAAGATCAACCATTACCATCCATCTCAAGATTGAGATGTGTGGATATGGATAAACCTAATATTTGGAATTAAACTCATAAATATCCTCAAGATAATTACACATTAAAGAGGCATGGGAGGCATTAACTAGGCATGGGTGAACCATAATCCTAATATTTTATGTACTTATGGCTTAATGGATGCCACCCCGTAGATGATGTCACTAGGTGATGGAGATATTCAATATCAATTTCCAATAATAAGATAGTCAAAAAGATCTATGGAATTCTTACTTAAGTTCTTAATTTAGATTAATTATCTTAAACAAGGTTAATAAAGTTTAATGTAATTCTCTGGAAATTGGTGCACAATTAATCAAAATGGTCAAAAATTCATATTACTAGATCATAATATAACTTGGGAGGAATTGGAAGGTGATGTTAGATGCATTGGAACCATATTCCTATTTAGGATGTTACCAACACTAAATAACAAAGGTTCATGATCCATAGCACTAAATGGTGAAATCATCATTTTGAATCAAAATGAATTGATTAAAGTTAGGTATCCCATAAAATGCATTTCTCCATTTATGGATACACTAGCCTAAATTAGCACTTGTAACTGAAAAGATCGAACCATTTAGCGTGTTTTATGAATTTTGACCTAAAATGTACATTTGAGTGTAATTCAAGTAAGATTGACAATCTCAACACAAATGGTGTTAAGAATTGGATGTCTACACAAGGATCCCTACCCAAAAGACACTTCATCTAGAGATTCCCTTTGTGGTGATGGAGGTTGTGGAGATAAACACTTTACATGTGCTTAGAATGCTTATTGATACACTCATTCATCATATGAGTAGACTTTTAGAGATAGATGCTCAAGATACTCTAGCTAGTGGCCATATCTGACCCCACCCATGTAGATGTTGTGGTGATGTATTCACTAGACCTTTAGATGATGATGGTGGTGCTTTAGGGGGATTGACAGATATGGTCTTGACTGATGAGTTATTGGCACACACATTTGGTTTGTATATATTAGGAGTCTCTACGCACATGTAGGTAACTTTTATATAAATTTAATGTTAAATTTTGAAGTTATATTTATAAATTAAAAAGTTAAAAATTAATTTACACATTTAAATTGAATTATATATATATTGTGTTCTAAGAGGAGACGTTGCCTTTGACATCACAACTAGGTAATCGGCCAACCCCTAATACATCTATCCATGTCATTACACCACCATATACATTTACAGAGGTAAAATTTCAAGTGAATCTTATATACTCTAGATGTACATTCATACACCTTAATTAAAGCATTGGTAGATTTTGTGAAAGAAAATATAAAATACGTAATATAATTTTATTGTAATTTTTATTATTTGATGTATTAACATGGATTGGCATAACTTGTTAGAAACTCATCCTCCATCTCAAATATGTTTTTAATAACCAAAATATTGAGTTGAAAATTTTCTTGATATCCTATTATATGTAGTTTTCATAACGGGTCAATCCCAATCAATAAGATTGGATGTATATATAGAATTAATGTGATAAAATTTGTTTGGTATAATATATTTATATCTATTTTCCAATCAAGCATAACATGTATTCATGAATATGCACACTCCTTTCTTTTAATTACTAGCCTCATAGTCAGGCACTTATTTGCTTGTTATCCTAATCACATATAGTGATTAAATCTCTATGATTGATATCCAAAATGGTCATAACTATCAATTAAATTCCCATCTTTATTATATTCAAGCATAATAATTTCATCTCTATCTATGGAGTTATAAATTTAGATGGCATAGCCTTTTGACCCCATTGTACCTAGTCAATTCCATTTGTTTGTTGGGAGAGTGTCCATTAGATCCCATTAGTTTTCTTGGAGAGTGTCAATTATAAAATATATCCTATATGTATATGGCATAGGCCTTGCAACCATATACAAATAGGGGACCTAAATCACATATAGATAGATGGGGTTGAGTAGTTTGTTACCACCACCTACTTAGGGGGCCTAGAGACCTACTATATCTAGTTGAGGGAGAGGTCCTATCTATATCCATGCACTTTCATCACACGATTGACATGATAACTTTATAAGACTATAACACCTTTTAGATCAAGAAAGTCCCCCTAAAATTAATATTGAGTGTTGACAAGACTATAATAACCTTTGTTGATCTCAACCTACTTGAACTATATGCATATATACCTTCCCTTGAAAAAATTGAGAGAAATTTAAAGATAGATATTCAACCTAATTTCACCTATAGGGAAACCAAAATCATGCACTTTTAATTGAGACTGTCCACTCACTCTTATCTCTACAATATTCAGTTTTATTTTCTATATGTTTTTGTAGAATTTAATGAGACCTATTTTATTAGGCTATAGACATTCTTAAAAGGCTCAAGTATAGATGTCCCCCATAAAAAAAACCAATCACTCTAGGTGTATTACCTTGATTAAAACTCACTTTACAAACTTATCAACAAACACCTATTCAAGTTACTTGTCTTATCATAATGACTATTTCTAAGTGATTTTTGATCACATAAATATGAATAGGACTATACTCAACTATAAAAAATTATTACCTTAAGAAAATTATGCCAAATGACCAATTAATTAAGTCAAAATCTAAAATACACCTCAACAAAGCTATACAAGCATTCAAACTACTGTATATAGCTAAATATCAAGGATGTTTCAACACCTAACTTGTATTCAATGACTCAATTTCATAAAATTCATTCAAAAATCCATGCTCATTATATTTTCAATCTCCCTCATGAAACTAACATTTCTTGCCTTAAGTGTGGTGTTACAAGTCACATGTTGCACATATCCACTTGTCACATTTATGCTTCCCATGACTTCATTAGATTTTTTCATATATTATGCAAGACTAAGTTTGTTAGCAACTTGTTTAATCAATGAATTGCCCAAGTTATTAATTATTAGGTTGTTTTTTCATCTTATGACTAAGGTGGACACTTCTCCATCATTACGAGTTGAGACAAACTCAAGCATTGTTCATGAAATTTCATATGTACAAGCACTCACTAAGGTATGCATATTTACTTGTAATTTTGAATTTTAATTTAGTACATTTGTGTTAATAGTTTTATTATATAGTTTGGCAAATATAAATTATATGCATGAATATATTTGGTATTGAGGGCTGCCATATGACATTTGATAATTTGATTAAGATGACTACTATGATAGCTTCTCATGCTTCTTCATGCCTATTAATTCCTAAACTTGGCATTGACCTAGTTGAGCATTAACGACAAATTGAGGAGGGCCATGAGATTATGGTAAGTGCATGTTTAAATGGCTAAAACATGAGTTTTTTAAAATTAGTTTCATGTATACTTGTTAATTTTATAATAATTTTTGTATTTGAACAAGTTCAACTATTAACAAGCTATGAGTGTAGTACCCACAGTCTAACCTTGGAGCAATTCAAGGAATTTGGGATATCTCCATCTACAAACAACACATCCCAAGGAGATTCTTATTCAAATAAGGCAAAGAGAGGGATACTATTTGAGGATTAAGATGTTGTATATGATGTACTTTTTTGTATACCTATATGGTAATGTATGCATTTTTGGCATTGTACATGCATATATGATGTATTCACCTGACATTAGATACTATGTTATTAGACATGATGTAATTTTTTGTATGCTTATATGGAATGCATGTATTATTGACATTGTATGCCTATATATGTCATTCTTACATGGCATTCTTATTTTGTACATGAATATTTAAGAAAACTAATGGAGAAAATCTTTCTTAAATCACTTATGTTTAGAGTATTATAAATGATTGGTTTTGAAGTATTCTTAAGGATTACAAATGTTATGAGATTGAGAATAACTTGTTAGGATAATATTGTAAATCAGACACTTATAAAAAATAAAGAATATTAGTGATTGCATTTGAATTATCTTTTTATGCTAATGCAGATGTATGGAGGATAAGTATACAAAAACATTATTATCTAGTTCTAAACCCAACTAATGTTCACTTAATATGGTTCGATTTGAATCTTCTTTGACAAACTAGCTCCTCTTTTGTTTCTTTGGGGTTAATTTACCTTCTTAGACCTAGTAATTATTCCTTTTACTCTTATTAGCACCTCCTTGATGGAATTGAACTATATTCATACATCCTTTACCTCATTCCATTCATGTCTCATTCACAAATTTCCTCTTAATCTCTTTCTAGTTTCTTCCTAGGCACCTTTTTTGGGTCTCAAGGACCAAATATTGGTCCATGTTTCAAGAGCTCAACCTAGTTTCACATATGGTCTTATATGATCATAACATACCTAGTATAACCCCCTTTAAGTACTTAAACAATATCATACTCTCACTCCACACCTAATGGACACAATGTTCTCTCAAGGCTTGTAGCCTTTTTTTACTGTATTTTGCATTATTTATAAAAATTATTATTTCTCAAGAGATTATAAGGGTATACATAGGTACACTTTATTATTTTTCATGTCCATGTCAAATTTCATATCCCAAATCAAACTCTAACAATCACTTCCTTCACTAGCCTACCCTCATTTAGGCCTAATTAGACCTATTCCAAACCCTCAGTCCTAGAATCCATACACAATCATAAAATATTAGGTTAAAACCTTTTGATTTACCTTGTACATGTATATGGGATCAATATTAAAAAGTTTCATTAAATTCCCATGGTTAAATCTCTCAAAAAGCCCTGAAGCTTAGTAATCTAGGATTTCCCATGCACTGTACATACTCTCCAAATGAACAATTTAACCTTCCCACTAATATTATTTTCTATAAAACATCCTCATGACATATAAAACATCTCATAACACCTTTCTAATGATAAAAAACTGACTTTACCTTTCCATAATCTCACTTTAGGTTTTTAGAGTACAATCACAATGATTGAATGGTATTAAATGGTCAAAACATGCCTTCCCAAACCTATTTAAAGTTTCCAAACCTACTTCACCTTTCAATAATTCTCCTAAGGTGTTCACCATCCTTCACACCATATAGCCCATTAGGTCTCTAAGACCATTCCTTAGTTTAAGCTATTAAGAATCAAATTCATTACATTGATGGTCTTAAGTGATAATTAAGCACTTACCTAAACACTTCTCAAGTGACTAAACACTCTATTCCGTTCCTGATACACCTCAGTGTCACAATACTCTATCCATCTTGTATCCCTATTTTCACTATTTTTCCTTTTATATGATTAACATGTTTCCTTTCTTAATGACGTAAGAACACTTTAGGGCACCCTTTATCACCCTTCAACTCCTCACTAAGTTATAACACTTTACTATTCTCATGGTTATCACTTGATTTGATAGAAACCCCTAAACTTGGCCTAATTTGGCCTATTCTAACCAAAATTTATATGTCTTTAATGATACAATGTTTCAAATGCTCAAATCCTCACCAAAAGTTCTATCATAATATCATGTACCTCCAACTAACAAATTTGATTTAAGATCAATATGTCAAAATGCACCACTTCAAATATGTATAAATAGGAAAATTAGACATGCTCTAATGATTTTGACACCCAATTCCACCCATAGGTACATTTTCACTATTGTTTTAGAGCATGAAAACATGGACAATAAATGTTGTCAAAGTTGAAGCTACAGTCTGAGAACTCAATTTTTGGTGCTTGATGGCTGAAAACTAGCATTGGAAACATGTCTAAAAGGATGAATAATGTCTAAGCCTAGGTTCTTATCCTCCCATCTGGTTTTAACGTTAAATGCACCACCCATTTTGCGCTCAAGAATGCCCTTCCCAATACAAGAAAGATGTCGATTTTTAGACTAACTTTAGCCATGCATAAAACCAAAACTATAAGCTATATGGAGAAATAGTAATATTCATCATGTGCATGGGAAATCCCTCAAATTGCACCCTGAATCTAGACTAAATAACCTCTAAGAGTAATCTGTGGTAGAAGATGTAGTAAAGGGTCCTAAAATGTAACTTTTTGGTAGTGTAGAGACAACTTCTTGACCTGCAACTAGCAACTTTTCCTTTAAGATTGGAGAGTGAAAATACATCACTTTAAACACATATAAATAGGAAAATTACATGTTTTTAAATTATCTTGACACCTAATTCATTTGTAGGTGTATTTTTACTATAGTTTTGGATCATGAAAACACTGACAATAAATGTTGTCAAAGTTGAAGCTACATTTTGAGAACTCAATTTTTGGTGCTTGTTGGATGAAAGCTAGGACTTCCAACACATTTAGAGGTGTGGATAACATGTATTAAATTATTATTCACCTCTAATTTATCCAGGATGACAAACCCCACCACCCATTCTAATTTCAAGAATGCCCTTCCCAATACAAGAAAGATGCTCATTTTTAGCATAGATTCAACCATGCATAAAACCAAAATTGTAAGTCATATGGAGGAACTATAAGATAATTAATGTGCATTGTAAATTCCTCTAATTTAAACTTTAATATATTCTAAATCACCTCTAAGATAAAGTTTTGGTAGAAGTTGTAGTAAAGGGTCCTAAAATGAAACATTTTGGCATTGAAGAGACAACATCTCAACCTCTAACTATTGACTTTGCTTTTAGGACCAGTCGGTGAAAATATACTACTTTGAGAACATATATGTAGGAAAATTACATGTGTTATAGTAAATTTTACAATCACTTGCACCCATAAGTGCATTTTCATTATCTTTCTAGAACACAGAAACATTGACAACAAATGTTGTCAAAGTTGAAGCTATGGTCTGAGAACTCAATTTTTGGTGCTTGTTGGCTAAAACATGGAAATAACATCATGTCCAAAGGGTGAATAATGTTTATTACCAAGGTTTTGGCTTCCCATCTAGCCTGGATGACAAACCCACAACCCATTCTAGGCTCAAGAACACCCTTCCCAATACAAGAAAGATGCTAATTTTTAGCCTAACTTCAGGCATGCATGCATAAAAACTATAAGTTGTATGGAGGAACCATAATATCCTTCATGGTCATGGTAAATTCATATAATTATACCATGAATATAGTTTAATTAACTCTAAAAGAAATCCATGGTAGAATTTGTAGTAAAGGGTCCTAAAATGCAATGTTTTGGTAGTTAAGAGACAACTTCTTGACCTTTAACTAGAAAATTTGCCTTTAGAATTGGTAGGTGTAAATCCACCAGTTTGAGAATGTATATATAGGAAAACTACACATGTTATAAGAACCATGACACCCACTTCCACCTTCAAGTGCATTCTCACTACTATTCTAGAACATGAAAACACTGACAACAAATGTGTTTGGAAGGCTACAGGGAGAAATAAACATGTCATGAGCAATTGTTCAAGAGCACAAAAATGCCAATTAATTTTATTAAAATTATCTTAGCTTCAATAATATTAAATTATTTAATAATGGTGTCAACCACATGAAGGTGTAATATGATTTAACACCACTAACCTACAAAATAATGTTAGTAAGTAATTAAAGAATAAATTTATGCACGTACTACATACAAAATAAAAAACATTTGGTAAAATTGATTACATATACATTTTATAAGTCAAAATACATACATATTTCAATCCAATAAACCACTTGGATCTTTTCTAATATTGATAGTATCGAGAATATCTTTATGGTCTAACTCACAAAATTTCTATAGATTCTTATTTCTTGGCATCCCATGATATATTTTCAACTGAATATTCATTACAAGAACCAAATTTGAAAAGTGTAGAATATTATTGTGAGTTTCAAAGTCTTCAAACAACCATAAATTTGAATATTTTTATAGGATATTATTAAAACCAAGTTCCAGTGACTACCACAGACATAGTGGGATAATTAATGTTTTCTCTATCTACGATCAGGGAAGTCATTTTTTTCTTTCCATCTACTCACTGACATAAGTAGTAATATGTTAAATCTTCATTTTAATCATTTAAAATAACAATAAAAACATGGAATGAAACATAAAAAGTAATTTTTAATGACATTATGAAGATATACTATCAGAATAAATAGTATATAAAGATTATTCTTCAACCTAGCTATATTATATCAAATAATGGTCAAAGTCATGTGAGGATATCATGTCTATAAGTTGCAATGCTGGTGAAACCTGATATGTGTTGATTGAAATTAGAGGTTTGGAACTCTAGTCATCCATCCACTCTACTGGCTTACACTCATTCTAAATAAAGTCCATGCATGTAGAACAAAAGCATGCCAAGTGTTATGTATGAATAGTCTAAGAACCTACATTTGAGCTACAACATGAGTGGAGCTCATTTGAACCTATTAGAGTCATACAATCCTCATATTTTTCCACGTATTTTTCATCCATTAACAAAAAATGTCTATGTAAAAAATAATTTGTTTGAGCACCATGACATATGTTTTCATTACACTAGTCAGCGATAATTTTTGTGTCAATCAAATTAGCAACATTTTCATATTTTAACTCCTCCCTTGAAACAAATTTTTTTACACATGCTCCAACACAATCATGATCCACTTTTCTATGGCTAGCCTTAGTGAAACTCCAAATATGTTCTACATAAATGGTAATGTGCATCCTACTCAACCAATAAAATATTTGTGCATTCTTGAATTGTGATGTGTAATTGTTTGACCAAATGTAATGTTGTTTGAAAATAATGTTCCTTTGAGTCAAATATCCATATAACTTATCGAAAATACCTTGCACATACTCTATAAAATGTTATAAATCATCAAAGATATATAAATGGCACTCCCTTAATATTTTTTGATCTTCCTCTATACTATCAGGTGCATGTTTGAATGCTATATGCATGAATATGACAATCTATGTTGATTTTTAATATTATGACTGAATTTCCATTTGTGGTTTGAATGTGTAATTTTTAAAAAATTTAAATATTGAAATAATAGATTCAAGTGGTAGTGTGTCTTTTCTTAGCTTGAAATGTTCATCCAACCATTTATCCCTGTGTGTATGCCTTGCATACTCATAAACAATTTTCTCCATGAATTTAACCATAGATTTTCAAACAAGTATCTCTTTTGTAACAAGATCACACCTTTTAGATTCTTTTCCTTCTTTTACTTGATAAGTCTTAGATTTTTATTTTCTCAAAATAAATAATTCCTATCTAATTTCACTTGTACACTCCTCATGGATACATTTTTTCAATTTTGGCAATCCACCAAAAATGTTGCAATTTCCATCCAAACATGCTTTCTTATTAAAAAATTGTCTATCTAGTCTTTCAAAAAAAATATTTGAATTAAATTCCCTAGCTGATTTTGGTAGAACTTCTATGACACACTCCTACAAAATGTTAGTAATATACAAATTACAATGAATATGCTGAAAAATATCATAGTTCATTGAAAATTCAACATGTTGCCTACAACAATAAGTGGTGCATGTGTGATTGTTTTTACATAAAAATGTTTGGCCATCTCAAAAAGTATTTGACTAATAGAAATTTATGGATGTCTTTCCAAAAATTTATATGAAAATTATGATTAAGTCATATCCAATAAATGTTTTGGATGTGATTCATGATTAAGAGAACCAACTCTTCTTTTCACTACATCTCTTGCATTGGGCGAAACTCTTATATTATCTTTCCAAAATTATGCAAGTAACTCTTTCAAAGCAATGTCTATAGCCTTGTCCTTTTGTGGAAGTCTACCAAATAATGCCCATAGCTCTTTTGTATTACATTCATTAATTTTTTCACATCTTTCAACTGCTTTCATTAATGTTTTTTCTATTTATATCAAGTGTTCGATTTATTTTTGAAATCAATTATTTTTCCATGTTTCAACACTTCATGCATAAGTTGTCATTATACATTAGAAAACATTACAATATTTTTTGTGTAATTTAGGGCCTACAATATGATATGCATCATATATATTTTAAACATTTTTCTTATCCATGTTATATGTTATTAGTCTTAATGTGTACATTATAGGTCTCATCTTAATCAATTTCATCAATGAAATAAATAATTACATCTTTGAATATCATACTCCAATCTATGAAAGAAACTATCCCAAATTTATTGAGCCAATCTTCTTAAATGGTGGTTAGACATTTTATTATGAATTGGTTTTAAAATATTTTCATCAACTTCAATTAATTACTTATCTTTCTATGCACAATTCTTGGAGGTGTTGGAATCTATTCAGAGGGTGTTTCAAAATCATTATATGTTTCCATACAATTTTATTCATTATTTGTTTCTTCATTATATGTTTCCATGAAATTTTATTCATTGTTAATTTCATCATTATTTGAGTCCATTAAATTTTCTTCATTATTTGTGGGTAAAGTATCATGCATAGGCTCTTCATCAACAAAATATTAAAATTTGAATGTGAATTTCTAACATTATCTAATTTTCTATTGTCAATCTCATCATAATTCAATTCATTATTATGAATTTTATCATAATTAAATTCATTATTATAAATTTCATAATTATTCAATTTATTATTGTTAATTTCCTCATTATCTAAGGCATTTGGCTCATCAGGGTTAGTGTTTTTACCTTGTCTAGAATGAATTACTTACATTTGTACCTTGTTTTTGCTCTCAACTCTACTAATTGATTTGATGTTTTTATTTTCAACTTATTCCTCTTTCTTGAAAGTGAATTGGAGCCCATTTTAACAAAATCAACCAAGGAATTACTTCAAATGTGGGGTCCAAAAAAAATTGCAACCAAGAAATTACGCAAACTAAGCAGGGAATGCATGTAGGGATAACAATCTTGATTTGCAATAAAAATAGATGTTGAAAAGTGAGGTTTTGTTTTTACATTAAGTAATGCATATGAATTATAGGAACACATACATGTTCCATGAATTATAGTCAAATACTATAAAAATAATCAAAAAGGCTCACATTCAACACATTTTTTCTACTATAAAACTATAATATGATTCATAAATCCCTAATATGATGCAATAAGACTATAAAATGTTGCAATAACACTATCATATCATTCAATAAGACTATCATGCAATGTAATAAGACTATAATGATATATAATAAGACAATCATATGATGTAATAAATATCCAATATAATACAATTAGGCTCTAAAATTATGAAATAACCCTCAAAATGATGCATAAATCCCTAATATGATGCATAAATCTCCAATAAATGATGCAATAAGAATCTTGATAAGACTATGAAGTGATAATTCCAATGAATGATGTAGTAAGGCTCAATATGTAAGATATAATGAGCTATTTTTTTTCCAAAATCACATCATAGGTCCTTACAAAACTAGGTGAATAATAGGTTCACAATTTAACACTAATCACATTCATGAATTTATGATGAAATCAAGGAACTTAGGGGTTATGTTTTTTATAAAATTAGGATTTAGGGTTACAAGTTTAGTATAATGGGTTTATACATGTGTATATGTCATGAAATTAGGGTTTAAGGGAACTATACATGTTCAAGTGATAAAATTAGGGTTTATGATTAACATGTCATGAAACATGACCTAATTTAGCCCTTTTAATCACATTGTAGACTCTAATTTAGGTTCAATGGGTTGAAATTGGCCACATTTGAATTCTTATTTGCATTTTTGATTAAATTAGGGTCAGTTAAGTCATTCATGTTGCATCTAAATTCTATAATTGATTGGGAGGGAACTATACATGTTCAAGTGATAAAATTAGGGTTTATGATTAACATGTCATGAAACATGACATAATTTAGCCCTTTCAATCACATTGTAGACTCTAATTTAGGTTCAATGGGTTGAAATTGGCCACATTTGCATTCATATTTGCATTTTTGATTAAATTAGGGTTAGTTAAGTCATTCATGTTGCATCTAAATTCTACAATCGATTGGGCCATAAATTTGGTATAGGGCCTCAATTTTACCCAAATCACATCCCTAATTAAACCAATTAACTAATTTATTTAATTCATGATAGATAGAATCATACTTAATTTTGTCATAAGTCACATATCATGATATTATAGTTATGTCAAGAAAGGGTTCAAATTGGCCTCCCATTCTTCCTCGATTGAATTGCCTTTATAATAGAACCTTGTTGTACCATGTGTGTACCTCATACACCTAAAAGTGTTAAAGCTATCAAAGATGCATCAAGTTCTAAAAGTTTCAAAGTTGGCAATGCCTCAAGAGGCCAAATCTAATTGCATATTACCATATTTACCTTGTACGTGAAGTGTTATCAATGTTAGAGGTGTCAGGTCTTAGAAGCATTAAAGAGATCTATCAGATACTTGTGAGGCTTGATCTAATTAAATACATACATGTGTGTATCTTATACAAACATATATTTTTGTTAGATATCTTTCACTTGTCCTAAAATAATTAGATTTTTCAAAGCCTCAGGACACCCAATCTAATCAAATATTTACACATGTATAGGTCTAGCACACCTGAAGAAGTGTTAGAGATGTCATATATTCATGTCTTTCATACTGAGACAAGTTCCATCACTGAGACAACCGATCTAACTAAGGCATATTCACAAATTTATCATACATATATAGAAGTTAATAATTTTTAAAAATTGACATCGATCCAATAAAATCATGTCTAGTAAATAATTCACGTGATGTGAACCTTTGACATGCCATTATTGTACAAAAATTATCATGTAGAGCCCTTTAAGTTCAAACCTAAATTGAGCAAGCACCGAATGTTATTAGTTTTATACATGTATATATTCAAATTATTTATATTCCTCTACCTTGAATTACCTCTAGATCCCAAAGTACATTCATATTTAGTCCTACACATAGGAGAGTAAATAATTTAGCAATGGATGAACCTCAATCTCAAATCCCAATCTAGAGTAAGAATTTTGAGATATATGTACTACTTTATTGCATTCCACACTATAAGGATTAAGCTCATTATAATGAAATATGAATAAGATGATTAAAGATATTATATATATATATATATATATATATATATATATATATATATATATATAATATTGAAACCTTTGGTAAGGGGGTGAACATTGGTATTCCATTCTGATCAACCATCTATATGAGATGAGTAGTTCATCATCCACATGAATAATTATTGTCTTTGTAGTCAACATCATCCTTGAGGGGAAGCAGGTCTCAAATTTAGGGGACATTGTCATAGGTTTAATGTAGCTTGAATAAGTTTAATAGAGTTTGAGTAGGGGTAATGGTTTTGAACAAAGTCCCTAATATATTTAGATATTTTCTAAGATATACATTCATAATTATAGGAATGGCATCTTAAAACAACATCTTAAAGCCACATCATCATTAATGGATATATGTGACCATTTCAAGTTTATTGAGCTCAAAATGACATCTTATACAAAATAAAATGCATACCCAACTTGATGAAAATATTTAATAAAAACATGTACATAAATTTTACCCATCATCCTACTTTCATATCTTGCCATCCTAATTACATAGTAAGGTATAGAACTCTATAGTATTGATAAGCACCAAGTGTTCTCTATCTTGTTTTTGAGCTTGCAATTTTTTCATCTATGGTATGGCAAGGATTAATCCTATGTCAAAGACACACTCTTAAGATGATGTGGGAATGGATGGAGTGGTTGATGGTTGTCCCATGTGTGATGGAAGGGTAGATGAAGGAGGTGCAAAAAATGGATGATTAACCATATTTTCACAAAAGATCTTAATTTTAGGCAAAAAATTAATAATGTATTTGAATACATTAGGGGAATCAAAATTAAATAATTATAATAACAGAAGACTATTTTTAGACTTTTAATTGGAACCCAAAAATGCACCTATTAAATTGTATGCACTAAGTGACCTTGGAGTTAACTCAAGGGATTTTATTCAACACATTTTAAGAATTTTTTTGAGACAATCCAAGGCATGATTCACAAGTATTTGGCTCCATTGGATAGCATTATTGAAATAGATATCCAAGAGATGCGCTATTACACCAAGGGATAAATTCTTATTTCTACTTACACAAGATTATCTATACTACATAGTCCAATTCAATAGGTTTGCCACTTAAACAAATTAGTTAAAAATTTATAAATAAAGGGGTCTAGTCAAAGATATCAAAGAAACAATAAAAGGGTAAGACAAAATTTTAGGCAAGTAGGATAATATCAATAAGAAACATAAAATTTATGGGCAAGTAGGATTTTAGGCAATTAAGATGTATGGTCTATCCTTTCCATATTAGGGGAAATATCCGAATAAATGTGCATGTTTCAATTATCGAACGAGGCTTTTGTTAACATGTGTTTTATTGACAAAACATATTGGTGTATATAAATAT
>JARHVA010001783.1:1722500-1797500 GCA_037957365.1 Torreya grandis | reverse complement strand
TATCAATAAAATTTGAGTTCCATTTACTTAATTTTATAATTTTAAGAACATTATTATAATTTCCTCCTATATTACTAGTTCATCATTAGACATCTTGTGAAATGTGCACATTGCAAACATTAGTCACTAACTCTTCATTATAATTTATGTGAGTATTTATGTGACATATTATTAAACTCAATTATGGTATATTTATGTGGAACTAATTTATATTGAGAGTATGTATAATAACCTAAAAGTGGTATTTGGATGCTAAGAGTGTTACGTGAGTTATCCAATTTCTAGGTTAGCCCTAGAGCTATCCTAGACCCTTTGCCACACTTTTTCAATAATTTTGTAGACCATAGACATCTACATCTAGCTAAAACACACTCCCAAGACAATATTCATAGATACCAACCCATTTTCCCAGTAGTCTATTAGGTGGATATTAGCACCACGTTTTGGATACTATACCCACATCATGATAGTGTTCCCAATTTTCCACTATTGTCATTCTACCTAAATCTCTTAATTTTATAAAAGTGTGCACCTAATATGGTTGGCCTAAGTACATTTTATTATCCATACAAGCTATATATCTCTATAAATATTGGTCTATTTAAATTCTATTCACTAGATGAAAAATGGATGCAAAAGCCTATTCAAACAAAACATAAATTAAGTAAAATTAACGTATTTGATCCCTATTCTACCCTAATTATTTATTATACAATATAAATAATCCCTAAGACTAGATTTAAAATACTTTAAATCTTAATCAAATTCAAAGCATTCAAGACCACTCTCATTCTAGTATTCACTTGCACTTGCACCAAGCAATAGGTGGGAGAACTACATCCGGCTTCATCCATCCTTAGAGTATTGGTTTGTAGGTAACTCTTTTCACAATGGTGTGTTGATGATGTCTATCCTATCCTACTAAAAAACATAAATTTTCATCCCATGCCATAATTTCAAGCAGGATTAGGGTTTACACACTAAATCAGGTTTTCCATCACAACCTAGAGTTTTAAATTTCATATGTGCAGGAACAAGACTTAGAAACACAGGGGCAGATACTCCTAAGAAATAGGAATAATTCTATTAATAGGAAATTAGTGCCACTTTTGGGACACCAAATTAGTATGGTGATACTATTTAGGTGGGATGATATTATCCATTGAGTAAACTAATCTTAGGACCCTATTGATGACACTCAAAACTATCAATAACCTAGTTTTCAGAACCTAGATCATCTATAATAGTCACTTTATAGATAAGTTTCTATTTAATGATCATTATTACTATTTTTAGAAAGTTAAAAGAAGTCAAAATCCATTAAAAATTAGTTATTAATTATTTCATATTAATTAATTTGTTTAGACATATGAGCCCTTTAATTAAACATAGGATTTACATAATTAAACCTTAAAAGGTTAAATCCTTTAGTGAACCAAAATTACATTGAATATTAATTCAAACCCTAGTTTGCATTAACTCAAATTTTTGTGCAATAAATTAGGGATGAATACTTCTATTTTTCTTTATTTTTTAATACAATTGACCTAAGTTAAGTCAAATTTCATATTAGGGTTTAAATTTATTTGAATATAATTTAAATTATTACAAAGAAACTATAAATTCAAAAAACCCTAACCCTAGATGCTCTTAGGGTTTATATTATTTTTCTCCTATTTTCATTAGATGATATTAATTTTTTAGAATTCATATATTCCATTTTAGTACCTATATTAAAATTTGTTTACTATAAGGCATCTAAAAATGCTCTCTCTACCATTAAAAAGAAGTGCTAGAATAAGTGGTAATCCTATAGAGCATATTTACATTCTTGATATCTAAACCTATAACAAGGATGAGAAACCTATTAGAACTCCATATATGAATATTTCACACCTTGATTATGTGTAATTCAATTATAATGAATCTTAATATTAATAATACAACCAATATCAATATGAGGTACATATTAAAAATCAGGACACTCTCCCTCCACTTAACAATAATGACATCATTAAGAATAAATTTAAAGTATTAAAAGGATTAATAGATAGAATTAGGGAACATCCCCTTGATCATTCATAGAACATATAGGCCATATTGTAAATAAAAAATAACACATAAAATGGTCAATACTCAACCCCTCCAATTAATAATGTTGTTACACCTCTAGTGGGGCCAACTCAACCAACTCAGATAACATAACCTAATATTGTTATTCAACCATTATTGGTAGATAAATCACTTATGTATATATCTTCCACTCTAGATGTACAATCCCTTATGCATGAGATTCATACTCTGCAGTCTAAGGTGTTACATATCGATAAGGAAAAAACTAGGAAATCACATGCCTTATATTGCAACATTATCTTACGTATACCTTTCGCACATTGCATAGTGACAAATAATCTAAAATACATTTTCATGGCACCCAAGATCACATTATATGATGGCAAGGTTTACTTAAAGCATCACCTCATAGCCTTTATGTAACATGCTTGGACTATGTGTCCAATGATTGGATTTTTATGAAGTTGTTTCCACACAGTCTCAAGGATTATGCATTACAATGGTTCTATGATTTAATAAATCAATTTATCACAAAATTAAATCATTTATCCAACATTATTATAGAACACTTCCCTATCAAAATCAATGATAAGATATATTATGCACAAGTGGCATAATTAAAATAAAATTATAATGATCCAATTGTATATTATGGCTTATGATATAAGATAATATTATCCAAATTAACTATCCTCGTGGTAGACAAAGAGATTAAGGATATATTTAATCAATTTCTATAACCAACATTGTATGAATCTATCTTGTTCAAGAATTTTTCTACATTTACCAACTTGTGCCACATAGTAAAGTAAATAGTGGTTAAGATATTATCAATGGGAAAACTCAAGTACAAAAATGTATAAAACAAACCTCCATATAAGGTAAGGGCCACAAATAAAAAAGTGATCAAAAGTAAATATCAAATTCAGCTCTTGATCCATCTCCCAAATTGGTTTTATCGACTCCTTAGTGTAGAGTCTTCACTAATATTTTAGAGTCACCAACATGGGTTATACAATAACTATTGGAATGGAATTTCATATCTCTATATCATATTAAAGAGGTTGATATAGCATAAAATATTCTATAGATTTATGATTTTAATGAATTTTTTAATATCACAGGACACCAAGCCACATGAAAAATAGATGTGTTATCCTAAAACACAAGATACAAGATCTCATTGAGCCTAACATTATTAATGTGGGCACACCCACATAGGCATAGAAAAATAAGTAAACATAGTCTAAGGAACTAAATATATTCTCATATCATTTATTGGAGCATACATAAAATAAGGTAGGAGGAACATTAGGTGTTTAGTATACATACCAAGTACATCTAACACCAAATTCCAATCACATAATTACAGAGGAAACACATCCGCTGCATAACATTATTGGAATGTATCACACTACATTACCATATAGACCACTTATGAAATTTTTGAATGAGATAATGTATGATGATATAGATTTACATGCATGCTTCATACGAGCATACAGAGACCTCTATCCTATTCATAATGTTATGGTTGATAATGGGTCAAGCATAAATGTGTATACCATGACACTCTAACAAAAATTGCAATACTCAGAGTAGGATATAATCCTCATATATAAAATCATTAATGGTTTTAGTGTCCATGTTTAGAGCTCCAACAAGGATATTTTGAATTCACTACAGGTTCAATCAACAGACATAGCTACTTAGTTATTAATAGTACCTAGTGCAAGTGTATTTGATATATTATTGGGCAGGACATGATTAGAGAAGCTCTAAGCCATCCCATATATAATAAAATAATTACTAAATTATATACATAATAATCAAGTCGTTAATATTGATGGTGTTTCATATAAGTATCCTTTACCC
Organism: Torreya grandis; assembly: GCA_037957365.1. Taxonomy (NCBI): domain Eukaryota; kingdom Viridiplantae; phylum Streptophyta; class Pinopsida; order Cupressales; family Taxaceae; genus Torreya; species Torreya grandis. The sequence goes on along the minus strand of JARHVA010001783.1, from coordinate 1,793,552 downwards.
ATCCCATAGGTAATTATAATACAATTTTTAGTTACAGTTCTAGCACAGACACCAGTTATAGTTTCAAAACCATTACTAGATGTTACATGGTTATTAGTGAAAATAGAGATTATAGATCCTATACATAAATCAAAGTGTTTAATAGAGTCACTAGTGTAGACCGAGTCTCCTCTACAATATTTACATGTACGCATACTCTCCTACATAGACCATTACTAGATAGACCCCTATGTTAGAGATATGTCACAAACTCTAGAGGACCTTCCTCTACTCATTTTATGCCAATATTAGTTTTATTGTGTTATATGGGCTCTCAACATAGGACACCTACATCACTTAAAATGTATTATTATACTAGATAAGTCTTTAATACCCCTATAGATCATAGGGAATCGTAATTAGAACCATATAATCATAGAATCACTACACAAGTAGCATCCGAAACATATTATATAACATAATATATCATGATCTCATACTTTCCATTTCACATTTCATGCATGATCATAATTCCCCTATTTGACACGGGTCACTGTGATAGTGAATCTCCCATGAGACACATTGGTTAGTATGGTTTGTACCCTTGTACAAACTTCCTTCTCTCTCTTACGTGTTATACATATTATATTTTAATTTAATTGAACATAGATTATATATATAAAACATAAAAATAATATAACATGACAAAATATAAAAATTCAAATATTACTCAAAAAATATAAAATTTATAGATTATATGCATTGCTATGTTTACATTTATATTATTTAAAAGATATCGCATATTATTAGATATCTTATTATAGTTGGTTTTATCATACACATATACTTTACTTGTTATTATCAAGTGCTTGTAGATTACATATCAAACTCTGGTCCAATATACTAATCTAGAATTATTATCATCTACCTATTTGGGGTATATACATTGATCTAGGTTTATACATTTGATACATGTACCCACTCAGGGGCACCTCATACATAGTTGCTACTACCAAGTTCTATCCTTACATACTATACATTCTAGTTTATGAATTGATAAATATTGATATTGATCTTTGCTACTCATTGCTCACATCTTTTTTTTATTATTAGTATTATTACTAATTAGACTCAACATTTATACATCCTTGCATTTACATAGTGTTGTACTACATAGTTAGACATGCTTTCATTTCTAGTTTTCCTAGATCAGACTTGATTGTGTTTCCTATACTTCTTCCATTTCAAGGGTATTTGAATATACCATTTTTTATCTCTACACAACTTCTATGTTTATATTCCTTTGAAATTATCCCATGTCCATTATGTGTGTATTTTGTTGCTTGCGTATGGGGACATTTGAATATGTCATTATATGTCTTCATTCTTAGATTTAGTGACATGTTCCCATATCTCTTGTATTGTGGCCCCTTGGACTAATTTTACATGCCTCATTTTTTTATATGTATGATTACTTGTATGATTCTTCACCATGACACTTGTATTTACTTGTTACACACACACACACACACACACACACACACACACACACACACACACACACACACACACACACACACACACACACACACACCAATTTTTAATGCACGAGGGACCTCATGCATATCCCATTCCTACATGGATGTTATGATGGACATCATGCCCCATCCCCTAGGTAATTCCTCATATTTTTTGTTATACACATTGATTACATATATATTGACACCCTTCTGTAATACTAGATTACAACATAAATCTTACATTACCTACTTATACTCAAATTCATTTACATTATGTTATGTTCATAAATTGTATTATAATATCATGTACATGCTCTAGCTAACATATTTTGCAAAGCTACTTATTTTAAATAAATTTCTTACATAAGTTCCATAACTACCCTCAAAATAGGGAGATTTAAAGTGGTTTTCCATAGAGATCAGGGTCCTACTTTGTTACTCATAGATAAATTTTAGCATATAGGCTCAATTTTATAAATTAGAAATAGGGAAAACACATGAATAGATTTAGAAGTGAGTTTAAATCACCCAAATTTTAGACCAAAAAGACAATAACACCTAGATTAGGACACTAACACCATAGGATGATACTTTCTACTATAGGTCATTATTATCCAGTAGCCCTAGCTTTAAGGTAGCCTAAATTAACCAGACCAACACATTAAGTATAGTACATATTTTTATAGAAATAGTCACAAGTTTGACATTTATGTTCAAATTTTACTTAGATACACTAATTTCATATTAGATTCATACTATTTTCTTAGATTTATGGGTATCATCTATGGCATGATCACTCCCACATTTAATTCAGTTACACAAATTTGATTATTACATGTTATGTTCAAAATCAATACAATCAGATATCAAATTGGGGGCATGTACATGGCACATACTTTCCATATACTCAGCCACACATATCATGATTAGATTGAATGTAAATCTCCATGCCATTCTCTACATTATATACACTTGCTATTACATTTCTTGTTATCACTAGATTCATGCCTTACTCCATCTATAGTGGAAAGCATTCATGAGTGTCCCAAACTAGCCTAATATATCTGAGTGGCTACAAAGCTAACATACATAATTAGATATACACAGTTAGATACTTTAAACACTTTTGATAGTTTAGTTATAAATTCAGCTACTTCACATGGGTGGGAAATGATGGAGTCATGATCGACATGATTTTTTGAGCCACCCAAATGAGAAGGTTATATACACTCATAGTCTTATATAATTTATTCATAAATTGGGATCCACTGAGTAGAGTTTGGAAATGATGGATTCAATTGTTGATTCACCCACATATGAGGGTTGATTAAGCTATCATCTCATTTTAAGATATTCAAGGATATAATCACTATGTATACTCACCCACATAGGTTGTCACTAGGTTGATGCATTGGTTTGCATACCTAATGAGGTGTATTCTTTCATTTCCTCTCTCTTTCCATAGATTTACTCATTTATTTAATTTTAGAATATTATTTTTATTTTTATCATCTCTTAAATAATGATTGATTTTTTCATGCTTAATTATAGGTCATTTCTTTGGATCATTTTTCACTTACATAGACCCAAATTCACATACTCAAAATTATCTATTAATGCTTGAATTATAAGGTATGTCCAAGTATGCTTATTTTTCCTTTATACTAGTCATTTCACTTTGCTGAATTTCTACCATAAATGAGGGGGAAACTATAATCACCTAAAAGTGGTATTTAAATACTAAGAATGTTGATTGAGTTAACCTATTCTTATATTAGCTCTATACCTATCCTATATACTTTACCACACATTTGCAGTCATTGTTTAGATCATAGTCAGTTCAAACATAACCCCAAGATAAAATTTCTAGATCTCAACCTATTTTTGTCATCAATCTTCTAGGTGGACATTAGCACCACATTTGAGACACTATAACCATATGGCACTAGTATCCCCAACTAGGTTCTCTTGTCATTTTCAATAACTCTCATGAATAGATACTTTTATAAAGGTTTCCCCCTCTCAAGGTCAACCTAAGTACATTTTATTATCTACAAAGTCTATAGATATTTATAAATACAAGTCTATTTGACCTCTATTCACTAGATGGAAAATGGATGAAAAATCCCATTCAAAAAAAAGTCAAGTTAATCAAAATTAAGGTATTTGATCTTGATTCTACCATACTTATCCATACTACCATATACAACAACCCAAATCCAATACTTAAAATATTTCAAAAATCAATCACACTCAAGGCATTAAAGACCACTCTCATTTGATAATTCACTTGCACTTTCACCTAGCACTAGGTAGGCAAACTACATTGGGATTGATCCCTCCTTCAAGTATTGGCATGTAGGCAATTGTATTCATAGTGAGGTGTTGAGGATATCTAACTTATCTTACTAATGAACACACATTTTCAGATCATGCCATAATTTCAAGCAGGAATAGCTTTTCCACATTAAATCAAGTTTTCTAGGAACAACATAGAGATCTAAATTTCATGCACATAGGAACATGACCCATAAACATAGGCACAGGAGCTCCCACAAAATAAGAATAGTCCTGTAAAGAGGAACTAGCACCACTTTGATTATATGACAGTAGTATGTCACTATGATCTAGGTGGGGTGCTAATTTACAAGGAGTAAATAAATTTTGAGACCCTCTTATTAACACTTAGAACTACCTAAAACCTTATTTTTGGAACCTAGATCATCCCCGACAATCACTTTCTAGATAAGTTTCTATTTAAGCATATTTACTACTATTTTTAGAAAGTCAAAATAAAATCAAAATTAATAAAAAATTAGTTCTTAATTATTACATATTACTTAACTAATTTAGACATCTCATCCCATTAATATAAACATAGGATTTACATTTTTAAACCCTAAAATTTACATCAATATGGTTGGGATTGAGAGGTTTCATTTGTTTTGAATAAAAATTATGGATTTTACATTAACTGAAACAACAAACATATGTTGAAACTTTGATATTGATTTTGATAAACTCATTATCTAAAATAAATTTATTTACATTAGATGACATGTTAACCATAGTAATTCTGAGACACTTATACACTTAGCTATGGCATGCCATTTTTTAGGGACAACACTGATTTAATTATGTGCTAGTGAAGTCAATATTTTTTTACACATGTTATCCTAGTTTCAATGATATCATTAGATTTAAATGTGTAAATAATCTATTTTTTAGGACTGCTAAGTTTCTTTTTATGGATGGAGAGTTTGTAATTTGTTAATCAATTTTCCTGAAATGATAATCAAACCTAAAAGGGATAATTATTTTCTAACTTGTTGTAGCTTTCTTGTCGGTTTATTCCCTACATCATTCAATATTGTCCTTACTAATTTATTCTATTGGTATCTATTATTTTGATTCACTAACTGACATTGTGTCCATCTACTTCTTGACCTTCTCACTAGTTCCCTCTTGTTATATATAAAGTGAAATGGATCCATTCCCTTGTCCTACTATTTGAGTGCAAATTTGGCCTTACAAAAATAATTTCATAAATGTTATCATATATGGAGGGACATACAAAATAATATCTATGATAGAGATATTAATCCTCTCCTTTTAGTAACTCAAGGTGAATGGGTATGAAGTAGAAAATATGATAGATATCATAACAATAAATTTCATTAACATGGATTTTCTTCTTTAATCAAATATGAATTTATCCCATGCATTTTAAATGTTTTTTGACATGTGGAATACATTATATATAACTTCTATGCATCTATGGATGATAATGAAATGTAATTGGGCTTCATGAAACTCAATGAGACATGTTATTTTAAATTCATTTTCAAATGTTGAGGGTGTATGTTCTAATTAAATTGTTATAAGTGGAATAAAAATAAATAAGTGATCATGGCAGAGACACCTTTGTTCCTTCCATGATGAAATATTTTATATTTCCTCATTGTAGAATTTACTCTTGGTATACAATCAGATTGTAAGTTTAAATAGCCACACCATCAAATATGTAAGGATGTTTATCCACTTTATCAGAGTTAAATAAACACTTATAGGTTTTGGATTGTTTATAATGTTATACACATATCAAATATTATGATACTTTCAAAAAACTATTTTTTTATATATATTCATTTCTTATATAATACCTTTTGATGCTTGGATTTTCACCCTTGAGGAGATGCTCAGCTCTCCTCATCCAAGTGGTAAAATGGAATAATCTCTATTGATATGGGTGACAATTTTGTTGAGATGAATATGTAGATTAAGGTCTAGGTCCCCTTGACGCACCTTTAAAACTTTCTCTAATCTATCAATTATATATGAAAAGGGTTAAGAAAAATAGCTAAGGAAACAAAATGGTGATGCACCAATATGTATTATCTTCCTATTTGATTTAAAATCCAATACTTAAAGGTAAACAAGGATGTTTCATAAAAATTCACAACAAAAGGACATTATTGTATTAGTATTTTGTAAGTTAGATTCAAGAAGGTATTTGACACTTAGGAGGGTGACAAATGATTCCACAAAAGGAATAAACATATACCACTTCTAAGAATCTTATACACTTAGTAATTAATACTAACAAATACCTACAATAACATCCCTTTTGCACATTGGTAAGTGACCATGGATTGACATGCTAGAAAAGTAAGTTTTCACTAGTCATTATCAACAAGATTCAAACCTATACTCAATAGTACAATGTGTGAATGGTGAAATCACTTGTATATCTATTCAAGAGTTTTGCAAATACAAATTTTGATAGAGTGTTTACAATAAATAGCAGAGTCTACAAAATGAGCCAAGAGAATGCATATAGATATAGCCTTTCAGAGAGAGGTCGAGTCAAGGGAGTTCAAGGGTGACTTTGAGATCTATCACCCCAAGAAAAGAAATAGTTACATTAAATTCTGTAAGATGCTTTTTCCATGATTAAATCAATAGAATAAAGATATTCTGAAATACATTTTTCTATAGATGATTCCATGTATTGGAATTCTATTTCGATGCTAGCTGATCTTTACTAGCTCCTCAAGTTATGTAATGGTATAACAACTTGAACCATCGACCTACCTATTTATGCTTGTTGTGTACTAGATGCCCATGATCTTTCCATTTATCACCTTTATCTTTGCCTTCTATTTATAATCAAGCCTTTGTTTTGAATTCCAATGGCTATTTTTTGAATTCTAAAATTGACATTTTATGAGCCATCACTCCTTTGGACATTTTATTCAAACTTTTATTTCATTAGACTTCTTGTCTTGACACTTCATCAAAATAATTTTTTTAGGTATTTTATCAATTTTTTTCTTTTCCTTTGTATTTTCTCTTGGTCATTCATGCCTCAAATAATTTTTGTGGACAAAGGATCCGAAGGAAATGGACTTTAGCACCTTTTCAAGTTTTTTAAAAGAATTATTTAGAAAATTTCTTCGAAAGAATTCCTTAAGACTTTCTATTTGGCCCTTTCTGATTATTTTAAATGACCCTTTGAAAGTAAACATACGTTTAATGTCTTGCAAGTGACCCATGTAAAGAGTTGAAAGTGTCCACTTAGCCTGAAACTGTCCTCCGAATAAGATGTCACCTACCCTTAAAAAAAGTTGAAGTGCCTTTCATAAACGCTGTAAGTGACCATTCAGAAGATCAAAGATGCCATTTTATTTTGAGTTTCCCTTCAAAAAAACTGTTATGGACCTTTAAAATAAATATTTTAGATAGAATGTTCGAAACAATTCTTTCCTTTAGATTTTTTGAAAAGATCCTTTCAGAAAGATAAGTGACCTTCATAATAAATACAAGTGTCAAATTTCCAAATAAAATGCCTTTTGAGAAAGTTGTAAATGCACCCTTCAGAAAGATTGCAAAGTATCCATCAAAAAAATGAATGTACCCTTTGAAGAATTTGCAAAGTACCTTTTAGGAAAGTGAAGTGGACCATTTCTTGTGAGAAAGATACCCTTCAAGAAAGTTGAACATACACTTCAAAAAGTTACCTCAAGCAATTTTTATGAAATAATTCCATTGAATGAAAACCTAAAAGAAATAAACTTAAGGGAAAAATCCTAAGACAAAAATTTCAAAAGAATTCACCAAAGGCTTAAAATAAAAACTCAAAAGAATTCATTTCAAAGGACTTATCCAAAATACTAAAGAACAAAGCTTTCAAAAGGAAAACACTTGGGTTTTTTATATGTAAAAGACATCACATTTGTATAATAACACTTCTTCTAAATGAAACCTGCATACTAGACTTGGGTAAAAGTATAGACTCAGATGTTTTTTTTCCATAAATGGGTGTCCAATTTTGGCCTAAAGGGACAAAATTTGGTAAATAAATTGATGACTCACAAGGGTAGTATGTCTGCTATACTAACCAAAATAGTATCCTTATCCAAATTAGGGCCAATGTAGTTAATGGATTCTTAAAGATGACTAACAGGGATTATACCAAAATAAAACACAAGGAAACACACCACACAACAACTATAATATGAAGTAAAGATAACACAAAACAAGCCTAGCATAAACCCACACATGTGCATAAGAACTTAGGGAACATAATAAAAATAGGAAACTATGTAAAAAATAAAAAATAACCTCAATATTAATGCTTTTGATATATCCCATTGACTGGAATATGTAGCTCCTTTCCATCCAAATTTGAGAGTTGGAAAGCATTATGTTGTTTACAATGTGTGATCAAATATGGGCCACTCCATAAAGTATCAAACTTTGTGTGATTTATAGGTTTGTCCCTATGTTTATCCCATTTTAGGACAATGTCTCCTTCTTTGAAAATCCTTAGCATAGAATTCTTACAAAATACTTCTTTGTTTGCTCTAGGTGAGTTGTCATGTTCTGCATAGCTTGATATCTTATCTCCTCAAGATCCATGAACTCACATAACTTGACTTCCATGATCTCATTCTCCATAAACTATAGCTGATATGTGAGGTATAAATAAGGTAACTCAAGTGAGATATGAAGCTTAGCCTCCATTCCATACACAAGTGTATATGGTGAGTTCATAATTTGTCTATTTGGGGTGATCCTATCAACCCAAAGGGATATCTTCAACTTGTTATGCCAAGTCCTTTGATTCTCCTCCATAATCCTCTTTATGATCCTAATTAATTTCTTATTTTTGGACTCAACTAGTCCATTACCTTGGGGATAGTAGTTGGAAGAGGTGCTAAGATAGATGTCATGTTTCAAATCCCATTCATTTGTCTTTATTCCTAAGAAGACTAGTACATTATCTAAACTTATTATTGAAGGCTATCAAAATCTAGTTACTATACCTTCATAGAAGTCCAAGACTAAGTTTTAATTTTCCTCCTTAAGAGATAAAACTTCCACCCATATTGTAAAATAATCAGTGGCTATCAACACCCACTTTTGAGTAGCACTAGAAAGAGGACTAATCAAACATATGAAATCTAAACCCTATTGCATAAAGGTTTGCTCAACCTAAATTGGGTAAAGAGGAAAGGTAGCTAGATTTTGTTTTCCATCAAAAGCAGCACACTCATGAAATTTACTTACCCAAGCATGGGTGTCTTTAAACAAGCTAGGCCAAAGTATACGGCTCTCATAACCTTAACAACTATAGTTCTTGGAGTAAAATGGCCACCAGCTAGCCCATCATGGAAATCATACAATAATTTGTCAATATAATTTGAATAAATGCACCTTAAAATCACACTTAAAAGTCCTTTCTAAAAATCACTCCATCAATAAGTACATAAGGAATGGATTTCAGCCTAAAATACCTTCTTCTAGCTTTGTCAAGACCTTGTGGACACTCCCCACTTTAAAAGAAATGAATCATGTATTGTGGCCAAATCCTTGTGGATGGAGGTACAAATATTTTAGGATCACCATAAATTTCCAAAAAAACCTCCCTTTTCTCTTTCAAATCTGAAACAAGATGCTCACATAGTCCTTTTCCTTTCACTAACTTGGTTATTTTGATCTCCACATCATATTCCATCATTTTGGTGATCTAACCTTCAATTTTATCATTCAAATATCTACTAAAAAAAATTATTTTACACCAGGATGAGGCAAAAAAAGTGTGAGTCTTATTTCTAGACAACATATGCATGAACTTCTTCAAACTCCTAATGATTGAAATCACTTGTTTCTCAACATATGTGTATCTTGTGTCATAGCCTTCTAAACCTTGAATGAAAAATGTAATAGCTTGTTCCAAATTTTCATCATTATCTTTAGTATGCATGGTAGATATTATATTTTCATTCCTAAAAGTATACAGGTTCAATTCCTTGGAGAATTTAGGACTTGCAAGAGTAGGGGCCTGGGCAAGAGCTTGTTTGATCTCTTCAAAACTTTTCTCTCCTTCCTATCCAAGTGAATGCCTCATACTTCATTAGCATAGATGTCAAGGGCTTGACCATGTTATGAAAATTAGGAATGAACATCCTAATGAAATTTATCTTACTAAAGAGGCTTTGTAGACCCATCTTATGTTTAGGTAAAGACAATTCCAAGATGGAACTAACCCTTTTTAGATCAATGGATAAACCTTTATAGGAAATAATGTGGCCTAAGAATTTTCCTTCATGAAAAAAACACACACTTCTTTGGGTTTAGAGATATCCCAAACTCTCTACACCTCTCAAAAATCTACCTCAGGTATTTCAAATGATTGTTTGCATCCTTGGAGAAAAGTGTCACATCATCAAGATAAACCAATACAATGTCATTGATTAGTCCTTGGAAAGCCATATCTATTACATGTTGGAAAGTAGCTCCAGCATTTGACAATCTAAATGGCATCCTCATATAAGCATATGTGCCCCATTTGGTGGTGAAGGACATTTTGTATTGGTCACTTTCTTTCACCAAAATTTGATTGTACCCAAAATAGTCATGTAAGAAAGAAAACCTCTCACTACCTGCCACCACTTGTATAATTTTCTACATAGAAGGGAGTGGGTAATGATCCTTTAAATACACTCTATTCAAGTCCCTAAACTCCACACACAACCTTATCTCCCAATTCTTATTCCTAACAAGGACTAAATTGGCTAACCATGAAGAATGCTTGATAGGAAAAATGATTTTGGATTCAATCAACTTGGTGAGATCTTTATTCATGAGTGGTTCAATCTTGGGATTGATTAGCCTTTGTCTTTTCTTGATGGGTTTGGAATTTTCATCTAAATCTATGGTATGTTGAGCTAATATTGGATCAAAATGCTAAAAATTGCTATACTCCCATGCAAAAACATCATTAAACTTCTTGCATAGTAATGAAATCATGCCTCTCTTGACTAGGGCATATCTTCCCAAGTGCAAGTATCTTATATTCAAAAATATCTACCCTTTCATACATATATTTCTTGGTGGATATTCTTACCTTCTCCTTCTTAAGCTGGTCATCCTTATTTAATATGATTTCAAGAGTTAGTAGGCCTTTGGGAATCTTGTTTGATTTCAACTAGATAATATTCCCTCCATATTGCTATTGAAGCTTAGATTTATTCTTTATAGAGAACTCAAATGCTTCTTGTAGGAAGAGGGATATGTGTTCATCACTCTAAAAAACCTACCAATTGGTGATATTATCTGGTATAAAAGGTCTCAAAATCACCTTTAGATGAGGTTGATTCTTATCTTCTCTTATGCTTTTTGGAACATCAAATTGACCACCAATAGATGTCAATCTATCAGCATGCTTATTATCTTCCCTTGGAATAGAAGTGATATTAAATTCCATGATGTATTTTACAAGTTCCCAAACTCTATGCTTATAACACTTGAGCAAGGATTTCTTGGTCAAATTCTACCCTCTAATTTGATTCACAATAATCTCACTATCACCAAACACTTGCAGTTATTTAACACCTATTTTCCTTGCCCATTCGAGGCCATGAATGAGGGTGTCATATTATACTACATTATAAGAACAAGATAGCTACAATATGAAATTTGGAAAATACCTTTCCTTTGAAGGTGAAACCAACATATTTCCACCACCAGCCCCAATCTTGTTTCTAAACCCATCAAAGAAAAGCTATCACAAGCCATTCACATCTTCATTTGACATCATAAAATTGGGAATGAAAGAATTATTATCATGCATATAATATATTACAATACCAAATTCCTCAATAAACTTGTAAGGATCATGCACATAGTTGTTATCTCCCCACTCATCTAGGATCAAATCAAAAACTCCTTCAAGGGAAGATGATGGGGATTGGCCAATGTGAAACTCCTCTTCATCAATGATAGCATAGTTAACATTTAATACCTTAGGTGAGTATGGTTCCAAGTGATCTCTATGGATAGGTTCTGACTCAATCTTTACTTTAGTGCCATATTTTGTGCTAAACACCATGTAAGACTAATTGGATGCTAAATATCCACCTATCTTAGATGTAAAGTCCCTTGATAAGCAAAGAGAAAAATAGGGAGGTAAATACAATACTACCACATCATGGTGAATTGAAAAAGTAGGAAAATAATGAATTATAAAATTTACATTTTTAACCATCCCCAAAGTCTTGACTAGTGATCCATCTAATTGTAAGAATCCCTTATTCATTTTCTCATACTTGAGGCCTAGCTTATCTGTTATATATTTTGGCATAACTGATTTGATTGTTACACTATCAAAGATGAAATTATAAACCAATAAATCACCAATAATTAAATATAGGTATAAATGAGGATTCTTCTCATCTTTCTTCACCTAACCATTTATGTATTGAGTTCTATTGATCAAAATCATATTGTCACTTCTAGATGGGCTAGCTTGTGTATCTAGTCCATGCAAGTCCTTCTAGAGTATATCCTTTTGCCCTGATAATGTTAAACAATCCCATAATGATATGTTCATATTAATCTTCTTCATCTTGTCCATAACATTAATGGAAGGATTACTTAGCTTGGAGTTTTCTTTATGAACATTAGCACCTTGTGATATAGCTTGTGGAGGTAGGGTTGTAGCAGCTATCCTAAAATTTGGAATCCTCTATTTTTCTTATGTTTTAGGAGTTGAATTAGGCCATCTTCCCATATAATCTAGTCTAGGAGTCAAGAAAGGTCCTTGATTGGTTCCTTTAACTTTTTTAATGACCCTTTTATTTGATCTATTATTGGTAGCCACACTAGTATTCTGATGACTTGTATTTCCCACGTAATTAATGGCATAAAAATCACCTTCCAAATGATTCATGAGAGTGGAATCAGATTGAAATTGTTTACTCTCCATACCAAATTGCATTGGCAACTCAAAATTTTAAATTTGAGATTTTTGTTCACCTTGTTAGTCATGCCTTGATTTTGCATCTCATTGGCATAAACAACCTATTCTTGACCTTGCTCAAAATAAGGGTAATTGGGTTGTTCTTAGACCAAATTGTTTTGAGTAGGAACAAGGGATTTTGAGGATGAGGGAAAATTAGGATTACAACTTTGATAAGGATTGACATGGGTGATTTGGCCTTGCCCTTGATTATTACCTTGAAAAAGAGGTCTATTGGTTTGTCCAAACTAGTTGTAGGACTTATAAGGCCTATAGATTTGGGCTTGTTACCTTTTGAGAGTAACCAATTCATTATTAACACTTTGAAGTAGGATTTTGACTTCATGCATTTCATTGGTAGGGCAATGGCAGATTTTTCTTGATCAAGTAAAGGAGTTAAAGTGGGCAATGCACTTTGACTATGAGAATGAAAATAAGGTAATAGTGGCATTAGAGGTCTCAGAGCTATCTTTCACACTTGGAAAAGATATTTCTCAGCATTTAAGGCTATTTCATAGGAAACTGGTAACGTGTTTCCACCAATAGATTGAATCATGATGGTAATGTCACTATTCAATGCTTTCATGTAGTAAAAAAATGCATAGTTTGGGGTAGGTCTCATAAGGGCTGGGATTCTATCCCATGTCTTTTGGAACCTAGTATTAAAATCCTAGATGAATTCATGAGGTAAACTCTTAATTATGGTCAATTACTCAACAAAATATAGGTGATCACTTTTTTCCCCAAACCTATTAGTCAATAGGATCCCCAACTCATCCCATGAGCTAATAGAATTGATTGGTAGGGTTCCATACCAATCCAAAACTTTTTCTTTGAAAGACAAGGCTAAAAACCTAATAGATACAATTTTTTGGGTAATATTATGGATATTAAAAATTTTTACTATATTATTAATGTGCTCAATGGTAGTAATAAGACCATCCCCACTAAAAACTGGGACACTTTTGAGAGCAACTCTCAGAATTTGATCATATTGGGAAAGATGCAAGTGAGATGCCCCACAGAAAGCCATAAAAGGTTGTCTTATAGCCATTTTGGAATGAACAATATGGATGTTAGGAATGGAATATATAACAAAATTAGAAGCTTTGAACACAAAACCTCTTTTATAAGGATGAGTATTGGCAAACCTAAACCTTTTGTTGGAATATGGAGGTAATTCCACAAACTTGAAGGGTACACCTTTAGCTACAGACCTAGTGGTCACTTTTGACATGGAAAGAAGGACTGATCATCAACCAAAGGCTTGAATTATTCAAGAGATTCATCATGTACTAAATGTAGATGTTTCTTTATCTACAACGATGTCAAGACCAGTACCAATATTGAATAATCTTCTAGGACTTAGAGGTCCCACCAAGCATGCCAAAAAAGGTTGATGCTTGGATTTTGCACCCTTGAGGAGATGCCTAGATATTCTCATAAAAGTGGTAAAATGGAATCATCTATCTTGTTATGGGTGATAATTTCATTGAGATGAACCTCTAGATTAAGGGCTAGCTCCCCTTGATACACCTTTAAAGCTCTCTCTAATATATCAATTGGATATGAAAAGGGTTAAAAAATTAGCTAAGGAAATAAAATAGTGATGCACCAATATGTATTATCCTTCTATTTGACTTAAATTCCACTAATTAAAGGTAAACAAGGATGTTTCACACAAATTCACAACAAAAAGACATTATTGCATTAGTATTTCATAAGTTAGATTCAGGAAGTTATTTGACACTTAGGAGGGTGACAAATGATTCCAAAAAAGGAATAAATGTATATGAATTCTAAGACTCTTATACACTTAGTAAAGAATACTAACAGAGACCTGCAACAACATCCCTTTTGCACATTGTTAAGTGACCATGGATTGAAATGATAGAAAATTAACTTTTCACTAGTCATTATCAACAAGATTCAAAGCTATACTTAGTAGTAAAATGTGTGAATGGTGAAATCACTTGTATATTTATTCAAGAGTTTTGAAAGTATAAATTTTGCTAGTGTTTTTTCAATAACTAGTAGAGGATGAAAAATGAGCCAAGAGAATGCATATATATAACCTTTGAGAGAGTCTGGGCCAAGGGAGTTCAAGGGTCACTTGGACATGTGTCACCCCAAAAATAGAAATAGTTACATTACATTTTGTAAGATTTTTTTTTCCACGGTTACATTAATGAAATCAAGATATTCCAAACTATAGTTTGCTATAGATGAGTCCATCTATTAGAATTTTGTTTCAATGCTAGCTGCTCTTTACTGACTCATCAAGCTATGTAACAATGCAACAACTTGAACCATCGACCTACCTATTTATGCCTATTGAGCACTGGATGCTCAAGATCTTGCCATTTTTCACTTTTATCTTTGCCTTATGGTTCTAATTGAGCCTTTCTTTAAAATTCCAATGGCTAGTTTCTACAATCTAAAATTGACATTTTGCGGGCCATCACTCCTTCGGGAATTTTTTTCAAACATTTATTTATTTGGACTTACTGTCTCAACACTTTCTAGAAATAATTTGTTTGGGTCATTTTGTCTCTTTTGTTCTTTTCCTTTAGATTTTTTCTTGGTCCTTCATGCCTTAAACAATTTCCATGGATAAAATGTTTGAAGGAAATAGACTTTGGCACCTTTTCATGTTTTTCAAAATAATTCTTCAGATAATTTCTCTAAAAAAATTCCTTTAGACTTTATATTTATCCCTTTTTGATTCTTTGAAATGACCCTTTAGAAAATTGAAAGAGACCCTTTTTGAAAGGAAACATACCCTTCAACTTCTTACAAGTGACCCTTAAGAAGAGTTGAAAGTGTCCACTTAGCCTGAAAAAGTCCTTCAAAAAAGTTGTCACCTACCCTTTAGAAAAGTTGAAGTGCCTTTTGAAAAAATTGTAAGTGACTATTTGAAAGATTGAAGATGCCCTTTTATTTTGAGTTGCCTTTCAAAAAAAACTAATTATGGACCTTCAAAAAAGTTGTTTTGGACAAAATGTCTGAAATAATTCTTTCTTTCAGATTTTTTTTAAAATATCCCTTCAAAAAGATAGGTTTCCTTCAAAAAAAATACAAGTGTCCAATTCCCATAGAAAATTCACTTTGGGAATGTTTTAAATGTATCCTTCAGAAAGACTACAATGTATCCTTTGAAAAAATGAAACTACCCTTCAAATAATTTGTAAAGTACCTTTTAGGAAAGTGAAGTGGACCATTTCTTACGTGAAAGATACCCTTCAAAAAAAGTTGCCTCGGGCAACTTTTCCAAAAGAATTCCACTGAATGAAAGCTTGAAAGAAATACACTTAAGGAAAAATGCCTTGGATAAAAAGTCTGAAAGAATTTGGCAAACGCTTAGAATAAAAACCCAAAAGAATTCATTACAAAGGACTTAGTCAAAAGACTAAAGAACAAAGATTTAAAAATTAAAACAATTGGGGCTTTTTATATGTAAAATACTTCATCTTTGTATAAGAACACTTCTTTTGAATGAAACCTGCGTAGTAGACTTGGGCAAAGGAATAGACTCAGATACTTTTTCTACAAAAAGGGGTGTCCAATTTTGGCTTGGAGGGCCAAAATTTGGTCAAAAATACCCTTTATTTGAGATTGTAAAATTCCTTACATCTCAATTTTCTATTTAATAAACATTCAATTCTATATAATGGTCTAATTTTATCCATCTTACTAAATAAATCAAAGGAAGTGATGAACTATTAGTTTGTATAATTCTATACTTTTTTACATATTCTTATAGTCTATATAATGCCATACATCTTACGTGTTTGTATAATACCCTTAACATTATGTATAATGGTCTAATGTTATCTATATATCTACATAATGGTGTAATGTTTTCAATCTAAGTAAAGGAGAGGAAATAATAAACATGCATCTCATCATATTAAAATATTTGTATTTGTTAAATAATAGACTTTAAAAAAAAAGGGGGGAATGGAACTAAAGAACCTCTCAAGAGTAAATTGATTAACATTTTGAGTGCATATTTTGATGTCAATAGTCAGACTTCATGTGATAACTCTTCATATGACTAGATGTTATTTTTTTTTTTTAGTGTCATATACTTACTAAATCTCGATGGTTTTTGTTATATGTAGTTTCTAATATTACCAATACCATTCCCACAAGATTTTTTTCAAACTAATCTCAAAGTATTGAATAAATGAATGCAAATGTGGATGAGGATATTCAAGAATGCAAACTAAGGCATTTGAAGAATAGGTTGGATGTATGGTATAAATACAAAAAGGATAGCAAAGATAGGGAGGAAAACCTAAAGGAAAAAATTGAAAGAATGAATACAACCATATCATCTCTGATAAATTAGAATAAGAGCTAAATATTTATATTGAATATGTAAGGAATAAAAAAATACATTCTCAAATGTGGCTTAAGGATAAAAATACATCATTTAGATTATATTTATTCATTTCAAGTGATAATGCTATTGATTTGGAAGAAGAACATTAAAGGAATGTAATAAAAATTAAAATTTATGAGTAAGAGATTAAAGTATTGAGAAAAAATTGTAGTCCATTGCATGACTTTCCCAAAAATGAGTCCCTCCATGCTTCTTAGCTTAAATGATGATAATAATTAGTATATTCCTTTACTATGGTTCATTTCATTATTACTGTTGACATATGTATATAATTCTAGTTTACGAAATTTGTAAAATTTTCTAGCACTATGTGTTAAATAAAAGTATTTCATTGATTTTGATTTCCATTAAACAAATATAAAGACTTAGATAAGAGAAATAAATTTTTTTAATAAATCATGGTTTTTATCAGTTGAAAGCATAACATTGTAGCATTTATAAAATTATTTTATTACATTATTTTGGGTTGTATAATGGTTACAAAATAATCTAAGAATGTCAGTTACAAGATTGTCATAGTATTTTATAGACTCTTCCTTGGATAATAATCCATCCTTCTTCTTAAATAATCTATTACCATATTTTTGGAAAGCTGCTGGATATAAATTGTGATGTATGTTTTGTTTTTTAATCAATAAGAAACAAAGTTTTCTGACAATTCTGGTATCAGCGATACTTTTCACTTGATCGGATCAACACCAAAGTATAAAAGCATGAAAATTATCTTGAAAGGTGTGTAATGACGTGGATAAGAGTTTGAAAATCCAACACAAGCTAGCGTGGAGCTTGATCAAAAATTCAAGGAGGAAATCACTAATAAGAAACATCAACACTACTAGAAATTGATGCCTATAGCAAAGTATAATATAATTGTGTAGCAGTCAAAGCCAAACTATCCTAAAAATCATTGGAGAATCATTAACTATAGAAAAAAGTCATGCAAGGCATTGATAATAGGGTTTGAACCTATGTAGGTAGTTTAGGTAGCTCAACCATGTAGAAAATTGAGAATAAACCTGTGACTTGAGTAGGTTCAGTAGCCAAGTAGAAAAGTGACTGACTGTACCTAGGATGTGGAGCTTATAGAAGTGTAAAGAAGAGCTCCTAAATAGTTGTGAGGTTTGTATTGTAGAATCCACCATCTAGCATTGAAAATAAAGTGATGCTTGTAGATAAAGCATGAGAGTAGCATTAAATTATAATGCAACATAAAAGTGAGCCAAGTTTAGATGAAGATCTATAGATTATTTCATGCCCATACCTTAGTTATGGATGTGAACATTATATCTACATTATTATTATGTTCAACATACCATGTGGATAAAATACACAACACTTGGTGTAATCCTGGTGAAAAGTAAGCTATCAAAACTACTTGAAGCATTAATGGCATGAGCAAGATCATCATATGTTAAACATAATAAAGAGTGTCAAGATTATTGAAAGCAAGCAAGGAGACTTGCAAGCCATAGAAAACCATTGAGACACTCAAGAAAGCTCTAATTTCTATTTCACTTTGCTCAAAGCCCTAGTGAATTGGAAATATTCAATTCAACAAGCTCATTCGATAAGACCTTCTAAATTATTTCATGTTCAACATACATTACTAAATAAAGAGAGTTTAAGAGGAACTTGATGCCAGATATGAAGTTGATTGTGAAGATGAGGTAGAATGCCCCTACAAGCATCATCATATCTCAACACACAAGTATCGTGCTCATATTCAAACCCATTTTTATTGTTAGTAAGACTTGTAATTTTATTTTAATATAATAAAATAACATAATTTGTTAAAAATGTCTACTCTCAAATTACTTTTATCATATGCCCAACTACTTAAAGGGCCAAATTATGCTTCATGGAAAAAAAATGTGTATGATCCTTCAATTCAAAGGACTATGGGGCATCATGATAGGGACCACATGAGCTCCCACTAATCCTGATGGACCCATAAAGTATAAAAATTCTAATGCTAATGCCATAATGTTGATCATGCTAAGCATTACTGACAATGTGAAACTGTATATCAGGGATGTTGATAATGCAAAGATAACATGGGATAAATTAGAAAAAAATATATGAAGTAAAGAATTAGATGAAGATACTTCATTCACAATCAAAGCTTCATACACTCACTACGGAGTCTGATGGAAAAAGAGAACAATTCTTATGACTGGTAGCTAAGATACAAGGAGAGTTTTTAGCTCTCTAATAAACAACAGACAACCAAACATTAGTCTCCATCACCTTGCGAGCACTCCCTTCTCAATTTCAAGTTTTCATCATGACATTGAACATCACTAAACATAAAGTATTATGTGAATATATTATGAATTTGTTATAGTAAGAAGAAGCAATCAATTCAACTCAAGATGAGTCTAAAGATAAAGCTCTTAAAATAAAGAAATAATGAGGTCAAAAATCATGCTAGGGACCATTAGAAAAACTAACATAAAAATTAAAAAATAATAACTATCTCATCATCAGTCAAAAAAGTTGAAGAGGTGATGTCACATTTATCACACCAACACTCACAACATAGACAAATACTTGTATAATAGCTTAAAAAAAGGATCTAGCATCAAGCCAAGCACATCTAGGCATGATGATACTTAGAAGTCAAAAAGATGTCCCCACCAGTGGAAGCAAAAGTGAAATCTCACTACCCAACAAGATGATGAATTTGATGATGTAAATGATGAAGATAAGAATGTAGTACTAGTCTCCTTGACCTCATAAGCCATGAGGAATATATGGTTGACTAACTCAGATTCCACTAACCACATGATAGGTGACAAGATAGTATTTGATTCGCTAATAGACCAACCCACTAGAGATCAAGTTAGGATCATTGATGAAAAGGAGTATGTTGTAGCAAAAATAGGTTAAGTTACCATTCCCTTCAAAACACAAAAAAATTACACTTAATAAGGTACTATATGTTTCTAGTTTGACATCTAATCTCTTATCAATCATTTAGCTATTTAATCATCAAGTTAAGGTGGAGTTTCTTGTAAAAAATGGCATCAAAACATTCTTGATTTCATGAAAAGGTAAAGTTCTTGTAAAATATTTTTTGAAAGATAAGTTATTTTCTTTAAATGTTGTTTCATCTTCTACAGTAGCTCTATCTACATGAACAATATAATCCACTACCCTATGACACTGCTGTTATGGTCATTTATCAGTTGGATCCTTATACTAGCTATGTTCTAAAGGGATGGTATATGGACTGCCAAAGTTGTCCAGTTCCTTGCCCATATGCCATGGATGCCTTATAGGAAAACAACATAAGGATTTATTCAAAGATGTCTCTTTTCATGCCAAGAAGCATTTGGAGGTTATACATATTGATTTGAATGGCCCATTACCCACTTCATTCTCTATATACAAGTACGTCTAACTATTTATGGATGACTACTCCCAAAAGATGTGGGTATTTTTCCTAAAAAAGAAGAGTGAGGGCCTCCATCATTTTCAGGTCTTTTACCAATAAGTTGTGAAGGAGACTGAATAACCTCTAATTCATCTCCACTTAGATCAAAGGGGGAATTCATGTCAAAGAAATTCCTCGCATTCCTGAACTAGTAAGGAACTAGACAAACTATGACTACTCCCTATACACCCCAACATAATGGCATTATTGAGTGACATAATCATATAGTGATCAAAATGGATCATAGCATGCTATAAATAGTGAAGATGGAGAAATGCTATTAGCTAGAAGTAGTCCAGATAGCTATGTATCTTCTCAATAGGCCACCAACAAAGATTTTAAAGGATAAAATGCTTGAAGAGGTATGAATTGGTAAAAATCCATCAATTTTTCATTTACGATTATTTGGTTACACAACATATATGCATATACCAACTCAAAAAAGGAATAAACTCGAGTCTAAAACACTCTTGTGTATCCTATTGGGATATAACACAACCTCAAAGGCATATCATCTCAAGGATCCTTAGTCAAGGAAAATATATGAAAGTAGAGATGTGGTATTTAATGAATCATCCTTTGAGATGTAGAATATGGAGTCAATACCAACTACCTCTCATTGATTACTCCCTGATTCAGATGAGGAGAATCCTCACTAGGAAGAAGAAATGTAATGGGAACTGTATGTTGATCTTGGAGATCTAGAAGATCCACTAGATAGTTCTTCACAATGGTAGCAAAGTCTGTCCGAAGTGGGTACTAGGTACCAACAGAGATCACCATCTATTCAAAGTCAAAACAAAGAGTCAAATAAGACATGAGGTAAATATTACACTCATGAGTACAATTGTTGATAGCTATGAACCTAATAATGTTTGTGAAGCTTTAAATCAATCATAATGGAAGAAAGCAATGTATCTTGAGTATGACTCACTCATGAAGAATTAGACTTCATAACTAGTTGATCTACCTACAAGAAATTAGCCCATAAGTTGCAGATGGGTTTTCAAAATAAAATTTAAGTCATATAGATTCATTGATAAACATAGAGCATGACTATCAATAAAGGGATATGCTATGAAAGAAGGCATTGAATATGAAGATACCTTTACACCCACTATGAATATCAAGACCATCAAAGTTATTTGTGCACTGGCAACACATAATAGATAGTGACTTCAATAGATGGATGTCAAAAGTGATTTTCTTAATGGTGATCTAAAAGAAGTATATATGACCCAATCAGAAGGATTTATTGATGAAAAGCATCCTAAAAAGGCATGTCATCTCATTAAATCACTTTATGGAATAAAACAAGCTCTTAAAGCATGGTACACCAAAATAGATGATCAACTTTTGTAGCATGGTTTTACTAGCAACTTGTACATAAAGAACGTAGGAACATATATTATCATTATTGTTCTATATGTGGATGATATTGTGCTCACTAGAAGTTCATAAGATAATTTTAATATTATGAAGAATGACCTCAAAATATCCTTCGACATGACCGATTTGGGGATATTACATTACTATCTTGGCTTGGAGATATGGCAAAAACCAAATCACATTTTTATCTCTGAGATAAAATATGCCAAGACACTCCTAGAAATATATAGAATGTTAGATTGTAAGTCACTTTCAACACTGATAGAGAAAGTTTTATAACTCTCTTGATTTCAGTATTCACCTCAAGTGGATGAAACTCTCTATAGACAGCTCATTGGGAGTCTCATCTACTTGACATACACTAGACTAGATATATGTTTTGTTGTGAGCTATCTCACTAGATTTATGTAGGAACCAAATAAATGTCACTAGGTTGTAGCAAAGCATGTTTTGATATATGTTTGAGGTACACTTGAGTATGGTCTAGAATACAAGAAGAATAGTTCATTCTTCTTGCAAAGATACACTGACTTGGACTACGCTAGATCTATTGATGACATAAAGTCAACATCAGGATACATATTTCATCTTGGATCTAGACCAATCTCATGGATCAATAAGAAGTAAACTGTTATTACTCTATCATTTAATGAGGAAGAGTATTATGCCACACATGGAGCTATATACAATGTGATATGGTTAATTTGCATACTAGCAAATATGGGATATATAGAAAAGGAGCCACCTATCATTCATTATGACAATCAAGGAGTGTTAAAGCTTGTGAATAATCTATTTTATCATTAAATAATGAATCATATAGAGGTTGAATGTCACTAAATTTGAGAACAAGTTTTAAACGACCACATACAGCTCCAATACTACCCTATAGATCCACAAATAGCAAATATACTCACCAAATCTCTTGTAAAGGTAAAATTTGACTTGTTTAGGGAGTACATTTGTTTTAGGTTGTATGACAATCCTAGAATAGTCTAAGAATGTCAGTTTTAGGAATGTCATAGTATTTTATATACTCCTCCTTAGATAATAATCCATCCTTTTTTATAAATCTATTACCATATTTTTGGAAAGTTGCTGGATATAAATTGTGATGTATTTTTTGTTTTTTAATCAATAAGAAATAAAATTTTCTGACAAAGCATTATTTATCTAAAGATCTTAACAAAAAATAATTTAAAATAAAAACCAAATGGTGAAATCAATTTTGATTATATACACACTATTTTATTTCCACCATTTTTTTTATCTTTTTAAAAATGTCTATTATTCATATTTACATTGATTCAATATTTTTTGATATATAACATTTTAGTATAAAAATAGTACACCCAACTAACTTGATTTCAACAATTATAGATCATTATTCATGCAAAATATTGTCAGTTGAAATATTTTGGAAATTCTCTATCCAATTCATCCTAAAAAATTACTTGATTTCATCACACTTAATGTTTTGAATGGAATTGGGCCTATTTGTTTACCGATGGTACATAACTATGGATTTTCATATTCTTCACAAATTATCTTGAACATCATAGACTTGTATTGTAGACATCTTATACACATTATAAAGGTTATGCATGGGGATTGTTCACCTCTCCATTATTAAAAATTCAACTTATATGAAACTTGTCACAACCATATTCAATAGTATTCTCAATGAAATAAATCTTTCTCCTATCAATAGAAGAGTGACAAGTGATTTGTCTAAAAATCTATGGATCATGAAAATTTTGGGATCATTAGGGTGATCCACATCACTAAAAAACATAGCTATAAGAACATCATCAACATTTCCATGGGAAAGGTTAGAAAACATTGTTACTAACATCATCCTAAACAAGTAATAAATGCATGATTATCAACTAACACATGAAAATACATGAAAATAATTTACAAATTTGACAAAATAATGACATATAAGAGTCAATACTAAAATAATAACTATAAGGGCATCAAAATTGTGTTGAATAAAATAGAACATTACTTCTTGAAGAAAAATCCTTTCCAAATTTCATTCTCAAATCACTAAATTTCAAAATATGCTTTCACACATGTCCTTCATTTTACTTTATGCATTCACACATTTCAAACTATTGACTCGTAATTCTAATATTATAAAATGTTTCTTATTTGCTTTGGATTCCCACCCATGCCACATCAAGGTCAATCTCAATGAAGATCACATCACCATTAGGGAAGCTTTGTGATTCCATCCATTACTTGTTATCTAATTTATCAAGATTGAAGTTCCTGTAAAACCCATTGTCTTTACCCATTTGGCTCCACCAATAATACAAAATTAAAAAATACATCAACTTCTTCATAAACCAATCCAATCATTGATGGGAAAAAAAATTTATTTCATTTCAAAATATGGTCTTCAAATGAGAGTGATATACTTTTATGGAAGTATTTGTTTCTTTTACCACATGGGGAATTGTATGTAAACATATTGATCATAAGCTAATACAGTTTAACCATTGATATTTTTAGTAGTTGATGAATTATTATTGAGCTTCATATTATTATATTAATAGGTTCATGTCAAATTGTATTTCCTCCTCAATTGTAGACTTTTGAATTATTCCACCCAAGATTCTAAACATTGATTTCTTTTTTTGGCATCATTCACCTTTCCAATCAAAAATTTTATTCATGCTCTCCTCACATGCCAACTATAAAGGTACACCTCACATTGAAACACTTCTTTGGATTCACAATGACAAATTAAACATATCAAAATTAACATATAATGCATTATTTTCAGTGACAATAAGGAATATTTTTAATATAAATGGATATAACTTACCTAATTACAATAATTTATCATGAGCATCATCCATGATGAAATCATTCAGTTTCCATTACACCTTTTAAAAATGTGCAATAACTACTAGATTCTACATCCATGATGTTAATTATGAAATAGTAGCTCTTGATATTAACATTTATGTAGTAGGAATTTTGAAGTGTATACTATATGATACAATAAGTGTGTACAACATGATCTACATCAAAAAACATAAACATAAGTCTTCCCAATAAAAAATGTGGGGCTTCAAATTTTGAGATCTGCAAGTATAAGTTCTAAGCATATATCCCATAGGTGGAGTCCATTGAGAGTATACTATTATGTGCATACTTCAACATCCACTCATATTTCTAAGGAATTTAGAGGATCAATATAAAGTGTTTCTCCTTTATTCCTATTTATTTAAATAATTCATACATAAATGATTTTTTTAATATTTTTAGTGTCAAATGTTCTAATACTATCCACATCATTATGCTTAAATTTGTATTTTATTTCTTTCATCCTGATATGAATATTGTGATCTAAAGGAAGAAGTATACATAACCAAAAATGAAGTATTTGTTGATGAAAATCATCCTAAAAAGGTATGATATCTCATCAAATCACATTATGGACTAAAACAAGCTCCTAGGGCATGGTACACCAAAATAAATGATCACCTTTTGTAGCATTGTTTTACTCAACTTATACGTAAAGAAGGTAGGAATAGATATTATCATTCTTGTTCTATATGTGGATGATCTTCTAATCATTGGAAGTTCAGAAGATCTTTTTGATATTATGAATAATGACCTCAAAATATCTTTTGACATGACCAATTTGGGGCTACTACATTACTATCTTGTCTTGGATATATGGCAGAAACCAAATCACATTTTTAACTCCTAGATAAAATATGCCAAGACACTCTTGGAAAAGTATAGAATATCATATTTTAAGCCACTTTCAACATTGATGGATAATGTTTATGACTCTCTTGATTCCATTATTCACCTCAAGTGGATGCAACTCTCTATAGACAAGTCATTGGGAGTCTCATTTACTTGACATACACTAGACCAGATATATGTTTTACTATGAGCTATCTCTCTAAATTTATGCAGGATCCAAAAAAATGTCATTGGGTTGTAGTGAAGCATGTTTTTAGATATGTTTGAGGTACACTTGAGTATGGTCTGGATTACAAGAAGAATAGTCAGTTCTTCTTTCAAGGATACACCAACTAGGACTATACTGGATATATTTAAGATAGAAAATCAACTTCAGGATACATATTTCATCTTGGATATGTATGAATCTCATATATCAATAAGAAGTAAATTAGTATTTCTCTCTCATCCACTAAGATAGAGTATCATGCCACAAATGGAGCTATGTATGAGGCAATATGGCTATGTTGCATACTAGTAGATATGAGATATATAGAAAAGGATCTACCTATAATTCATTGTGATAATCAAGGTGTGTTAAATCTTGTGAAAAATAGAGTTTATCATGAAATAATGAATCATATAGAGTTTGAATATTACTACGTTCAAGAACAAGTTTTAAACCACCACATACATCTCCAATACTACCCTACAAATGCACAAATAGTAGATATACTCACCAAATCTCTTGGAAAGGTAAAATTTAAAATTTTTAGGGAGTATATTTGTAAAAATAATAGAATAAGGGGGGGAATGACAACGTATCATATATAATTTTTTTTATTACATTATTTTAGGTTTTGTGACTGTCCTAGAATAATCTAGGAATGTCATCATCTTTTCTAGACTAATCTTTGGATAGTAATCAATCCTTGTTAGAAACTATATATAACCATATTTTTTAAGTTGTTGGATATAAATTGGGATATATGGTTTTTTTAATCAATAAGAAACAAAGTTTTCTAACAAAGCATTGTTTGTTTATAGATCTGAATAAAAAATCATTTAAAATAAAAACCAAATGGTGAAATCAATTTTGCTTTGATACACACTATTGTATTTCCACCATTTTTTTTATCTTTTTAAAAATCTCTATCATTTATATTTACATTGATTTAATATTTTCTGATATATAACATTTTAGTACAAAAATCGTACACCCAAGTAACTTGAGTTAAACATTTATAGATTATTCTTCATGTAAAATATTATCATTTGACATATTTTGGAACTTCTCTATCCACTTCATCCCAAAAAATTACATGATTTCATCACACTTAATGTTTATCGATGATACATAACTATGGATTTGCATATTCTTCACAAAATATCTTGAACATCATAGACTTGTATTGTATACATCTTATACACATTAGAAAGGTTGTGAATGGGGATTTCTCACCTCAACATTATTAAAAATTGACCTTCTCTAAAACCTATCACAACTATATTCAATAGTCTTCCCAATGAAGTAAAGAATTCTCCTATCAACTAGAAGAGTGAGAAGTGATTTATCTACAAATCCACGGGTCTTGAGAATTTTGGGATCATTGGGGTGATCCACATCACTAAATAAAATTGATATAAGAATATCATCAATATTTCCATGGGAAAGGTTGGAAAACATTGTTATTAACATCATCCTGAACAAGTAATAGATGTATGCTTGTCAACTAACGTATGAAAATACATGAAAATAATTTAACAATTTGACAAAATAATGACATATAAGAATCAATACTAGAATAATAATTATATGGGAATCAAAATTATGTTGAATAAAATATAACATTACTTATTGAATACAAATCCTTTCCAAATTTCATTATCAAATCAGTAACATTCAAAATGTGCTTTCTAACATGTCCTTCATTTTACTATATGCATTCACACAATTCAAAATATTGACTCATATTTCTAACATTGTAAAATGTTTCTTATTTGCTTTGGATTTTCACCCATGCCACATCAAGGTCAATCTCAATGAAGATCATATCAATATTAGGGATGCTTTGTGATTCCATCCATTACTTGTTATCTAATTTATCAAGATTGAATTTCCCGGTAAACCCATTGTCTTTACACAATTGGCTCTAAAAATAATACACAATTAAAAAAGACATAAAATTATTCACCAACCAATCCAATCATTTATGGGAATAAAATTTGATTTCATATCGAAAAATGTTCTTAAAATGAGACTGATATGATTTTATGGAAGTATTTGTCTCTTTTACCACATGGGGCATTCTATGTAAACATATTGTTCACATGCTAATACAGTTTAACCATTGATATTTTTAGTAGTTGATGAATTATTATTGAGATTCATATTATTATATGAATAGGTTCATGTAAAAAAAATGTTTCCTCATGAATAGTAGAATTTTGAATCATTTCGCCCAAGCTTCTGAACACTGAATTCCTTTATTTGGCATAATTCACCTTTCCAATCAAATATTTTATCCATGCTCTCCTCACATGCCAACTATAAAGGTCTACCTCACATTGAAACACTTCTTTGGATTAATGTCAAATTAAACATATCAAAATTAACATATAAAGCATTATTTTCAGTGACAACAAGGAATATTTATAATATACATGGACTTAACTTACCTAATAGCAATAATTTTAGTATGAGCATCATCCATGATGATAGCATTCAGTTTCCATTACACCTTTTGAAAATGTGCAATGACTACTAGATTCTACATCTATGATGCCATGTATGAAATAATAGCCCTTTATATTAACATGTATGCAATAGGAATTCCATTTTGCATACTATACGATACAATAAGAGTGTACAATATGAACTACATCACAAAACATAAACATAAGTCTTCCCAATAAAAAATGTGAGGCTTCAAATTTGGGAATCCACAAGTATAGGTTTTGTGCATATATCCCATAGGTGGATTCTACAGAAATTATACTATTATGTGTGTACTTCAACATCTACTCATGTTTCTAATGAATTTGGAGGCTTAAGATAAAGTGTTTCTCCTTTATTCCTATTTATTTAAGTTATTCATACACAAATGCTTTTTTAAATATTTTTAGTGTCAAATGTTCTAACACTACCCACATCATTAGGATCAAATTTTTATTTTATGAAGTAATATCATCTTTTATTCATAAAATCATCTCTCTCCATATAAAATTATAATAATTTAATTTTTTCATAGACCATGCAATGATTCTTTTGGTGAATAAATTCAAAGGTCAAGCCTAATGAAAAAAACCTCTCCACCTAATCCTTAAATGCATCACTAATGAATGGAGCCTGAGTATAATAACTATGCATGAATTCATCAATATCTTACTCATAAGAAACGATACCCCACTAGTCATATGGCCAATGTTGTTATATGTAATAAAATTATGTTCCTACATCTACATTAACATAAGGATATAAAAATGACATTGGCATGCATGATGTAAATTCTTACAATAAGGTTGACTATTAATACAAAAATTTGAAAAATTTAAAATTTCATAATGTGTGTCATCTTCATCCCTATAATAATTGGTGCTATATGTACACCAATATTTATATAAAACATACATAATTTAGAATATATAAAAAATCCAATTTGTATTCAAAAAAATAAAGCTATTATAAGACACCATACCCTGAGTATGTATTTAAGATATATCAATAAATCTTAAAATTTTGAAAGTCATATGGAATATGATGGAATGTAATATCTTAGGTGCTAAAGGTAGTGGGATACCATGATCTCTTACATTCATGAAATTTAGGATATCTTGTATACAATCTCCTTTTATCTAGGTGACAATATATTTATCATTGCTTGTATTCTAATTCACCTTGCACCACTCCAATTCAATGTAAGATAACTCCCCAAGATGTCAATTTTTCACTATAAGAGATACCACTTTCTTCTACATGGATGTAATCTATGAAATGATCCAAAAAAATAGACTTATTAATTTATGTGTAAACAAGGGGCATTGATAAAAAAATAGCATTCATAAACAAGTAGTATTGATAAAAAAAATTATCATTAAAAAGAAGGGGAAATGATAAAGATATACAAATGTATGAAAAATAGATAAAATATATCGAACATATGCATTGATATTTTTTTAAAAAATAATACAATGAAATAAATTATAAATGCATAAGGATCATTTAATGACTCCATATAACTTAGAAATATTGACTCATATTTCTAACATTGTAAAATGTTTCTTGTTTGCTTTGGATTTTCACCCATGCCACATCAAGGTCAATCTTAATGAAGATCATATCAATATTAGGGATTATTTGTGATTCCATGCATTACTTGTTATCTAATTTATCAAGATTGAAGTTCCTATAAAACCCATTATCTTTACACATTTGGCTCTAAAAATAATACATAATTAAAAAAGACATAAAATTCTTCATCAGCCAACCCAATCATTGATGGGAATAAAATTTGATTTAATTTAGAAAAATGTTCTTAAAATGAGGCTGATATACTTTTATGGAAGTATTTGTCTCTTTTACCACATGGGGCATTGTATGTAAACATATTGCTCACATGCTAATACAGTTTAACCATTGATATTTTTAGTAGTTGATGAATTATTGTTGAGATTTATATTATTATATGAATAGGTTCATGTCAAAAAATGTTTCCTCCTCAATATTAGAATTTTGAATCATTCCACCCAGGGTTCTGAACACTGACTTCCTTTATTTGGCACAAATCACCTTTCCAATCAAAATTTTCATTCATGCTCTCCTCACATGCCAAATATAAAGGTATACCTCACATTGAAACACTTCTTTGGATTAATGTCTAATTAAACATATAAAAATTAACATATAAAGCATTGTTTTCAGTGACAACAAGGCATATTTTTAATATACATGGACTTAACTTACCTTATAGACATCATTTTAGCATGAGCATCATCCATGATGATCGCATTCAGTTTCCATTACACCTTTCGAAATGTCCAATAACTACTAGATTCTACATCCATGATGCCAAGTATGAAATAGTAGCCCTTGATAGTAACACATATGCAATAGGAATTCCATTTTCCATACTATATGATATGATAAGTATGTACAACATGAACTACATCACAAAACATAAACATAAGTCTTCCCAATAAAAACTGTGTGGCTTCAAATTTGGAAATCCACAAGTATAGGTTTTGTGCATATATCCCATAGGTGGAGTCCATTGAAAGTATACTATTATGTGTGTACTTCAACATCTACTCATGTTTCTAATGAATTTGGAGGCTTAGATTAAGTGTTTCTCCTTTATTCCTATTTATTTAAATTATTCATACAGAAATTCTTTATAAATATTTTTAGTGTCAAATGTTCTAACACTATCCATAGCATTAGGATCAAATTTGTATTTTGTTTTTTTCATCCTAGTGTACATATTGTAGATGTCATCTTTTATTCATGAAATCATCTCTCTCCATATAACCTTATAATAATTTAATTTATTTATGGACCATGCAATGATGCTTTTGGTGAATAAATTCAAGGGTCAGGCCTAATGAAAAAAACCTCTCCACCTAATCCTTAAATGCATCACTAATGAATGGAGCCTGAGTACAATAACTATGCATGAATTAATCGATCTATTACTCATAAGAAACCATACCCCACTAGTTATATGGCCCATGTTGTTATATGTAATAGAATCATGCTCCTACATATACCTTAACATAAGGATATAAAAATGGCATTGGCATGCATGATGTAAATTCTTATGATAAGGTTAACTATTAATACCAAAATTTGAAACATTTAAAATTTCATAATGTTTGTCATCTTCATCCCTATACTAATTGGTGCTATATGTACACCAATATTTATATAAAACATACATAATTTAGAATATATAAAAAGTCAAATTTGTATTTTAAAAAATAAACCTATTACAAGATGCCATACACCAAGTATCTATTGAAGAGATATCAATAAATATTTAAATTTTCAAAGTCTTATGGAATATGATGGAATGTAATATCTTTCGTACTGAAGGTAGTGGGATACCATGATCTCTTACATTCATGAAATTTAGGATATCTTTCGTACTGAAGGTAGTGGGATACCATGATCTCTTACATTCATGAAATTTAGGATATCTTATATACATTCACCTTTTATCTAGGTGACAATATATTTATCATTGCTTGTATTCTAATTCACCTTGCACCACTCCAATTCAATGTAAGATAACTCACCATGATGTCAATTTTTCACTATAAGAGATACCACTTTCTTTTAAATGGATGTAATCTATGAAATGATCCAAAAAATAGACTTATTAATTTATGTGTAAACAAGGGGCATCCATTAAAAAATAACATTAATAAACAAGTAGTATTGATAAACAAAATTATCATTAAAAATAAGGGGAAATGATAAAGATATACAAATGTATGAAATATAGATAAAATTTATCGAACAAATGCATTGATATGTTTTTTAAAAATAATACAATGCAATAACTTATAAATGCATAAGGATCATTTAATGACTGCATATAACATAGAAGTATTGACTCATATTCTAACATTGTAAAATGTTTATTATTTGCTTTGGATGTTCACCCATGCCACATCAAGGTCAATCTCAATGAAGCTTTGTGATTCCATCCATTACTTGTTATCTAATTTATCAGGATTGAAGTTCTTGTAAAACCCATTGTCTTTACACATTTGACTCTAAAAAAATACACAATTAAAAAAGACCTAAAATTCTTCACCAAGCAATCCAATCATTGATGGGAATAAAGCTTGATTTCATTTAGAAAAATGTTCTTAAAATGAGACTGATATACCTTTATGGAAGTATTTGTCTCATTTACCACATGGGGCATTGTATGTAAACATATTGCTCACATGCTAATACAGTTTAACCGTTGATATTTTTAGTAGTTGATGAATTATTATTGAGATTCATATTATGATATGAATAGGTTCATGTCAAAAAATGTTTCTCCTCAATAGTAGAATTTTGAATCATTCCACCTAGGCTACTGAACATTGACTTCCTTTATTTGGCATAATTCACCTTTCAAATCAATTTTTTAATCCATCCTCTCCTCACATGCCAACTATAAAGGTATACCTCACATTGAAACACTTCTTTGGATTAATGTCAAATTAAACATATAAAAATTAACATATAAAGCCTTACTTTCAGTGACAACAAGGAATATTTTTAATATACATGGACTTAACTTACCTATTAGCAATAATTTTAGCATGAGCATCATCCATGATGATAGCATTCAGTTTCCATTACACCTTTCGAAAATGTGAAATAACTACTAGATTCTACATCTATGATGCCAAGTATGAAACAGTAGCCCTTGATAGTAACACGTATGCAATAGGAATTCCATTTTGCATACTATACGATACAATAAGTGTGTACAACATGAACTACATCACAAAACATAAACATAAGTCTTCCCAATAAAAAATGTGAGGCTTCAAATTTGGAAATTGACAAGTATAGGTTTTGTGCATATATCCCATAGGTGGAGTCCATTGAAAGTATACTATTATGTCTGTACTTCAACATCTACTCATGTTTCTAATGAATTTGGAGGCTTAAGATAAAGTGGTTCTCCTTTATTCCAATCTATTTAAATTATTCATACACAAATGCTTTTTAAAATATTTATAGTGTCAAATGTTCTAATACTATCCACACCAATAGGATCAAATTTGTATTTTATTTTTTTCATCCTAGTGTACATATTGAAGATGTCATCTTTTATTCATGAAATCATCTCTCTCCATATAACCTTATAATAACTTAATTTTTTCATGGACCATGCAATGATGCTTTTGGTGAAAAAATTCAAGGGTCAGGCCTAATGAAAAAAACCTCTCCACCTAATCCTTAAATGCATCACTAATGAATGGAGCCTGAGTACAATAACTATGCATGAATTAATCGATCTATTACTCATAAGAAACCATACCCCACTAGTTATATGGCCCATGTTGTTATATGTAATAAAATCATGCTCCTACATATACCTTAACATAAGGATATAAAAATGGCATTGGCATGCATGATGTAAATTCTTATGATAAGGTTAACTATTAATACCAAAATTTGAAACATTTAAAATTTCATAATGTTTGTCATCTTCATCCCTATAATAATTGGTGCTATATGTACACCAATATTTATATAAAACATACATAATTTAGAATATATAAAAAGTCGAATTTGTATTTTAAAAAATAAACCTATTACAAGATGCCATACACCAAGTATCTATTGAAGAGATATCAATAAATATTTAAATTTTCAAAGTCTTATGGAATATGATGGAATGTAATATCTTTCGTACTGAAGGTAGTGGGATACCATGATCTCTTACATTCATGAAATTTAGGATATCTTATATACATTCACCTTTTATCTAGGTGACAATATATTTATCATTGCTTGTATTCTAATTCACCTTGCACCACTCCAATTCAGTGTAAGATAACTCCCCATGATGTCAATTTTTCACTATAAGAGATACCACTTTCTTCTACATGCATGTAATCTATGAAATGATCCAAAAAAATAGACTTATTAATTTATGTGTAAACAAGGGGCATCGATTAAAAAATAGAATTAATAAACAAGTAGTATTGATAAACAAAATTATCATTAAAAATAAGCGGAAATGATAAATATATACAAATGTATGAAATATAGATAAAATTTATCGAACAAATGCATTGATATGTTTTTTAAAAATAATACAATGCAATAACCTATAAATGTATAAGGATCATTTAATGACTCCCTTACAAAGATGAACACATGCCATATTTATCATGGATGATTTTCTTTAAAATTTAATTTATTTTTTACTAATATTTTCAATTTATTATTGATGGTAATATAAAACTTATAAAAAAACATTAAAACATAATATAGTTGGTTGGCACTCTTAATGGGTTCAGCAATAAGAGAGTAAAGCCTAAATTAGGGAATCTACAAAATATGAAAAAAATGATACTCCCAAGATTTATGTTTTATGTGATTAGATCATTGATACAAGGCCCGTCCTTAATAAATTTACATGAAAGAATTGATTACTAATGGAAAAATTTGGTTATGATGCAATCATTATCATTATTTTGTATTTTCAGGCATTATTGTCTTAACCACATGTAAGAAGAGATACTAATATGACTTTTAAAATTTAAGTATCACATTTTTTTTTATATCAAGAGCATAACCAAACTTTCATTAATTTACACTATTGATTACAAATTCACATGTTAAATAGTCTCTACCAAGAGAGAGTCTTAAATTCATTGCTGATACATAATTTTTTTTCTCCTTCTTACTCCCATGAAATACCCTAATACCATACACAACACATATAATGGCAATACTAAAAATAAATAAAAATAGTTGGCATAAACTAACAATTATGCCCTATCATTCCACTCCTAAACTCCTCAATAAAATTGCATATTGGGCATCTAACAATATCTGATTTAGAATCTTAGTAACATGTTGTGGTCCTAATACTAATGATGGTGTATGGTGTTACTCATTTACATTCGACATTGACATGAAAAATGGTAAAGAGGCTCATTAATAATATGTTGTAACAACATAAGTGGTGAAACCACTATATTAAAATTGGATGAAACACCACCACTACTTGGTCTACCCCACATTGTCACTAGTTTCACATCCCCAACATCTTGTAGATAATTAGTATTCACATTGACAAACTGCTACACAAGTGACACTACCTGTTTATGAAATTTGATCGATTTCTCCTTTATTACATAAATCCTACAAAAGATTTGGTCACACATTATTATATAATTTATTTGAAGAACCACATTCACTACATTCTAATAAAAAAATCAATAATATCATGAAGAAGAGGTACATAATATGAACATTTCCATTTGGTACTATCATTAATTAGATCAAAATTAAAGTTGTTTCTTCTTTCCTCAAACCATAGAAAAGATACACATATTTGTTACATAGACTTCTTATATCATAGAAAATAATTATATGCAAGACATATATTCTATCCATAATCCTATGAAAAAAAAATCATAAATAACAACATAAGCATATTGAAGATTCATATAATCATATCATGTTAATGAAAAGAGGTTGACACACCCTAACCTTAACACTTTAATAGGGTTATCCTTAGAGAGTGTGAGCATATCCAAAATTGAAAATGTTCGTATTTACCATACATTGCATTAACAAATTGCATATATGGCTACTAATGAAAAATTTCAAATGCCAACTTTTACTAGGGTACCTAATAATTGTCTCCTTAAATTCATATCTTTATATAGCTCTAAAATTAAACAAATGATTTATGTGATAGCAACCCAATATGGTATTGACAAAACGTTTGTAGTTAATATTGTGCCCTAAAAATTTTCAAACTAAAATTATGCCCTAAGGACAATTCATAATAGGATTATCGATACTAAGTATTACTTTAAAGCACTTCAAAAATGTTTGTAGTTAATAGTGTGCCCTATAATTTCAAAAAATAAAACTACACCCTAAAGTTATTAAATTGTATTACATTAAAAACACGTTTTTTATTTAATTAGTTGGTCATCTAAAAATATAAAGGTTGTGCTCATATGAGATGATAAACTAATATTATGTTAACTTGAGTTAGAGATTTAACAATGTAGATAATGCAATTAATTAAAGGTAACAAACCTATATAGTAAATGCCTCCTTAGAGATGTTCTTACTAATGTGGTATGCACTTAACGAAACTGTGTAATAGCGCATGATCTCCTACAGAGTTTGAAAATAAAGATCTTAATGGCGAATGATAAATCAAACAATGGAAAGACACATAAGTAATTAGTTTTCTTTTAATTTTTCTTGTCAGTGTGCAACTTGTATTCAACAAGTGTTAACATTTAATTTTCCTTCAGCGCTAGCATTTGGCTTAGCCATTGTCGTTTGCCTTAACTATGGTCATTGTATATCTTAAAGGACATCCACTCAATTGTGAGTGCTAGACATTGACGGGTTGTATGGTCTTTGTGGACATGCTACCCAGAAATACGAATGCACCCGGTGGTTAAGGCGCTCCCTACAATGCAACCGCACCAACACATAACACGCGTAGCAAACATGTAAAACCAATCATATTCATCCTCCAAAAATGAATATGAACTGTTAAATTTAAAAGGAAGGTTCAGTCTAGTACGTGCATGTATATCGAGATAAATATATTGATGTTATCTACAAATTGAATAAGAAAGCTAGGTTAATAGTTCAAAAACATTAACACTAAAAGTCTGTTTATTTCTTTAAATAACCTACCGTCACATATTTACGAGTTAGTTACTCACATTACGATAGGTGTCAATGTTTACAAACCTCAAATCTGAATCGTACTCACCGAGTCACCGCGACCTTGTTTGTTTAGAAATGCATATGGACGACCGAATGCATGGCGTAGATAAATCCCAGATGATTCCTTGTTATCTTAGTTAAGACAGTGAGCAGGATGGATGAAGTGCAATGTAAGCACGTAGAAACCTATTCTCTATATCGTCTGGCGTGAGTGTATGCCAGCTATTCTTCTTTGAATTTTCCCTCCTAAGGACTGTTGCCTTGGGCCGGCGACCTCGTTTTTGTCTTCCGAGGGTCTCGTCTCTAAAATTTAGCTGATTATTTTTTTACTCTTAACGCATAATACATTATGCCCTTGAGCATGATACTTGTTTTATACAAATGGTCAAATTTATTGTAATCATCAATTGTACCAGACATAAGAACCCCAGTTGCCTATCGTTTATATAACCGTTGATGTCTTCCATTTTACCCTATCGACCGTACATTTTGCTTTGAGTGGCTGAAATGACGAAAAACAACACTATGAAGCGATATAAGGGAACGAAAACAGTAGTTATGCTGTGGTTGTAAATTTAATGCTGTGCATTTAAAAAGTTGCGAGGGGCGTCAAATCTGATCCCCGGCTTAACAGAAATACACTATCTATTTATTCAATTAAAGGGAATGAGCGGTCTTATTGTGTTTGCAAGCATCCGAAGGAATCCGTGTCAAAAAAAGGGGCTTCAAATTGGAGTTTCACTTCCAAGCAGTTTTTACTCAGGTGCAGCGCCCAAGCTCTTTATAATTTATGTCCAGTACGAATTAAATAATGTTTGCTGGAGATGGATTGCTTATTTGGTCATATAACTTCTCTAGTAATAACCCACATAGTTAAAAGTTTGCTTTCATACTTGATTTTGATATAAAATAAATTGTAGGCTTTGAGCTTAATTTTGACGATGCCAATGGAGCATTATGGATATGTAAGCTGCACAAGGTTCAAATAAAAGGACTAAAAAATATCATCTGAATTTAACAGTTTACAATTTTTTGTCTTGTATTAAAGTTGGTACTGACGACGTTTAGAGATGGCCTCCCCAAAACATGTGAATATCCAGGCTGATTGAGAATCTTCAAATTTCTGATTCTTGATATCACATTTTCAGACGCCTTCCTCGAAGTAAATATACCCATTGTCTTGATACGCCTGGCATCTTTATTCTACATTCACGTCATTTAGCTTCTAGAGCCATATTACCCCTTTTAATTTCAGCGGTATTTACTTGGGAGACCGTTTCACCTATTCATTTCTTTGTTGTCTCTTCGCACAATGAAATGCTTCTTTGTTTGGTGTCTTTTTTTTTCTTAGTACAATTTTCCAATTGGTGTTTCCTATAATCTACACAAGATTTCTGCTTCACTCATGGTGGGATGGAAGAAAGGA
Source organism: Torreya grandis (assembly GCA_037957365.1). Taxonomy (NCBI): domain Eukaryota; kingdom Viridiplantae; phylum Streptophyta; class Pinopsida; order Cupressales; family Taxaceae; genus Torreya; species Torreya grandis. The sequence continues at coordinate 1,754,929 of JARHVA010001783.1, read as the reverse complement.
CATGGGATGTATGTTTAGTTGCGACATATTTACCGGCAAATACCTGAATATTTAAATTTCCAACGACTTTTCATGTACGGAAAGGGCTAAGACAAGGCTTTCACGATGGTTTACATAAAATGTTTCGTAAAAGGGGCCAACAATACGGCGATAAGTCTTCAAGGTGTTTATAATAATAATATAGGTTTTAAGGTCCACGATGTCAATTAATTCCTTGGTTATGGTTTACAAGGCATGTACAGCATATGGGACCACCTCATACTCCCATCGTGGGGAGGCACCTTACTGTGCTACGAATATGAGGCGTGCAATCCCTACCCCCTGCAGGATTTGAACCTGTGACCTTCCTTCCAGGAGCACATGTTCTTTACCATTAGGCCAACTCGATAATGAGATCAACAATTATGGTACAAGCCATATTCTATCCACTCATTTTGTCACCTTTGATCTATTAGGTTTATCGGTTCGGATTCGGGACGTATTCCTTTCTGCGATTGTTCTAAACAAATGATATATATTTCTCTTCCCCATATACTCTTTACCTATGTAACACCGGGTACGAAAAATTGGTCGAGAGCCTCACTAATTGTGTTGAAAATATGTTAAACAAAATTTATATAAATTATTCTATGTTAATATATTTTGTATGATAAATGTTTTATGTATGTGTGTTTGATTGTTTGTTCACTTTGTACTGTTATTTTTTAGACGTTGCTATTGTTTATATTATACATCTTAGGATTTGATATGTTCACATATCATGTATTTCAATACTATATTTATTTAAACATGCTACATCTATATATTACATGATTCATACATAACTTATACAATGAATATATTTTTTTTAGATGAGGTAACTATCATATTTTATTTTATTATTATATATTTTATATAATTTAAGGTTTATATTATTTATATTTGTTTAATTTCTATATACATAATGGGTAGCCACTTTCTCCTCCTAAAAATATTCATTCATTTATTAAGAAAACATAAAAATTTAAAGTACATATTTTTTATGTCTTTAATTTGGGGATTAGTGGGTATACATCTAATTTGAAACACATGTGTGATTTTAGTTTCTGTACATGCACATATCCAATCCGTAAATTTTATTTCTCTCGTTATGGGTAGTTTAATCATTTGTTGGATTTGAACCTAAGTCACTTGATACAAATGCATCCACTTTAACTATTACACTACAATTTAGGAGTTAAATTTTTTATATATTTTAGATGTTTGGATTTATTGAGGAACACTACTTTAAGTTGGACATATGGGCATGGTTGGATCCATAATAATTGAGGTGTGTTCTTCTTGGTTCACATGTATAAGTGTGACTCCTATCTCAAATTGTCCCCATGACCACTTGTTTAAAGTATCCAATGTATTTAGAGAGAATGGACCCTGGGTTAGTGATTATTAACTAATTATTTTTTACCATTAGTCCATGTATAAAAATATAAAATATGTTTTTATTAATGCTGAAAGTAGGATCTGACCCATTACAAAGAACAACAAACATGGTCAACAAGATTAGATAGAACAAACAAGCCAAAAAAAGCCAGTGAAAAATGACCACTACAACAACAACAACAAAAAAAAACAACTACAAAAGCTATGCAAAATAGAGGAGAAACTAGGACCCTTCAAAACTATTTTCCTTTTGTGATGTAAGGGTCATTTGAAGAGGTGTTGAATATTTACTTCTTCAATTTTTTTAGTACCAATAATCTTCCATTCCCATCCATCATTAGGAAGGATAAGAATGAAAATTTTCCAGTACATCTTTTTATTTATCCTAAGGTAACTGCACCAATGAATCACTTTTGGAATACTCATCTACATTTTGGTGATCTCTATTATCCTTCCCCGAGTGGATGACTCTTTAGGTAATTTATTGACATAATTTTGGGCCAAAACCATATCATCTTATGGTTTATATGAATCAGACTTTAAATCATTAATCTTGTTGTCCTTCAAAATAGTAAAATGCTCAAGGAGAGCATCCTTCCACCAAAAGATCATGGTAGTACACTTAGAGCAATATTGCACAAATAAGCAAGATGACCTATTTGAAAGTAATTTATAAAATGAAAATATAAGGTCTCAAAATTGAGAGATTGCTTTCAAGTATGATCTTGAACCTTTAAATTAATGGACTCAGAAAGATCTATGGAAATATATAAATTAGCTATAATTATAGTAAGAGTTTTATGGTTCATGGATTTGGTGTCCATAAATAAGAATTTACCCAATGAATCACATTTGTATTTGAAACAAAAATGAGTTCAAAATTATAAGGGTAAAAAAGCCAACCTTACCCAAATTAGTTTGACATCAAAGGCCTTAGGATGAGGACCAAATAATGGAAACAATGGTTTGTAGGCAAAAACACATTTATTCCAAGACCAATAACGTTTCTAAAGCACAAAAGTCATATCCTCTTCTAAATCAAATAGAATAATAAAAAAATATTTGGAATAAGGGAAAATGCATAGGTTACCTTCAATTAGTGAGATCCATTTCTCCTTCATCTAGCCATTCAGATCTGTGAGAGAAGGTGACAAGTTGGAAAATCAATAGATCATCCCAAAATTTGATAAATCTTGTTTTCTTTCCAGAATAGTCTAAAGATTATCTCCTTCAAAGGAGATAGAGGGGTTCAATTTAGAGGGTCTCAATGGCTTCTAATCTGCCTACTTTTTTTTAGCTGCAACCATAAAATAAAATGGATGCTTGTCCCTTGTATTCCTATTCACCTCAGTTGAGAGGGATGGAATATTATCCCCTACCACTGCATTAATATTCTACCCTACTTCCATTTTAAATTAGTTCTCCTTAATTCCTAAAACTATCTCATTGATGTCCTCCAGTTACACCTATGCACCTGTTTCCTTCCCCTTTAAATCAATAGAGAACAAGGTTTCCATTACCCTGGATCTGTTTGTCACGTTTTGATTAGTCACAATGCTTCACATGGGACTTTTAAGGATTGCCATCAAAACTTGATCAACTACATTATTTACCCATAAATCAACCTCTTTGTCCTTATTATAAGCAATCATATCCTCTTGCACTATGTTGTAGTCTACCAAGGCTCTATTTTTTACTCTGGTCAAAGTATGTAGATTGTTTTTACAAATCCATGGCAAAAGATGTCACTGACCCTTCAAAAGTAACTAGATGTTAAAACTTTACCATCGCTCTATTATCTATCCAGATCTGAGTTGTCACCACTGCATCCCTATTCTTCAAAGTCTCATTGCATCATTTAGGGTTTTACTAAGGCATTGTGTCATTTCAAAACTACAAAGTATCTTATTGATCTATAATACAAGTGAAATAATTCAATTAAAAAGAATGTTATTGTGTCAAGGAAATTTTCTCAAAATATATTCCCAGAGAAATATCTAGTGTGTGTTTGTTTTTCTTTCCATTATAGTTTAATATTTTGTTCACGATTATTCTTAAGACCTAGGACATATACTAAAAGTGTTCCACATAAAATACTAGCTTCAACAATAATAAATATTTTAATTATATATTGATCTCTCAAGAATGTATATGGGTGGTTAATATAATGATATGAATTTTATATATCCTTGTGTTTAAATGAATGAAAGAAATTCTATGTTTATAATCAAAATTTATAAATCAAATATTATTAGCAGTTGCTCCAAGGGAGCAAGGAATGCCAAAAGGAATCATACACATTATCAAAAGCATGTGGTATGGTGTGGTTTGACATGAAGTCTTAGTGTGGCAGTTTGGCAATTGTTATCTAATCCATAAAAAATGGAGGCTATACATGGGTTTGGAAGGATGATGACCACTACAACCACCTTCTATCCATTTTGATTTTGTGTTTTTATCGCATGGCACCCATCCATTAGTCCAACTTGTCTACTATTTCTTGCAAGCATGTTTCACACTAGATTTTAACGTCAGGGCATGTCTATGATATGGGCCCCCTAGTGTATAATATCACATTAAATATCCTCTCATTTCCCATCAGCATCATCACTATAAATTATAATATAGACTTTGGAACATGAATCTTTTATCTGAATATCACTAGTATTACAACACTCATTTGAGTTGCACATCGAACATGGAGCCTTCTCATAATCAAATCCATGGCATATTGTCCTCATTGATCCTTCACTATAGTAAACAATCAAGAAAATAACCTACCACCTTGATCCTTTTGTATCCCTTTCTAATGGATGCAAGCCATGTAAAACAAACTATTAGCCATCTTTGAAATACCTAAACATCGATGTAATTAACACTTGGATATAGTGTTAATATAAAACCAAATTTTATTCTAGTATTTTGAATATACATGTTTGTTGGATTTTTTTATAGGAAAATGCAATATCAATTCAATGATTATTTCTAAAAAAGAATTACTCTTCAAAAAATCAAGGTTTTGTAAAGTGAAAGAGTGTAAATTGACAATTGTATCACATTCAAAACCCATGACTCTTAATATTGTCTCACTTTTATGCATAAAGTATTATGGAACAAATATATATATATATATATATATATATATATATATATATATATATATATATATATATATATATATATATATATATATATATATAATTTGTATGACATATTATATTATATCATATCATATTATTATTATATAGATATATTATATATTATATATACGATTTTTAATAAATAAAATATATTTATATTATATATTATATTTAATATATAAGATTATTATTATTTATTATTGTAACAATATTATATTTTATTATATTATCTATAGAATTAATTAATTATATATTACAATTATGTAATTAAATATAATATAATTAATATATATTATTGCATTTATAATATACATAATTTTTATAATTTAATATTATATTTAATTAATTATAATATTACATTATATTAATATAATAAATAATAATAATTATTAAGCGAGCTTCCAATGCATGGCAAAAACATGATGTGGCAATGCATAACTCTATATGTAAAAAACATAAGTCATATTTATTAAGCTAATCAAATTTGGAGAGAATTGTTTTTAGTGCAAGATGGGTTCCAACTGTGAATTGAAAGAGGAACTGAACAAGTGCATTGTCGTCATTGGTGGTGCTAGATTTGTCAAAAGTTTTTAACATTTTATTGTATTATTTGATATTTTTTGAGGCATTCAATTTAAAAATATATTTGAGATTAAATTGGACATAGCTTATATGTGATGCTTTTAAACTTTTAATTGTAATGTACATAACAACAAATTGTCTAAAACAAAATTATTATCTTGTTAGGATTTTGGTAACCTTACATTTTCACTCCAACATAATTATTATTCATTTCAATTTTTAATAAAAAGTTAAAAAATAATTCTAACATAAAAATAATTTAAATCACAAAATAAAATGAAGATAAGACTAAATATTAAAAAAATAAGATAAAATATGTAAATGTAATAAAACTCAACACAGAAATTTTAATATAGTGAAACTCAATCCAAAAACATACTTATATTATCCAATTTAAATCAAATTAATTTAATATAAAATAATTAAAATAAATAAATATAAAATAATACTTATAATATAACATTTTTTCTAAATTTTTTAAAATTTATTAAAAGTATTGAATGTATATATAAAAACATCACACCATTTAAAAATAAAAGATTTTCCAATATTCTATACTTTTAAATTCCTTTATATTTTATAAAAGAAATCTTTTTTAGAAAAATGTTTAAGAGTTATGTGTGGATTTTGCCGTAGTGTTGAATAAAACAAGATCAAGGTTCTTTTCGTTGTCACATGCGAATCCTGACCATTTTTCCAACGTTATCGAAATGGCCACGGGTTAGCCACAAAATGGGAGAATGTCCAATATCCAAGATTTTATTGAAGGATTAAGTCAGCCAAGATGGTGTGTTATTTTTTTCCATGTTAAGCGTAAGTCTTGTTCCGCCCACGCTCAGTCGTCCATAAAATTGATATCTCCCGCTAGATGATGGAAAGCCATGCACGCGTCTGTAAACGAGAGAGAATTTCCTACTATATTTGGTCTATGAATCTGTGTTTATGAGAAATATTTCCGATTAATACGGAAAATCCTTCAAATTTAAAAACAAGATTAACAAAAAAGTATAAGGGAACAAGAAACCAGATGCATTACCAAACGAGATAAGAAGTCTAGCAATTAAAATTTAAAATAAATAAATTAATGTTTAAAACTTAATTCATTTTCATTAGACTAATTACTATTGAGACTATCCCAACTCAAATTATTATATATGTAGAAAAAATAAGCCAATTTTTCAGAGGCTATAATTTTTGACTTGTAATTTTGTTTGAGTTCTTCCACACAACAAAATGATTGTATTAAAAAGTTAGATTTTTCCTTAAGCAACTGTATCCGCTTAAATTTGATTTCGATATATTTTGGAGACTAAACGTGATCATCTAAGGGTCTAAAATTAATGTATAATATTTTTTTCGAGAATTTTCTATTTTTAAAAATTATATATTTTTAGAAGAAAAAATCAACTTCAATTAAATTTCATCCCATAGGCTAATTTTAGTATTTAGGTTATTTAAAGAAATTTTTAGAACCATATGCACTTGCATACGAAAGTTATTATAAATAACGACTACTAGAAATAAATGTTTTTCCTTAGATTTTAGATTTTTTAGATTTCTGCTTATCAACTCTAAATTCCATGTTGAAGATTATTTAAGCATGGTTTGGGTTTGTAATTACTTAAATTCTTTCAATACGAATCAATACAAGTTATTGTTTAGAATTTTAGCTTATTGGTAATTTTATTTGTCTTGTTAGTTTTCGAGTTCATTATCTTGTATTAGAGCAAGTTCAAATATTGGAGGAGTAAAGAATGGTGAGAGGACGAGGAGGTGTTGTGAAGATGAACCAAATTAGACAAGAGCTACAGAGTCAAGTTCAACAATTAACAGAGGTTATCACCAATCAGCAAAGAAGACAAGGTGGTTATGAGGAAGACATAGATCATGATGAAGAAGTTCAACAAGAAGAACAGAAAAATAAGCCACCCTTGATGGAAGAGAGGATGGTTCAGGCTTTAGAAGGAAGCAATGGAGTCAATGTTAATATTCAAGATTATGGAGGCAATTTAAAACTAGAGTTGTTGATAGATTAGGTGAATAGAATGGAAAAGTTCTTCAAGTAGAAGACTATGAGAGAAGACAAGAAGGTAATATTTGCATGCATGAAATTGAAAGGTCATGCAATGATTTGGTGGGATCACATGTAGAAAGAGAGACAAAAGAAAGTTAAAGAGAAGATTAATTCATGAAAAGAGATGGAGAAGACACCGAGGACGATATTTCTTCTTGTGAATTATGCACAAACCATATATAAAATATTTCATAATTTGAGGTAAAAATATCATAGTATACAAGAGTATATAGATGAATTTTATAAGCTTTCCATACTAGTGGAGCATGATGAAATAGAAGAGAAGATGGTTGAAAGGTATGTAAATGGTTTGAAATTTTCTATTCAAGATGAATTAAGTATGCATAAAATACTTAACATGGAGGAGGCATATCAATTAACTTTGAAGGCAAAAGAAAAACAAAATAGATAGAATTTTAGAAGGACATCTATTGGTCTAAAAAGAGGTGAATGTCCTGTAATAAGGGAATGATGTGGGTTTAATAATACCAGAGGTGGCTTTAATGCCAATAAAGGTGAGTCATCACGTGGTGTAGAAAGACAAGATGATAATAGGCAAGGGTTTCAATACCAATAAAGAGGAAGAAAATTTTAGAGAGGATGAGGTTATGATGGTGCTAGAGGATGGTTTCTGAATCAACGTACATCTTATGTCTTTTATAAATATGGAGAATAAGGGCACATAGCATTTGAATGTCTGCACTATCAAGATTAAGAAACGAGGTAAGAAGATCACCTAAGAATAAATCTAGTTGAAGCTGAAATAAAAAAGCATAATATTAAAATTGTACCAATTGATGTTGGAGAAAATATCATGATGAGAAGAACCATGATCACTCCAAGGAAGGATCAAGTACAAAATAAATAAGGTGGAGATACATGGCTACAATCAAATATTTTTCAAACAAGATGTACTTTGGGTGGAAAGGTATGAAAAATAATTATAGATGGTGGTAGTTGTGAAAATATCATTTCTAAAGAAATGATTGAGAAACTTAATTTTTAATGTGAAAAACATCCTAACCCTTATCGGGTTTCATGGTTTACAAAAGGGAATGAGGTTACAGTAGATAAAATGTTCTTAATCAAGTTTTTATTAGGAAAAACATATATTGATGAAATATGGTGTGATGTTATTTTGATGGATGCATATCATGTGTTATTAGGGACCGTGACAATTTGATAGGAAAGTAGTTCATGATGGTGTAAAGAACACATAATTTTTGGAAAGGTTGTACAAAGGTAGTTTTATTACCTCTTAAAGAGGAAGAGAAGACAAAAAACATGCTCTATAATAAAGAATTTATCTAAGATATGAAGGTAATAGGTTGTTATTATGAATTAGTAGCAAATAATGAAGAAACAAAAATGGTGTCAATACCAACAAAAGTAGTAAGAGTGTTGAAAGAATATGTAGATGTTATGTCCAATGATTTAACATATGGTTTACCATTGAAGAGAGATATTCAACATCATATTTATTTAATTTCAAGATAAGATCTACCCAATCAAGCATCTTGTAGGATGAGTCCAACAAAACATACAAAATTAAATAAATAGCTTACTAAATTGATAAAGAAGAAGGTGATAAGGGAGAGTATGAGTCCATGTGCAACACCAACATTTCTAACTCCAAAGAAAGATGAAGGATGGAGAATGTGTGTGGATGGTAGAGAAATTAATAAAATAATAATAAAGTATAGGTTTTCTATACCTCGTTCAGGGGATATGATGGATGTGCTTGTAGGAGCAAAATATTTTACCAAGATTCATCTAAAGAGTGGTTACTATTTTATTTGAATTCATGAAGGAGATGAGTGGAAAATTGCATTAAAAACTAGGGATGACTTATATGAGTGGATGGTGATGTCATTTAGATTATCTAATTCACCTAACACATTTATAAGGGTGATGAATACAATGTTATGAGAATATATTGGTAAGTTTGTGGTTGTTTATTTTGATGATATTTTTATATTCAGTAAGACTAAAAAAGAACACTTAAAATATTTGAGAATGGTAATGGATTTTTTAATAAAAGAGAAGTATGCAAATTTGAAGAAGTGTAGGTTTATGCAAAATAATTTGTTATTTTTGGGATTTGTAGTTTTAGTAGATGTTGTGAAAATGGATGAAAAAAGATACAATCAATTGTTAAGTGGCCTATTCCAAGAAGAATTATAGAGGTAATAAGCTTCCATGGTTTAGCAACCTTTTACAAAAAAATTATTAAAAATTTTAGTAGTATTGTGTCACCAATAACATATTGCATGAGAGGGAAGGAATTCACATGGACTAAAACAACCACAAAAAGTTTATAAATTTTAAAGAAGAAGATTAGAGAAAGACATTTTAACAAAGTGTTTGATGTTGATTGTGATGCTTCATTTGTGTGTTTTGGTGCTATGTTGAGTCAAGCAGGAAAGCCAATAGCGTATTTTAGTTAGAAATTTAATAAGGTAAGGACAAAGTATTCTACTTATGATGTTGAATTTTATGAAATTGTACAAACATTAAGACATTGGAGGCATCACCTGGTGCCTAAGGAGTTTGTCCTATTTAAATATCATGATCATTTGAAGTATGTGAATACACAAAAGAAGTTGAATAGTAGACATACAAAGTGGATTTATTTCTTGCAGGGGTATACTTTTGTGTTAAAATATAAATTAGAAAAATACAATTAGGTCATTAATGCAGTGAGTAAAGGGTAGTATTATTAATTATTTGTTCATAAATATATTCCAATCAAATGGTTTATATATTCACATTTTCATTATAAAAAATGATAATTTCGAAAAAAAAATTATAAATCTTTGATAGTTCATGAGAATATTTTATTATTTTTATTTTAAATATTTTTTTTACCAATTTAAAAATATTTACTATTATTTTTGGAAGTTTATTGATTTAAATTATTAAATGTTTTATCTTAAAATTTATCATCCACTTCATAAAATAAAACTTTCTCATATATATGTCATTTGTAAAATTTTGTTTTCCCAAGAATTGAAGGAATACAAGTGATTAGATTAGTATGTTAAAACCACTCCCACATCACTTATTGTTATAAAATATATAGAAATAATTAAAATTTAATAGATTTATAAAAATTAATGTGTAATTATTTTTAATGAAATTTTTAATGTTTTAAATACTTAAATTATATTGAAAATATTTCAAATTTAATATATTTATAAAAATTAAAATATAATTATTTTTAACCAAAAAAATTTATAAATTACAAATAATTAAGATAAGTATAACTTTAATGAAACTTTTTAATTATTAAGACACCATAAAATGATCAAAAATAATTTTGATAAAAACTTGCCACACATTTATCTACGAATATATTTTACACTCATATATAATAAGTTAAAATAATTTTTCATATGAACCTTTTGAAGACTCACTATATGATATTAATGTTCATAACAATATCTGACTACACAAACTGAAATTAAATAGTTCCTTTGAATATGATTATTAATTATTATCTAGTCGAACCATGTAAAATACATTGATCCATGCAAGGCTTATCATATATATGTTTAATGCATGCCATTAGATTATTTCTCTTTTGAGGCGGAGATATGGAAAGAAGCATTCCAAATTATTAAAAAGGGTTACGTTTTCCAATATCATGATTCGACTAAGCCCTAGGGTAGAAGGCAAAGTCAAGGGATGGACTTAGCAATTGTTTAGGCACAAGCGCTAATGTAGGTACATGTGATAATGGTTGGGATTTCCATTAAGTATGCGCTGAATAATTTTGTTTCAGTAATTGGAGAATAAAAGTTGACTGAGGATAGGAGGCCAAGGATGTGGGGTAGTGAGAGACAATTATCGATACCTGGTGGAGGATGTTTAGATCACCTGATTGATGAGATTTTGGTGCAAGTTTCATTACTTCAAACATGTTTATCGAGACACAAAGCATCATAAATTAAACTTTTCAAGATATGGGACGTGTTTCTTTTTATCCTTTATGCTAAGGATGAGTCATGTGTTCGTCATTTAGAGCAAGGATTGGGAATTTTTTTAAATCTTCGAGCACAGGTTTCAGGTGAAGTTTGTTATTTATGTTTTGGTAAGATATAAAATGTAAATGATAAAATAAAATTTTATAATTTTAATTAAAAATTATGAGATGAAAAATAATTTTTTTTTTTTTTTTTTGACTTACCTTTGATTGACTTACCTTTGTTTATATATATATATATATATATAACAATAGAGTGGTGATCATTGATAGAGGCTATCTATGATGAAATAATAGATATGTTACTCCCACAACATGTTATATTGACAATGAATGACTATATTGGAATCTATACCGTTCATTCTAATTGAAGGAAGGAAAATGCCAAAACATTGGTGCGGTTGAGGTAGATGGGATAGATAGTGTGAGTGATAGAATTAGTCCCTATTTCATGCATGTGATGAGTGGAAAGGAGGTTATGAGAGAACAAATTTTAGATTTAAATTTTTTTTTGGTGATGAGAAATTTGGTGTTTATTGTTACTTTTAGTGGTAATATGGAGTGTGAGAAAAAATTGTTTAATCATATTGTGCAGGTCAACAAATAATTTGTTGATTTATATTGGGAGGTTGAAAATTTATGTTCATAATAGAAAACTTACTTTTATGTGATTTATATTTTTGGAGTGGTTGGTTATACTTAATGTATTACACATAACATAATATGGGTATTATAATCATATTATATATGTATTAATTTATTATTTTTTATTTAATTTTTTTTTTCTTTTTTTTCTTTTTTTCTTTTTTGTGTATAAGAGTTATATGATTACAACTATTAGAGTAGTGATCTCCTCTCAAAGTTCTAACCCAAAATTTGATTTAGAAATTATGTTCATATAATATATGTATTGATTTATTTCAAATCAAACACATTGTATACACACAAAACTAAAATTTAGACTGATATGTACTTATTGATGTGTAAGTTTCTGATATACACTTATTGATGTGTAAGTTTATATTTAATTGATCTCATGACAATAGAGAAATATGTGATTTATTTTTTCATTGGTAATGTTACCATATACATGTTATGTGATTTTCTGATAATATTAAAAATAATGAAAAATTTTGAAAAAAAAATCTAATAAAAATTAATTGTAATAAGATTTTAAAAAATATTTAATATGTTGTAATGAATGAGTTTGATTGTTAAAATCTATTGGTCAATAACATAATCATATAATACCAAAATTAATATGATAAAATTTTAGAATATAGGATAAGTATTTTAAGAGATAGTTTTTTATGATAAAATCTAGGTTAATTCCTCAAGTCTTACAATATAAGAGAAACAAGGTTATAGATATTGATAATAATATATTTAAATATAAAGAAGTTTTATAAAGGAGATAAATATGAATAGAATCTCATCAAATATTATGAATACCCATTAAGAGGATGTTGTGAATATATGTATAGTAAGTAGTGAAGTGTCATATAGGAAGTAAAATATTTATCAGAGACAATACAGTCTAATCATTTTGTCGAGGCTAAGAGTTTTTTTATATCAAAATGCTCGGACAAAATAAATTTTAGTCTCTGATCTAACTAATACAGTAGAAGCTATATATTATTAAGGGTATAAGAAAAAGGTAAAAATAAATGTTCTAACCATTCCATAGATTTCCATTTTTTCCTTTAGACCCAATACAATAAATGGACAATAAGAAGACTAGATACTTGTGTGAAAATGTAGGTGACATGATATAATGAAGATTTTGTGTAGTTTGGGGGTAATGTATTACATTTAATTATTAAATGTTTGTAAGTGTCCATTATAAGGGATTATTTTAGATCATAAATAATTATTTATATATAATTTTTCGGTATATATTAATTATGTGATATTATATGTCTATATGGTGTGCCCCTAGCTTAAATAAGTTAAAGAGTGTTAAAAATATGTAATTATTTTAATTATGAATTATATATGAGCTGAGATAATTATTAGAATAAATTTTTAAATAAAATCAAAAAGTCAAAGTTTTTTCAAATCGTAAGAAATTTATGAATTACTCAAGAGAGAATAGATTAGGAAAACACAAAAAATGAAAATCTTGTAAAATACAAAATTGAAAAAGGATTTAAGAGTGTAAAATATAAATGTATACACAAGGATATGAAGGAGGAAGCTAGATCAAAGAATAGAAATGTAAACCCCAATGGGACCAATAAGGATCCAAAGGGGGTATGAATGTGCTAAAACCAAATAGATAAAATAGTGTTAATAACTTTGGGGAGTAACAATCACTTGAGATGGGAATAATAATGTAAAAATATGGAATAGATTTAAAACATGGTTGTAAAATAAATGAATAATCAAATTAAATTTAAGCTAAATTTGAAGAGTGAATAATCATATCATAGCATATAACACCTTATAATATCATCACTCACACACTCACACACACACACATACTTGTGTGAAAATTAGGTGACATGATATAATGAGTATTTTTAGTAGTTTAGGAGTAAGTTTTTACCTTTAATTATCAAATAAAAGTAAGTTCTCAATATAAGGGAGTAGTTAAATGCTAGTTTGTGTGCATGAACTAATGCCATGACCCCTAAATTTATACCAATGGATGTATAAAGTTATACAAATATATGTTTAATTTGAGAAGCAATGTCTCAAATGTATAAGTATGTGAAAACCTGTGAACTTATTCATTTAAGTTTTTGTAAGTGACATAAAAATAATATTCTTAAATATAAAAAATAAATGTTAGAAATAATGCACCTAATTATGTTTGAAATTTTGAGGGTTTTTTTTTTTTTTTTTTCATAGATTCCTTACATTTCTAAATATATGACAATTGAAAATTCACTTAAATAGAATTATGAATATTTAAACTTGTGTAAAATATTGCATGCATGTAGTGCACCATTTGATTTATCAATGTCTATCACACATATGAAACATTTTCCTTAGTAAATACATGATATCAATCATTGAAAACTACATAAGTAATAAGAAAAAAGTAAGTTATATGAATCATGGAAAATAAAATAATTTTACATAATATGGATCATGTCTGCAAAACACATAATGAGCACATAGTATGCATATCACATTAATTGAAAGATAAAAAATAAATAAAGTAATAAAATAATATTAAATATATACAACATATCAATCATGGAGTAAACAATGTAACACTTAAGTTATACATAGAAAACAAGGAAAATATTAGATGTCATGTTACATCATCATCATCATCATCATCATCATCATCATCATCATCATCATCATTATTATTATTTCTTCATACACATGGATCATTAATTTAGATTAAGATTTCATTAATGCACTTTTATTTGTGTTGTTTGTTGTATTTCATTTCCTTATCACTATCCAATCTTAAACATCACCTAATCTACTAATTATTGCCTTTGGTTCTTCCTATATATTCTCTAATTCATTTTTTTTTAAGGATTTTTAATCTTGAGTGTTGTAAGAACATCCCTATAACAGAATAACTAATTTCAAGACATTTATATTAAGAATATAAAACACAGAGTAATATTAATGAAATAGAGATAGAAAAAAATGTTGAAAACATAACATAATAGATACATAAATTTAATGTGGTTCATACAATATGGGCTATATCTATACATAAATAGCCAATTCTTCTCTTATTCAGTGAAATAAATGAAGGGAAAAACCTACAATACATCAATTACAATATATTCATCACTTACATATAGTGTGTCATCTTGATTACAATGACATCATATCAAAGGAGGGTTACATATTAGATCAAAAATACACAAACATAGTTTTTACCATTAAATTTTTTACCTAATAATGAATGATCCATGTTTACTACAAAATTACAATATTTTACATTGTATTTTTAATAATATTATATCTATCACTACCTACTGGACCCCCATAGTGACCCTAGTGGAGGTGGGTGAGGGAGGGAGGGGGGCAAGGTGGGAGGGGCGCATGCATTGCCCCATTGCCCCCTTTACTCCCTATCAAGAACTAAGCATTATAATAAGATTAGGCTCTAATATCCAATAATTTTAATAGTGTTTATGTCATTTGTAGGCCCAATATACCTTGTCTATTATTATTTTAACATTTTAATATGCCTACTTGTCACTTTTCCTACTTTTAATTTATTAAATTTCTATATAATAAAATCTTAATTCAAATTCAAGAAATAAAAATATAAATAAACATCCTAATATATTTAACATATCATTCATCCATATCTTAAAATTACAAGGATGACATCTAAATATCATATGGATGATAATTTATTTTCCAACATATTTGAATCACAATATAAATATTATATTAGTGAAAGATCGTATTTATTTTTTCATAATTATATCTTACATCTCATATAATAAGGGTCATGGATGGAAGAATCATATACATGGGACTAAATGTTAACATGCGTGAGTTTTGATATCTAATCTTGAAAGAAAATCCCCTTAGTGTTTAAAATAAAGTCAACACATAACGACACTTAAAAGGTAACCAAAAGTGACACCTTAATACAACCACATCTTTGACATCAACTTTGTTGATACTTTAATTTCACCTTATTAATTGTCCTCTAAAATACAACTTTAAATTCCATTTTGATATTCAAATTTTAAAAATATAAAAATTAAGAAACACTAAGGTGACTCAAAGCTAAATTTAAGCTAAAAATTTAAAATTTAAAAATGTTATGGTGTTGGTAAGAGTTGAAGGCCACATTTGGTTTTATGATCTACAATAAACGCTATAATAATATACTTTAAAATTCACTATTATATGTTTTTGAGTCACCTTTGTTCGTTTATTTTTAAATCTAATCACAATTTCATTAAAATTATCGTTAGGCCCTTATTTAATTATAAAAATGTTTGAAAATATGAACTTAAGTTAATGTTGTAAAAAAAGAGATAATAAAAAATTGGCCAAGTATTTGGAGTGTGTAGATCCAAATGTATATCACAATACCAATTATAAAGAGCTAATCCGTTTAATCTTACAGGGAAGAACTTGGTATTTAATTTATTACTCTTTAAGAAAATTGAAAAATAAATATAAAAAAAACTTATATGGTTAAAAGAATTGATTATAAGTAAATAATTATAATTTATGTGCATCAAAGGGAATAGTTAAAAGATAGAAAGCGATATCACGATTCAAAGTATTAAGTAATATATCATGTGAATGACGTGTATAACTTGATTTTGGAAACCATTGGTATATAAATTAATATTTTGTGCATAACATTCATAGATTGCATAATTTGTCAAATTAATTTGGCTTTAGAGTTATGAATCAAAGGATTAGTAAAATCATATATAGGAATAGAAACTTTATGATCTTGAGAAAAAAAATGGAATAAGAGAGATTTTTTTATTTTTTATTAAGATAGTTTATTAAATTTAGGATTAAAATATAAGAATTAAGAAGGAAAAGACAAAATTTTGAGTTAAAGCAAAAACAAAAGGGACAATAACAAAATGGATCTAACATATAGGAACATTAGTTGGCATGGGAACTTGTAGAAGTTACAATATTAAAAGCATCCACATATTCATTTTTAGTTTCTACATTAGATTATTAGTTGTAGTTTTTTAGATGGGTTTTTATTTTCTTAATTTATCAACACATATTATTTTATGATTTTTTTTAAATATTTTTAAATATTATTTTTAAAAATAATTTTATTATAATTATTCATAGTAATATATTTTATAACATTATTCTTCAAATCATTAAACATTTCACAATTCATCATTTGATTTTTTATTAGTTATATTTTTCATCCACGTGTATCAACAAATCAAGCATCAACCTCATTAGCAATTTATTATCTCTTTTTGAAATTATCATGAATATTATTCAAAGGAATATTGACAAAGATAACTATTGTGGAATTAATTCTTTCACTTCACCAAATATGGGAAATATTTATAATCTTGGTGTCATAAAATGTAAAAATATGGAGCATAAAAACAAAGGTTTGAAATAACACATAAATCACTAGGGATAATTATGTTAAAAACATTGAGTTAATGCTTAGATAAATAAAATCTATATTATAAATAAAAAACCTATAGGGCATAGCATGTAAAATAAGAGAGTTGAAAGGGGAAAACTATGATAAAATCAGATCTAATATGTAATTGAGGAAAAAGAAAAAAAAAAAAGTTAACCTTAAAATGTGTAATAATATATGGTTTCACTAAAATATGAAACCTTAAAATTGTCAAGTTTACCAAAAAAATTGAAAAAAATAAATCAATTATCAAGACATAATTCAAAATTATCAGAATGGGTGTCAAAAGATAAATACAATTTAATTAAAATAATACAAAACCCCCGAAAAAAAAATGAAATGTGCAAACAAATAAAAAATTAAAACATTAACAATTGGTAAATAGGTTTCATATATTCATATATATATATATATATATATATAACTTACACATGCATTGTCGAAGGAAAAGAGCTATTAAGAAATGGTTTAGAAGAAGCCTTGAAGAAGATATATAAATTTGGTACAAACTAGATAAGTTTTAGAAAATGATAAAAACTAGGTGGTTTGATTTTAGTAGTGACTAAAGTAAAATTATCAATGTCAGTAAGCTAAGTTTATATTTAAATAAAAACATTTGATTTCATTTAAACCTTTTCAAAATATAATGAAACTTTGCATGTGCCTTTCATTTTTTGTTTTAATTAAAAAACATTTCTAAAATTTGTAAATTGATGCATAAAACTTCTAGATTTTGTAACTATTTGTAAAAAACCTAATCCAATCTAAAAATTCTTATAAGAGCATACACACTTAGTTTAGCTATGATAGGTTTGCCTCACATACTCCTCTATTATTATAAAATTTGGGAATCAATTTTCATTCAATCTAGAAAGTAATTCATTGTAATATGATGATTCCAACCTTTATATTTGGATACGAGATACAAAGAAGTAAAGAGTATATTGTATTTCATTATGGTTAATTTTATTTTTATTTTTATTAAATGTACTTGTATGTTAATACAAATAAATAGTACTAATAAAGATAATGTAATAGTTCAAATAAAATTCCTTGGAATCATATACCTTAAAGGTATTAATATATTTATGTATCTATAGATTTTTTGAATTCAAATTAAGACATTAAAAAAATTATCAAATTCTAAAACCATATTAAATAAAAGAAGACATATAATGAAATATAAGGAAAGAATTGACACTACAAATATATTGAATATATCAAAACCTTCCACGGCCGAGATCACAAAACACAAATATCACCTAAAAGATAAAGACAAATCCTAGACCAATCGGAATACCTTTATGTAACTCCCTCCTAACTTGAAATAGCTTACCTTTCTTATGGAATCATTGTTAAGGTAGACGTAATTAGTCTTAGACCATCCCAGGTTTATCAATCTTTATAACAAAATTGCAATCAATAATACAAATTAGAAAGAGGGAAACCCATGACTATCAAAATAACAATTAAAATATATATTATTTAATAATATAAAAATATAATAATTTTTGTATAATATATTAAGTAATTACATTTTTATCATGAAAATATGATAATATTAAAATCAAATTTTTCAAAACAATGTTTACATAAAATTTATAATGATACACTTAATACACTTTGTTTAATAAAAATTTAAGAGTATAAAATAAAGATGTCACAAATGGATGCATGGAAAAGAAATAAGTATTTCACATACATTGAAATTCAGCTATAAAATATTTCATAGGAGAGATATGTATTAACGATTAATAAATCCTTTCTTAAGGTGCTTACAAATAAAGTGCAATGAATGTCTATGACTATGCATAAGTTATTCTTATTTGGTGACACTCGACCAAAACTATTTTTTCGTAAAATTTATTGAATTCAGACCTCGAGACGTCTTTCCTATAAAAGTGTTATGCATTCTCCAGTCACTTTTCATGTGCACTTCTATACTTATTCAATTACACGTTTATTTATTGACTTTTAAGTCAATTTTCTCAAATATTAGTCGGGTTGTAGTCGGACATCATTTACACGTTGATTAAGTTTACCCATCCAAAATTACATGTATATGATAAAGCTAATTATCATTAATTTTATTGCTTCCCCTCCCTATCTTATTAAATAATCCCTTTTGACGTTACTGCGACCTTTGGGCCAACTGCTGATATTATAAAGTACTCGCAGGGCATATAAATTACATGGAACAATAAAACGATAGTCAAATCAAAGCAATAGAAAAGCAAATGCATTCCATTTAGCGTCCAAACACAGCCGAGCAAGTGAGTCTTGTAGTTTTATAATTGTCCGTGTTAAATGCTTTTCCAAAAACACCACGCTTAAAATATTATTACTTGTACCTACGACTTTTATGGTGTCTCGGTGAGTTATTATCCAAATCCAAACTGTAGGGCGGCTACGGCTAGCCATGTGAATTACTGAATGATATAGAACGATAAAATGATAGTCAAATCAAAGCATCAAGATTTCCGAGGATTGCAGGTGGCCTCACGATCAGCTAGACAAATTAGATTTAAATATTATCCCAAAATATTAAATTAACTGATTCTAATTAATTCACTTAAAGGAATGCAAATATTATTATATAGATGATACAATAATAATTTTAATTAAATTACTATATTCACATAAATAAAATGTTTTATAAGAATATTTAAATTATTTTTTTTCAATTTTTAATGTTAAATTATAAAATTATTGTAAGTGACGTGTTCAGGTAATTTTTATATGCCATGCCTGGATAATAAAGTTTGTGGGTAATGTTTTATAACAAAAATTCAATCTCTTTTGTTTTTTCTCACTAACCATAATTGTCATATTGCGTGCAGAGCTAAGGTGGAACGTGTTCAGTTCTAACAGCTTTTTAGAGCCAAAAAGGCCCAAAACAGATGGCTGAACCACAAATCCCTGGGAGTTGTGGCGACAAGGGTAAACAAGTTTATGTTCACGAAGGCAATAGAGGCCACCAGACACAAGGCAATAGTGCAGCAGATTCATGGCTTGTTCAAGTTAAGGAGGGATGTAATCCTCAAAATAAAATGCGACAACTCTCTACAAATGTGTGTATTTACAGGGTGCCTAAAGTTATAATGGATTCTAATCCGCAATCTTATCTCCCTTTGGTTGTGTCATTGGGGCCTTACCATCACAAGGTCAACCCAAAACTATCTGCAATGGATAAGCATAAGTTCGAAGCAGTTCATAGAACTTTGAGACGGCTCAAAGGTGTCACCCTAGACGATTTAATTGCAGAGATAAAAAGGGTTGAAAATGAGATCAGAGACTTTTACGAAGATTCAGCAATCGATTGCAATGGAGAAACGCTTACCTGGATGTTTCTGATGGATAGCTGCTTTATTCTTGAAATCATTAGGTGCCTTTCGGAAACGGAGACAACTGATATAAATTACTTCAGCCTTGTTTTTTGTATTGGAAAACGTTCCAACCAGTTGCATTTTACTATAGTAAATGATATTTTGAAGTTAGAAAATCAAATTCCTATGTTTCTTCTGATAAACATACTCCAATTGGAGTTTGGAAACCGTGAAGATGCTGTGTCAAAATTAGCTACAATTCTGACTAGCTTCCGAGAATTTGGTGGCTACCCCTTCTCTACTCAATCATCGGATGATGAAGTTCTGTAGGAACATATTCAGAACGGTGCATGCCATCTATTGGATTTGAGTACAAGGGTGATTAAAAATATCTTAATAGGGTCAAATCTCGAATCCAGTTGTCCAACAAATTATGTGGATGGAGATAGCAGCTGGTCCACACCTAGGGCCGAATTATTACAAAAGGCTGGTATAAAATTTAAATCAGGGAAAGTCGGATTTCAAACGAGAAGGTTTGGAGGAAGTACGCTTTCTCTGCCTCAAATATTTGTTGATGGTAGCACAGAAACAAGATTGAGGAACTTGATGGTTTTTGAAGAATGTCAAAGTAGCTCATGGAGTTCGAAAGAGAGAATAATTTCCCATTATATGTGCTTCATGGATAACATGGTTGACTCAGAGAAAGATGTTTCTATCCTTAGAAAATCCCTTGTGATTGAAAGATTTTTGGGGAGCGATGAAGAGATAGCTTACATGTTAAACCATCTCGGAAAAGGAATCACTATTAGTTCACTTCAACAATTTGAGATAGTTGGGAAACAGGTAAGGGAAAATTATAATAGCTTGTTAAAACTGTGGGTAAACCAGTTTAAGGTAGAACATTGTTCAAAGCCATGGTATATAGTCTCTCTAACGGCAGCTTTACTTATCTTAATAATGGCAGCAGTGCAAACTTTCAATTCCTTTAAAACCAAGTAAAGTATATTTTTTATCCATCATAGATTCCTGCAAACGTGTTAATTTTTTTATGGGTGACTCTTCAAATATAATAGTATATATTAGATTATAATTGCAAGTGTCTATTTAATTGGGCCCACTAAATATTAAATAACGGACAAATTAAAAAGATATATGGTGCATGCACCATTTCATTTAAGTCATAGTCCTAAAAGTATGGTGTTCTTGAAGTTTCATAAGGGAATAAATTTACCAATACCATTCTTCATTTTATTTTATTCTTCAAGTCGTCTTTGAGAGATCTAATCATTTTAGATATGCTGGCTCTAAATTTATGTAATAGTGATTTTTAAAAGTTAATATTTGGATCTTTTGTAAATGCATTAACTATAATTTTTTAATTTAAATTTGGTTAGTTAACTTAAATAAGTAAGATGCTAGATTATGATTAATCATATTTTCTTTATGAAATTAAGATGTTAAATATATTTGTTTTATTTTATTTTATCGAATATTATGATTTGATTTAGTTGAAATTATTTTTTTAAATAGTTTAACTCTTAAATGAAATTTTTATTATGTATAGCTATTTAAAATTGGTTGTTGGATATCTTTTAGTCATAAATATTACTATTTTAAGGTATTTATGTATTTATTTATTATTGATTTAAATTAAGGTTTATTGGCATAATTTTTCTTGTGTTTTAGATTACTTTGTATTATATTCTCTACCTTTTTTTGTCCCCCACCTCCACTCTTACGCCTTTAAATTTCTTTGAGTTTTTAGAGTCATTCCTAGGAACACAGTGTTTGTCTCTGAGAGTGTGCCCTTCTAACCTTGATTTTCATCCCCTAGAGATTGGGGACTATAATATTTCATCTTTTTCACTCATTTTATGCCAACTTGTGTGCCAATAAGTCTTAGTTAAAATTTTATAAGTTTACAGATACATAGATTCCTTATTTCATTTAGGGCATTTATGAAAGGATCACATTAAATCTATTAAAGCATTTAATGTACTCACTCAAGAATATAAGTGAATCTAAAAAGAACTTTGTAATTACCACTACATTTTAAAATAAATCAAGTATTCATTATAGTTGTTAAATTCATAATAAATTAGATATTCCATCACATGAGAATATCTAGATGAATCACATTTTATATGACATATAGTAATTTATATTGTGAATCGTTGAAGGGAATGATAAATAATTGATTATAAACCTTAAACATAAACTCCAAAATAAATATTTTCCCTATAATTTATAGGTTTAGTTGACTTATTATGATATTGAATAATAAGATCAATTTTATATAGATATATGTCAAATTTTATAAATATTTAAAACAACTACAACAAATAGGGGTGTTTTGAGATAATATTAAAGACAATACTTAAGTATATCATTTCAAATTGAGACAAAAAAAGTTGTGTATTATCTTAAATATTATTTCAAAGTAGGTGTCTCTAATTATTTTCTCAAATAATCATCTCACAAGAGACTATATAGAATACTATTTTTTTTTTTTTCTAAAAAGATGATATCATTTTTATATGTCAAGAGAAAATATCATTTTTTTTTCTCTAGAGATGATATAAAATACTTTTTTTGTCTCTCAAGAGACAATGTCACTTTTTTCTCTCAAAAGACAATATAATTTTAATCCCAGCTATTATCTCTCAAGAGACAAAAATAATTTATTGAATAAAAAAAATCTTTAGTATAACCAACCGATAGATATTGTCAATGACAACAAAATAATTTAGATGAAATTTTGTGTCCATAATTTATGGCTCTACAAGAATTTTATTATATAGAAAATAATAAGTGCAAAAGGTTGTCTAAATTCTATTAACCCTTAACATAGAATGATAAAGGAATAAATTTTAATATATTTTTATAAAAACTATTCCTAAAACTATGTGATTCATTTGGATACTCCATGATCCTTGACTTTTTTAAATTTTGTTGTACTAGCTTCCATTGTGTCTTTACTCTTAAGTGTAATTCAAAAATATTACTCTTATTTATTTATTGATCCTTTTTCTAACTTGTTTATATCAAATATGAAATTTAACATAGAGTTTACCTCATTGACAAGAGCCACATATTTGTTACTTTCTAACTAAATAAGAGACTACTAAAAAACAAGGCATAAAAGAGATGTTGTCAACAAAATAAATATAAGAGCATAGAAAAATAGATAGCATGAATATTATAGGTATTTGAGTTTCTATGGAGATTTTGAAGCTAATAACTTTTATGACACTACTATTAACATACAAACAAATTAAAAGTAAATTAAAAAACATTATACTAACAAACTAGGTGGTTCTTGTAAGTTTAGAAGGACTTTACTCATTTATTTATTTTCCATAAATTATCTTAGCAAATAAAATAAATTTAATATCATGTTTTCACCCACGTGAATTATAAATAATGTTATTACTATGAAATTAGGAGGAAAGGTAGCGTGGAGATACTTGATAAGAATTCCTAGAAACTTGTGGCCCAATGCTTGCTTGTGGACTAGGAAATCATTTGATGGCATATTTGTCTCATTTTATTACTCTTATAACCAAAGAATTACTTATATAAAACAATATAGCTCACTAAATAAATCTTCTTAAAATTAGATATGTACCTTATCTAGCAAAATTTTGATATCTTTTATAAGGATATCAAAGGAATGGGATTTCAACATACACATAAAAAGTAAATTAGATTTCCCAAAATATGAATTCTGACCATCCCTATTCAAATCAAACCATTAGAAGCTGTAACTTGATAAATCAAAATTAAGCAAAATTTCAAAAACTTTGTAATGAATTTGGTTCTCTACCTAAACCCCACCACTTCTAAAAATTCTCTATCAATCTATCAAAATCAAAAAATAAATTAATATGAATAATAATGCATGAAATTATAATACAATGAATTAAAAATAATAATTCCCAAAAAGACAATGTGAGAGAAGTGGCATTCACCCTTGTTTCTTCCTTCACTTCTATCTTATATCGTTTATTAATGCCTTCCTCCTATAAAAAAAACTGACCATATGTTAGTGGTCATCATGTTCTTAGCACTTGTAAAATGCAATGTGATATGTTTCTAACCTACTGTTTAATAGATAGAAAAAGTGTATATTCTTAATTCATCTAGTGGGCATCTTTCACAACCCTAGATCCTTGTAAGGCTGATGATTTTCTTGAACTAAAAATACTTACATTGAAAATGTCATGTCAAGTTATGTATCAGTTTTATCGCTTCAACAATAACAATTTGACACAATCAAGTTGCTATGGACATGCAAAAAAAATTTATTGAAAATATCCCATTCTATGTATAAGTACATGTGGAGAAAATAACATATATGTCATATATGTTTAATATCACATTTACCTCTCCTTTATCGTCGAAGAAAAAATCTGAAATTCCCAAATGATGTGAAGCATTAACAGGGATTTTAGGAGGATTTTGATGGATCAAATATACTAACATCAGATATGAAGGCTTTGTATGGTGGCACTAAAATCCCTTATGCAAATATCCATAAAATAAATGAATTGTGTTAGATCTTATGGCCATATTAAATTAATTTAAAATCTAAAACTAGATGCATACTAAAATACATACACATAACTATGGAAAATATATATTCTTAGACTCAAACTAGTTTACAACACATTTTTAATATGTAAGTATTATAAAATGTAATATAGAGACATAGGAATTCAAATCCTTGGGATAGATTATGAAATCTTGGTTGTATCTATGTGTATCTTAAAAACATAATGTGTATTACCAACTTATATCCCAAAAATGATGTATTGAAGGGTTGTAAGTCTACTTGCAATACACAATTTTATTTGACTCTGAACTACTAAAAACAATCATCATAACTTGTTGATATGGATGAAAAGTTAAGTGATTATTTATCTCCTTGTAAATAACACAACATGTACAAGAAGACCACCATCCTTTTATTCTTAGATAAGTATTGTCCATGTACATTCAAATTTATCTATAAATTTAGTTTTACTCAGAAGAATTTGTGGATAATTTTTACTATCTTCATCTTTTGTATTTGTAAAACAAAAATTAAAATTAAAAACATCATAAAGAATATAAAAATAGAGATCATTTTATGAGAATAATTTATCAATTTAGGATATTTATCATCTTAAATGTGAGGACGCTTTAATTGCATTTGACCTAACATGGGTTTTCATTTCTTATTTTACTCTAAAGTAAACCTTAGGTAGTGTAAAATACAAAGAAAGTCTATGGTCTTATAATATAATAAGGAAAAAAGTTAGATACCATAGTAGGGTTGTTATGGACATGGATTTTAAGACATGAGTGTTCATCATCTGTATTCCTTTTTATTATTAAAAGGACTACAATATTTCCTACTAGGGTTCACTTGTTGGCCACTAGTTATCATCATTGAGAAGGAGATAACTATTTAATATGATAGGACTGATTCTTATCAACAACATATTTTAACTTCTCTAACTATTATTCTAAGGTCTTTATTGTGTTATTTTTGTGTGGTGGTATTCAAATAATAGATACAATCATCCTCATCATACACTTGCCATCAAGCCTTAGAATTAAAGGAAGATGATAGGGAATAATAAAATCATATAGATATAATCATCCAACATGAAGAATCCATCCTTCTGATAATAATCCAAAGTGTAGGAGTAGGTAGAACCAACAAGTCATTCATTCATTCCTTAATTCTACTATGGTATGTGACAGTTTTGGACATTCAGGAATCGTTGAGTGTTTGAATTAGAATGCTCATTCATTTAGATAAATATCTAAGCTTAAAATAATTAAAACTAGGAGAATTATTAAATTTATGACTTTCAAGCTTAATTAAGGAATTTATAACCTCCACTTCTAAGTTCTAATATATTTTAATCTGACATTGTTCCTACAAAGACAATACTATGCTTTGGCTAATCCAAGTGAATCCTTGGCAACACATAGTTTAAAGGACCACATGTTACTTGAGTGGGATGAGCCTAATGATCAATGGAAAGATTTGGTGATAATGGATAAAAAGTTTCAAGGACCATGAGGTGAACTTGCTTTATATTGAAATTTTTTTCTTTTGGTACTATGTCATTTTTAACGTATTTAAAAATGTAATAGATATAGGTATGAAGAGGATTTTTTAGGTAGAATTTGACTTCTAGGTACCGACCTATGAATTTTGTATGCCTTCACACTATTTTGAATCACGATGTGGCGTATGGAATAAATTGGTGTATGCAAGCCCATTGTGTCATCATCATGGGGTGATAATTTTCCTATTTCTTCATATTTTCTTACTCTAGAAGATAGGGTACCATTTGGAAACCACACCAGTTTATTCCATCGAAAGGAAATAAAAGGGATTTACAAAAATAGAACGCCAAATTATAAGTTACTATAAATGCATATTATACTTATTAAAATCTTTTTTAAATAATAACTATTTTTACACTTCTTTTTCTTATTCTAAAGATTTATAACACAAGACACTAGAATAAGTTTCTTGTTTCATGCTAATAGGTAAATATTTTCAATGTTAACTTTTTAGCCATGCTAGTTGTGGCTCACGAGAGTAACAAGTGTTTTATAATGACATCATGACATGCTTACTTTTCTCAACGATGCACAACCTTTTTTTTTGTTTGATAATGTTGGAAAAATTCTATTAATTAAATTGGTAACAATAAATAGAGTGTTGTCATAGTGGAAGCCACACAAGGACCCCTATAACATGATGAGTGTGTGTTGACTAGGTGCCTAAAATAAATAATGTTATAAAAATGTATATTTATTTTATGATTAAGGTCCAACTATGACTGAAATTTTATTTGAGTGATAGTTTGCATTATGAAATAACATTAAGTGTTTTGGAATCAACTGCATGGTTGATGTAGGCATTGTTTCATATTAAATTAGTTTTTGCATATAAACTTATGATTTCATGGATTGTGAGAACATCTTATATGAATAACGGGATAATGTATTTGCATTTTATATTCAAAAATATTTTTACATATCTCTAAAGTTAACATTTTGTGTGCTCAATAAAATCAAGTGGTGCCCACTTGAAAAAGTATATTTCATTCTGCTTAATCTTGTTAATAATTTTAAATCCAAGTTAAATGGAGATTAAGGTGTGAATTATTGTTCATATAGAAAACTATTTAGTGTTACGAATACCCTGGTCAAAATAGTACTCAACCAACAAAGCATGCATAAAAATTAAAAGTCACGGGAGCCCACCAACCGAACTGTACTGGGATAGATATCTAAAATGCATCTTTCTAAAAAACATTAAGAAACATTGATCTCAAGGCACCTATTATCAAATTATCATATACCACATTAGTTAAAAAATCTAATACCTTCTCTATGAATTTCTTACTAAATGGTCATAGATGGCCTCAATCAAGCTATGCCATTATGTTAGGATAAAAAATATTTTCATTATTAAAAAATAGGTTCCAAATTGCATCATATGCCTAAGTTATTATGAAATATTAAGCAACTTCTCCAAGCAATGGAAAAAATTCAATATGACAACCAAATAGATGTCAAATTTAAGGATAAAGTGAGCTATGGAAGTTAGATGGACATCAAATTTAAGGTTATAAATTAATTTAATATCTCAAGGACATTACATTCCACCACCATCCCTAACTACCACTGTATGTTATGCCTATCAGCATCATTAGGTTTATTGGGATTATAATAGGGTGATTTTTATATTTAAAAACTAGTTTTTGTTTTGTTAAGCATTGAATTAGTGACTGGATTATTTTAACATCCTTGAAAAGGTTGAGGTAAGGAGTGGAGTCCATCAACCCATCCCACTTCTTCTAGGAATTGAAAAGGGGATGCATTTGGGACATGCTCGCTTAGCTAGGGGCACACAGATGGATGCACAATTATATATATCCCCATGTAAGAGTTTTATCCCATCAACATAATACTCTTCCCAAGTGGAAAAAGACTCGTAAAATTGACTATATCCTCCAATAAATCAAGCAAAATCAACTCTTTACTAAATTATTTTTAAAAGCTTCAATGTGCTAAGCCAATTCACTCTTCTTCCTAACATGTTCTTCTTGAGCCCAAGATGTATGATTATGATTCTAAGATACATCAAAATAAACATTATAAAATTTATTAAATAGGAAAATACGTTTTTATTAATTTTGTGCATTCTATTACAATGATGTTTCTACTATTTTGTAAATGTTTTTTGTTCAAAATGATTTTATTAAATGATATGTTGTGGAATGCAATATATATCTTTTAATAAAACTAGAAAACTAAAATAAATATACCATTCATAGTTTTACTCTTTAGCTTTGTTGAGTTCTCACTGATTAATAGTTTATGATCTATATATTTAGTACCTAGTGTATAATCAGATATTTCATCCATTCCTTAATATCTTTTTGTTTGTGGATTTTATATGATTAACTAACGCATCAAAAATAGTGACCACAACTAATAGTTCAAGTGATTCCCTTTTGGCGAGTGAATGTTAGAGAACATGCCAATCAAAATGTCATATTATTGTCCTATTTCCTACATACACTTCAAGACAAAAATTTATTAAGGATTATTTCAAATGCATTGTGATTTATATCAATAAATAGGACCCTAATTTAGGTGGTGTTGCACTATTAATTTTTTTCTCAAATGTGGATTTAGTTATTATTTGGATGTTGTGTCATGCAAAAACTTGGGATGAGAAAAATCAATTTAATACTAGGAACATTTTTTGTACTTATTATCATGAAGAATTTTAACATTGATCACAAAAGGATAGGCTAAAGGGAAAGAGAAAATATTATTATAATTTTCAAGTAATACATGCCACAATTACCAAGAGCATGAAATGAAATCTAGTTGATGGGGTTTTAATCATATCATTTATCATTTAACTCAGTTTCAACAAAAGAAACAAGTAAATCCAGCTTTACAGTAACCACCTAGTTTCAAATTCATGGTGCACAATGGAACACAAATTAAATAAAGAAGCTTAAAAGTAACAACCTTCACAATTTTATCCTGAGTGACCAACTACTTTATCTTTGAACTTAGCAATCACCTAAAATTACGGGGCACCTCTTGTCGTTGTTAGATAAAAAAAATTAATTAAATCAAAACCTAGATGGACTAAATCTTAGTGAAATCCTTTTAAATCTATGAAATGTAATGAAAAAATAATTATGCATTTAAGATATAATATAATATAGCACATATCCTAGAACCATATATAATAAAAATATGACTCCTTATATTAGTTTTGGAATATTAAATTAAATACTAAGATGTTCCCCCAAATCCATGTGTATTAAACTCATGTTTCTATGTTAACTGTAAATTATTACCTTTAAATTAAATTTTAATACTAGAAAGGATGAAAACTAATTTGTATTTCCAACTTTTGAGATGTAAACATCATTCTACTGGATATCTCCTCTGTTCAATATTTTAAGCTTAGAAAAGATCATGGTTAAAATCTCTAGATAAACAATGATGTCCTTCATATTTACATAAATGACATATTTCTAAATGCAATAATTCTAATTTCATTTTGAAATAAAAAATAAATAAATTCCAAAATGTTTCCCCTAGTCCATATTCAATAACCTATGCAAACGATAATTATTAATTTGAAATTTAAGTATAGTCCTGTGAAGGATGAAATTATTTTGTATTTATAAATTGACTTGTGAACATATTGTTAAATGAATTTCCTCTATTAAATATTTAAATCACAGGAAAGAATAGAGCTAGCACTCAAGAGATAAGTATTGATATATTTTGTATTTGAATAAACTTGACACATTCACAAGTGTTATGTTTATGACCAATAAACAATGGATAATATTATGTTTATGTAATATACACATTGATCACATTATTAATAAGAATATTCCGCAAAATTCCTATCCAAATAATAAGATCTATACCAAAAACATGTGTATGTAGAATAGATGAAGTTCTATAATTATTAACAACTGCAATCAACAACATTATAAGTACACTCTGAGAACATCATATATTGCTGACTAACTTTTTCTTGATTATAAGGCTTCAATGCTTGTTTCAAGATTAATCAGGTTCCTTATCCCTAGAAAAATCACGAAATATGTAGAAACCTTGAATTCAGTAAGCTAGGTTCATTTAATTTTATTACATTTCTAGATTCTTAGGGTCAGACAATTTCACCTATTATCATCCGAAATAGGAAAATTGCATTTTAGTGTTTAATTATCCATGTACCTCTAGTTATGAGTCAAAAAATCATATGAGGTTGAATAATTTTAAAGGGAAAAGAATAAATGATAGTCAATTTTTTCATCACATTCTATTTCAATGTTGGTTTTTGGAAATCTAGTCCTTTCAGCCTCTTCACTGGAGAGTCTACAACTAAGTTTGCATAAATCACTATCTCATGACCTACTACAAGAATAGGGGAGGTATTATTGTATATTTAAATATGTTAGATGAAACCCCTCCATAATGTTTACATATCGTAGGGCCTCGTCAAAATTCCTTAGCTCTTTTTCTCTACTAATTGCTAACCTTTTAGTGTTAGTGAGTGAGGCCAGCCTGTTAAAATTATAACATCCTCTTTTTACTAAATCTTGCTAAGTAGATGGTAATAATTTTATAGATTTAGGAAACATATTTATATCTAGTGAGAGAAAAATGAAGTAAAGAATGCAAGAGATAGAAGATACAAAAATTTACAACAATTCACCATGGAGGAAAATACATATGATGATCCTTGATTCAAACCTTTTTCATTTGTATCCATATTTTGAATTGTTGTCTTACACACCCCCAAATTTTTTCAATAGAATGTGTAAAAGTTAATATTTATTGACATTATCTAAATTTAAATTCCTTGAAGCTATCCCTCTCTAGAAATCTTGTGTTCTCACAATTTTTCCAATTTGAACAATAATATTTGAATTTTTTAAAATTATATAATGAATAAACATGTTGGACATAACAAGGTGATTTAGACAATACCTCAACTAGTAATTATGTATTATAGTTTCTAGTAGTCATGTCCTTTGGCTTTACAAATTCTGATGATCAAACATATATATAGTCAAATAGCAAATATGCATATTTAATATTTCCACCTGTATCATTTTCTTATTAAATATTAATTATGGCAAGTTTCTATCATGTATTTTATATAAATTTTGATGAAATGAAAATAGATCATTTATATGACTAATTATAGGAAGTATAATTTCTTGAAAGTGGCAATATAAATTAATTTAACATAATATTAGAAGTTTCCATCCTATATTTCAAGAACTAAAACACCATTTCAAATAAATAAAATAATAAATATGCACATGGACAAACATCAAAACATAAATGGTTATAATTATCCTAGGTTTATACTTAGGATAACCATCTAATAAAAAGTACCATGTCATACAAATTTAAATTTAGATACCTTAACTAGGATTGCCCAACTAAACTCAATATAACTTGCAATTGTAGTTATATAATTCCCATTTGGATCTTAAATATCTGTAAGGGATTCTAATATCATATCATCATACCTATAAAATGAGCAGTTTTAATGAGGATTGAAATAATTTAAACACTCAACCTGAATAATATTTAGTTAATAGAACTTAGAACAAATAGTTTTATAGATAATGAATATGTAATGAAGATAAAGGACTCATATATTGGCAATGAAATTATGAAAATTTTAGCATAGAATATGTAAGAAAAACTAATCACCCATAATGTATACATTTAAATTTTAAAG
>JARHVA010001783.1:1700000-1702500 GCA_037957365.1 Torreya grandis | reverse complement strand
GTTATGGGTGTCGCATCAACAAGTTTAATATGAAAAATATGTTAGGATACATTAGATTATTTTGAATTTCATTGTTAATAATGAAATATATCGATTGGGCATTGATCCACATTTTATAATTCAATAATATTTAGTTTGCTCTATTTACCTAGACGTAGTAGAGATGTTTTTGGTACCCATTTCATGCTAGGTTTTGAATCCATGATTTTTCTTACCTTTCTCCAATGTTTTGTCGTGAGTACCCATTGCCTTAATGTATGAAAGCAAAGATTTTTCTAGTGCAACATTATTCATTAGAATGATTATTAGACTTCTAATATGAACACCACTTATTACTCTTAGAATCCTTAATCTTGTCATCTAGCTATTGTTATTTATTCTTTGGAGAGTTCAGAGTTATTACCTAATCTAAAATTTTAACTAGAATATTTAGACTATTTATTAATCTGAAACTTCAAATCTTTTGTCTTAGTCTTAGGATTTGTCTTTTATTCAAAAATAACGTCTTATCTTTAGTCTTCCATAATTGATGATATAGTTAGAAAATCAAAATTTGACTAAACATGAGGTCTTAAAACTTATTGTACAATAATGCACAAATACTAATTTCCTTAACACAATTAACATAGCATGTTATACTAGTCAATATAGTTTCCAATAAGATAAACATATTAATTTGTGTGCTTCTCAAACACCATTACATATGTCCACACATTTGTCTAAATTTATATATTATTCATGCAGAGTGTAGTAATTTTCCCACCATTTATTAACCGATAGTGAAGGTATAAAAAGATTAAGTGTAAACTTTTCTTGGTCAAATAATTTATTAGCCACATAGTATGAATAGATTGGGTTATTATAGTTATCTAGTGAGTCTAAATATATATTTATTTTAAACATAGGGATGTCTAGATTGACTTATACATTGTATGAAATTTAATCAAAATATCAAGGAGAATGAGAGATTGTTAGAGGAATCCATTGCTTGATATGTAGAAGAAAATGATACTTTATCATTCATATTCATGAAGTTATTAGAAAAAATCATTTATATTTTCACGACATCCTCTCTAATTTTATATAACATCTCTACAGTTGGTGTCAATGAGGACATTGTCTCTGATTTGAGGACTAGATCAATATGTCATGAAGGGTCATGAGTATTGAGCCATAACTTTTAATTATCATACCTCATATGCATGGGAATATAAAATATCACAAAAATTTAAAAAACCCAATACAATCTAAGGGTGATATCAACTATGTATTAATGAATCTTAATACTATAAAAATATAAACAAACCAATAATAATAGTACACATAACTTTTTGAAATAATAATATGTATTGATTTATACTTAATGTTTTCAATATACTTATTCATCTTCTTCCCCTTCACCATAATTTTCATTGAAATCATAAAAATATAAAACATTAAATACTTTATAGGTATCAAAAATCTATGGTAAACTCACCTCATAAGCATTGTCATTGATTTTCATCACAATTCTAAAAGGACCAGTCTTCTTGTACTTCAACTTGTTGTACGTGTCTTTTTGAAATAGTTTTCACTCAAGTAAACCATCACTAAATATGTTTCTTCAAATAATTTTGAACTTATTATAACATATGTTTCTTCTTTATTATTTTCATTACTTTCCTATAGGTATTGTTCACTTATTCTTACAACTATTGTATACAATCTATGAATGCTTCTTCATCATCACTAACTCATCTTGCCATTGGTAACTATACCAAATTTAAAACACCCATAGGATTTATCCCATAAATAATCTAAAATTTTCATTTTCATATTGATATATTCACTAAAGTAGTTTATGCAAATTGAGCCTATGGTAAATCCAACTCCCATTGCTTAGGCTTCTATCCAACTATGCATCTCAAAAAATCTCCCAAGATCCTGTTTACAATTTCTATTTACCCTTTTTTTTGGGTGGTATGCACTACTAAATTTTATCTTGGTTCCCATATTTTTACATAAAGTCCTAAAAAATGACTTGGAAATTTTGTGTCCCTATCTGATTTAATTTTTTTGGAATACCATGTAATCTCATAACATTCTTTATAAATATTTTTGAAACTCTAGTGGAATAATTGGTTTTATTATATTCAATAAAATGGACCATATTATAAAACATGTATAAAATAACAAATATTAATTAATTACCTTTATGTTTGTTTTGTAACCAAAATAAAAAGACCATATATATATATATATATATATATATATATATATATATGGTTCTCTTAGAAATGGTAGTGCTATATACAATCCTATATTCAGTGCATATTCACTAATCACATGATATGTCTTGCACCTTGAAACATATCGAGCGACATATCTCATCATCTTTGAAAAAAAATACGTCTCCTCCACTGAAACTATTTGTTGACTTAAAAAACCTTCTAGCCAAACCAACATTGTGTAACTCTATTACAATATTGCTTCTGCAAGACCCAACTGAAATACATAATTT
>JARHVA010001783.1:1592500-1695000 GCA_037957365.1 Torreya grandis | reverse complement strand
TCATATAAAAAAGGAGATTATAACTAAATTTGGGTTTGACTAAAAATTCAACCAAATCTACCACCTTCCTCTTATCCAAGATTATCATGAGTAGGCTACTGATGAATAATGTAACTAGATCTAAATTAACTCTCCAATGTTAGTGAAGGCCAATGACCTATACCACAAAGAAAATATAAACTACTTCCTCCACCTTAAAATATGGCACCCAAGAAATATGGTTTGAGTGACACAAGGACATTGACCTAGAAAATTCCATTTCCCTCTTATGACTGCTATAAAAAACTAAAGTCCACACCACTACATCCATGAAATATTTTCACATATCTCAAACTTGAAACAAACCTAACACCAAATCAAACTCTATGACTACCTAAATAAAGACAAACAAAATAATACCATTATAAAAAAGCACTAGGACATAAAAAGGAAGGCAGATAGATCTCCCACATTAATTATTAATTGCATTCATGATTAAAAGTTCCCCACATACCTTGCAAGTTCATCATCCATAAACCGTCACTACAAATCAATGGTGACAATCCCATCATAATCGTTCCACCATTCTATTTTATTTGATCAATTCTATAAACCTTTGATTGATAAATCCTAGCATTAGCCAACAAATATTAGACTCCTTAAAATAATTCAAACATTTCCACTCATTGGAATGGCTTAAGAGCTTCCATACCTTGGATACATTACTATTTATGTATAAGGCTTTTGCCTTTTGTTTAAGTAAATACTCAATCACCACTTGTGAATCACCTTTTATAATAAAAACAATACCATAAGCCACTAATATTTCTAAACCATATATTAGAGCTTGAGACACTTCTTTATTATTGGTGTCATCCAAAAGTTTTACTTAAGCTAATATATTAAGAGAACCACTATAATATTTCAAAACATAATTTTTGACATAGTGGATTACACCTGGGGCAAGGAGGTTGAGCTCCTGCCTTCCACACGCAACAATGGAAACTCCCCTCTCACCTGTGGGACCAACGAAGCTGGAGGAGAGAGTCTCTAGGTAAGGGCTAGCTCCCTTTGATGCATTTGATTTGTTCCAGTAAGTGCTAACACACACACACACACACACACACACACACACACACACACACACACACACACACACACACACACACACACACACACACATATATATATATGCACCAAAATAAATTGACCGTCTCACACTCACACTTAAAATCAGACAAACACATACATACACTTCAAACTGGTAGAAGGACTAGGCTACAAGAAACTTAGCAGGGAGGCTTTAATAGAAAATATAGAAAACAAAGATTCACCAAAGGTGCTATGAAATGCACACTATATAGTAATTTCTTATGTTTTTGCACTTCCAAATACATCTCTCCTTGTCAGTTGTAGAAATGGCACCTTATAGACACTAGGTATGTTGGTGTTGAACCTGTGGAAGCATCAAGAAGCAATGACTAAACACAAACTAACACTCAGACATACATAGAGATATCTAACCAGGATAGAGGTAAAAAATGCATTTATTGATTGAGGTGTAAATTTGCCAAGGCTACGCCTTACAAAATGTGGAAGATCCTTTCTCAAATGACAAGTCCTCAATATATAGGAGAAGAGAGGAGGCCTTTTGGCACCCTTCTTACAAGGGACCCATGTGCCTTATGAGCATTGGGAAGAGCAAGCCGCTTAAACATAAATGTTGTGTCGACCCTGGCTCTAACTTTAGGCATTTTTTGACATGGCTGCACCATTTCCCCATTAACTGAGACTACTCCTTGAAGGCACCTACACAATTTATCTACTCATAAATGTGAAATCAAGAAAAATGGGTCGCACAGTTGGCCTTTCGCACCTTCTAATGGTCAATTCATAGAAGTTATTTCACCTGCTGGAGTAACTTCTTGAATCGATGCCTCCATTCACAACTTAGACTATCTACCTGCTCCTACACTTGACCCTTTTGTCTTTTCCCTACCTTGTCTCTTTCTGGCTCTTTCGACCATCAGGCTATCTTTGGACGGGTCGCTACATTCCTTGGGCTCCTTTCATGGTTGGCGCTTGGGCATTTAAAAAATAATGGATTTTTTACTGGCTTAAAATTTTGATTCGCACACCTATCATCACTTGAAAACCAAAGGCTAGATTGCCTTCCTAAGGTTGACAGCTTCTGGGACGTCACCATCCTTGGCAATTTCCATCAAGCTTTTATGCTTAGTTCCTTTTCTGCGGGTTCCTTTCTTATCACCTTCCCAAGGGAAGGTGACCCTTTAGCCTTTAGAAAGTGCCCCTTTATTTTGGCCAAGAGTCCCCTACAAGGGTATCTACCCTTCTAGGTCCTTCGGCTCTTTGGCAGGTCTCTGTATTGTTTCCCCAAGAATTTTTGATTTGGGCCTTTTTCTCATAGACAAAAGTCCACGACAATTGGCCGCCTCCAAATTTTTGCATTTTTTTAGTCTCAGCTTTAGTCTTTCAAGCAACCCCTCTAAATTATATGGGATTTCCTCCTTTGTGGTCTCTTTGAAGTGCCTTTGACCTCTGCAAGGGCTCCTTGAACCTAGACTACCCTCCGCTAGGGCTCTTGCCCTTCGGCTTTGGGGGGACCTCGTTGAACCAACCCTTTGAACCAATCGCATTGAACCAAAGCATTGAACTAGTTTAATAGTTTAATGTTGCACACTGAGGATGATTAAACCAAGCCTTTAAACTTTCCTTATTTGCTTCTACTGTTGAACCTGCACGTTGAACTAGAGGCATTGAACCAAAGCATTAAACCGAAGTGTTGAGCTGGTCGATTAAACTGTAGATTGAACCAAGGCTTTGAATTGAAGTGATGGTTCAATGGTTTGAAGGTTCCAACCTCCCTTGTAAATTTTCTTTAGATGAGGGCCCAAAAGAGCCTTGTAAACCCTAGCACTTTCTAAACTAATTCTTCATATGCCAAGGATTTCACTTGCTGAGTCTGTATAAAACCAATCACCTACAGATTCTATAGAAATGGACCTGTAAAGTCCGTAGAAATTCCTGGACTTGTGCAAAATCAAAAAATGAATTGGCCTTGAACAATAGGGGAAGAAGGGGACTAATTTTTGGCCCTGTTGGACAAAAATGGTTAACAAATTGGTGACTCCTAGGGGAAGCATGCCTGCTATGCTTAAAGACCAGTTGCCTTGTAGTTCATTGGACACAAAGTCAGATGTAGCTTGAAAAAAATTAGAAATAGCCCCACAAGATCCAAGAATCAAACATGAAGCTTTTTTACCCTACACACAAAGGGAAACACACACAAGGCTAAAACCACTACATGTGCAACTGCACTTAGGGAAAGCAGGAAAGGAAACTTAAAATAAACTACTATGTACAACTAACCATGTGTATTTGCTTTCCTCCTAGATCAAAAGGAAAAATTCTTAAGTCCCCTTCCTAGCAAGAAGACTTATGGTGCCAGGCAAATGGCTGAATGAAAAGAAGATTTAGTGATCTGCTTCTCTTTCCCATCACCTAGATTAGCTGATATCTAATTAGAGATTCAAACATGCTTCCAACATATA
This sequence comes from Torreya grandis, assembly GCA_037957365.1. Lineage (NCBI taxonomy): Eukaryota > Viridiplantae > Streptophyta > Pinopsida > Cupressales > Taxaceae > Torreya > Torreya grandis. The sequence continues at coordinate 1,691,449 of JARHVA010001783.1, read as the reverse complement.
CGTACTTTGTTTATTCTTGGAATCTTGCCTCCTATTGGTTCTTTAGGATGGTGTATCTAATCAAGAAATCAATTACTATTGGCTCATAACTAAAAACCCCTTGATACAAACCCTTGACTGGCTTGCTCTCCTCTACCTCATGCTTGGGTTCCATGGTATGACCATCCTCCTTGATGATTTTTAAGAAAATATCTTTAGATTCACCAACCTCTTAGAGGGATAAATTTAAAATCCTACAGCCCCCTTGTAAACTTGTTTGAACCCCAATGCTGCTTTCTTTGCTCTTAACCAGCTCATATCCTCCCTGAAGAATAGTGTAGCTCACCCCAATGACCTCAAAAGAGTCATTCAAAACATGAACAAGAGATTACCCATGCTCCTCCATATCACTTAAGGTGATCTCTTACTCATCCATACTCATGAAGTCTCCCTAGTCAGCCATGAATTGAGCATAATCTATATCAAGCAAGGCCTGATAGCTTTCTTGGAGGATATGGATGGAGTGTATTCAGACACAAAATCTGCTATTTGGTCTGAAATGTCCATCACACGTTCACTGAGGAAACCTGCTCTAGACTCCAACTCTACAATTTGCCTATCCATATCTTACTATAAAAGCCTCTCTCAGAAGTCACAATCATCATCAAGAGTAGGAGCAGCCCCATCTTCTTCAAGGTTTTGAGCAAAACCTTTCTCTTCCTCTTCGTTTCTACCCCAATATTCCACTGTTTGCTTCCAACTCATGATCTTGGGATTGGAATCTTTCTCCTGTGAATAAGCAGTGAATTTATCCTCTTCAAGGTCCTAAGTTGGTTCATGATGTTCCTTCTTCCAGCTCAGAGTTTGGAGATCATGTTGAAAGACTTGAGGAGGTTGGGGAAGATTCGGGAGGGTCTGCTCATGTACAGGAAGAGCTATCTGAAAAGAGGCATGCCAAAAATCTAGGCACATGGGAATGAGGGTAGGATTGATTGATGCATTGGATGAGTCAGAATGAGCAAGAGCCATCTGACAAAGAGGATTTGGCACATAAGAGGGAGTTTTCTCTAGAATAGGAGAGGGCAGACCCTGGGCCAAAATTTCTTGGTTTTCATCCCTCCACTTTACCAACACTTCATCAATATTGAAATTAGCTTATGGATTGGTGGAAGGGGTGATTTTTGGCGTTGACTCCTCTATAGGGTCTAAAAGCTCCATCTCTCTTTTGCCTAGTAGTCTCATCTTCTTTTCTAATTCCTCAATCCACTTGGCTAGGTCATCCTCATTTTGTACCTCTTGGAACTTGTGGGAGTCATCATAGAGATGGGGAGTGCATGAATATTTCCATGAAATGCAAGAAGCATCCTGAGGAAGGGTGGGAGGGACTTGTAAATGACTAACCTCATTTTGTACCTCGCACTCTTAGACAATGTCTTTCTCCCCATTGCTATTCCATGACTCAACCACATTATCCCACCTCAAGCAATTTGGACCGGGCATCTCCTTTGGGGTTGATGGGGCCACAATGTGAGAGGGTAGTGAAGATTTAGATTTCACTTCCCTCACTGCCAAGATGGACTGCTGCATTTGAAGGTTTGCCAATTTGATTTGTCTATCAAGATTAGCCTTAAGCACAAGATTTGTTGTTTCATAACTCTCCTCAACATGATTGGGGAAAGGACATTGACAGGCTTGACTTAGCTCATAAGCAGGGGCTGTATATGACTAATATGATACTTGGGGTAGCGAGTATGTAGGTTAATAGACTTGTTAAGGATGCCTCTCATGAACACTCAGCTTCTCTTCCAAAGATGCAATCAAACCACCCACATCCAACATCTCACTTGTAAGCCTGTGCCAATTGGCTCTTTTAATAGGAGCCCATTCCTTCTTAACCTGATCCAGTGTATTCCTCACTTGATTGACGACATGATCAATAATTTATTTGCCACATCCCCTTCTGTTGTCAAGATCTATTACATATTTTTTGTATCCCAGTAGTGCTCATTTGAAGGTGGAAATAGGTTGATTGGTAAAGAGACTGGGTTGAGTGGGAGAAGTGGCATATTGAGGAGACTAGGCATAATGTTGATATAGCTTATGATAGGGCTGGAACCAGTCATATTGGACCTGATAAGGATCAACATAAGGATGGTGATGATGATAGCCATCTTGGCCAAGGAAAATAGGGTCCATGGTTCTAAACGATGGGATTATACATACCAGAATATCATTTCTTGATGGTATGGTACCAAAAATACTTAACCAGTTGATTTAACTCAGAGTCACCATTGGTGTTGATGCAAAATCCTCCAAAGGCTGGTCAGTTGAAGAACACACCTAAAATTCTTCAACTCTTTGGACACAACTTGTCCTAGTTGGTCCCATCGGGCATGGCAAAAAATGTTGACGCAATGGATTGCACCTGGGGCAAGGAGGTTGAACTCCTGCCTTCCACATGCAATAATGGAAACTCCCCTCTCACCTGTGGGACTGATAAAGCTAGAGGGGAGAGTCTCTAGGTAAGGGCTAGCTCCCTTTGATGCATCTGATTTGTTCTAGTAAGTGCTAACATATATATATATATATATATATATATATATATATATATATATATATATGTATATGTATATATATATATATGTATATGTATATATATATATATATATATATATATATATATATATATGAAATGGGGGGATCAAAAGGGAGAAAGATTGTAGGAAAACAAACTACTCTAAGGGAGGTGATGCACCAAAATAAACTAACCTTCTCACAATCACACTTAAAATCAGACAAATATATATATATATATATATATATATATAATGGGGGGATGAACGACACCTTATAGACACTAGGTATGTTGGTGTTGAACCTGTGGAATCATCAAGAAGCAATGACTAAACACAAAATAACACTCAAACATACACAGAGATATCTAACCAAGATAGAGGTAAAAAATGCATTTATTGATTCAGGTCAAAATTTAACAAGGCTACGCCTCACAAAATGTGGAAGATCCTTTCTCAAATGACAAGTCCTCAATATATAGGAGAAGAAAGGAGGCCTTTTGTTGCCTTTTTTACAAGTGACCCATGTGCCTTACGCGCATTAGGAAGAGTAGGCCGCTTAAACATAAATGTTGTGTCAGCCTTGGCTCTGACTTTAGGCATTTTTTGATAGGGTTGCGTTGTTTCCACATTAACTGAGATTGCTCCGTGAAGACACCTACACAGTTTGTCTACTTATAAATGTGAAATGAAGAAAAATGGGTCGTATAGTTGGCCATTCACACCTTCTAATGGTCAATTCATAGACTTTATTTCACTTTCTAGAGTAACTTCTTGAATCGATGCCTCCCTTTGCCACTTAGACTATCTTCTTACTCCTACACTTGGCACTTTTGTCTTTTCCCTACCTTGTCTCTTTTTAGTTCTTTCCACCCTCAGGCTATCTTTGGGCAGGTCACTACATTCCTTGGGCTCCTTTCATGGTTGGCACATGGGCATTTAAAAATCAATATCTTTTTTACTAGATTAAAATTGTCATTCACTCACTTGTCATCACTTGAAAACCAAAGGCTAGTTCACCCTCTTAAGGTTGACAAATTTTGAGACGTCACCATCCTTAGCAATTTCCTTTGAGCTTTTCTGCTTAGTTCCTTTTCTGTGGGTTACTTTATTAGCACCTTCTTGAAGGGAAGGTGACCTTTTGGCCTTTAGAAAGTGCCCCTTTATTTTGGCCAAGAGTCCCTTGCAAGGGCATCAGCCCTTTGGGGTCATTCGGGTCTTTGGTGGGTCTCTACATTGTTTCCCTAAAAAATTTTGCTTCGGGCCTTTTTCCTACGGAAAAAAATCCATAGGAATTGGCCGCCTCCAAATTTTTATGTTTTTTAGTCTTTGCTTTAGTCTTTCAGGCAGCCCCTCCAAATTCTATGGGCTTTCCTCCTTTGTGGTCTCTTTGAAGTGCCTTTGCCCTCCGCAAGGGCTCCTTGAACCTGGACTACCCTCTGCAAGGGCTCCTGCCCTTTGGCTTTGGGGGGGACCTCGTTGAATCGACCCTTTGAACTAATCACATTGAACCAAAGCATTGAATCAGTTCAATGGTTCAATGTTGTGCACCAAGCATGATTGAACCAAGACTTTAAAATTTCCTTGTTTGCTTCTGTCGTTGAACCTGCACATTAAACTGGAGGCGTTGAACCAAAGCATTGAATTGAAGCATTGAACCAATCGATTAAACTACAGATTGAACCAAGGCTTTGAACTGAAGTGATGGTTCAATGGTTCGAAGATGCCAACCTCCCTTGTAAATTTTCTTCAAACAAAGGCCCAAAAGAGCCTTGTAAACCCTAGCACTTTTTGAACTGATTCTTCATCTGCCAAGGATTTCACCTTCTGAGTCCATAGAAAACCAAGCACCTACAGAGTCCATAGAAATGGACTTGCAAAGTCTGTAGAAATTCCTAGACTTGTGAAAAATCAAAAAATGAATTGGCCTTGAATAGCAGGGGAAGAAGGGGACTAATTTTTTGCCCTATTGGGCAAAAATGGTCAATCATAACCTCCCCCAGACTCCCTCAAATTATCTCTAGAGTTTTCATCAATGTTGATTTTAAAGCATCATGGAGGAGGAGGATCTGAAACTACATATGATCTACTTATTTTTATGGACTTGATTACCAAATACCCATTAACAAGGAGAATGACCAACAATTTCCATCTTCCACACATTCTCATATCCTAACTCAAAAGATGACCCTTCTTATGTTTCATAATAATAGTCACTAAATTTAAAATAGAGATTTATATCTCATGTACTACCACAAGCAATAGTCTTTCTTTTTGTTAAAATATTCATTGATTTATTTCTTTCTAAATTAATCATATAAGAATGGTTAGACTAAATTTTGAAAGACTATAAAAAGATTGTTTCACACTGCTAGTGGGCCAATATAAAAAGGCTTTTTCATGGGAATGTTGCCAAGGCCAAAGCTAATAAAATTTATAACAAATCAAAAACTAGTACCATATAATAAAGGGACAATCAAATAACATATGATCCATAGTTTCCTCCTCTGATTTACACATACAACATCGAGAGGGATCTTGAAAACCCATTTTACATAATATTTTTCTAAATTGTTAACCATGTAAAATCCTTATCTTTATAGAAACCTTCCTTCCCCCAACATAACATATTTTCCCAAATAAAAGATGCATCAATCACCTCAACCATTTGATAACTAAGATTTATGGTAAACCCACTAGATTTGTTCCCAACCCAATGAACCCCATCCTATTTATCATTAAGAAATTTATATTTAGATGATAGACATAAATAAGTAGCCCTGTTGTGATTAGGGTGAAGTGGAAAATCCATCAAACTTTCTAATTCTAGCTAATAACACCTTAAAAACTCTAAAAATATAAATAATAATGAACCATATTCCCATAGTGATGCTCAAGATACTCTTGCACCTTAGAAACATTAGGGAGATCTACAAACTACTTGTTCTAATTCCACACCATATAAATTATACCACCAAACCTAAATTTGAAAATTAAGATGTTCTTTTTCATATCAAATTTATTTAGTTTCTTAGATCATTCTAAGATGGTGTTTTTAGTGTTATTGTTTTGAATCAATTATTGACTATTGTATAGTTGTATGACATGGTTAATGGTGACAACCTATATAATTTTTTGAAAGATAATCTTGATATATAAACCATAGGTTGGGCACTATTATTTTTGTGGAATGACTATATTCACCAATAAGTCATCTTTATACCTGATTTCATATAGAAACAAGTTATTTTTATCTATCGTAAGGGTGACTAACATCAAATTCTAGGTTGAAAGTTGTGTAATGTTTGAAATGTCTAGGTAGAGTAGTCTTATCAAATTTTATTTCTTTGTATTCTTGATTTGTTCCAAAGCATAACATTGAAGGAGAAGGTTCCTAGTTTTGTGCTGCCTTTTTTTAACAAATAAATATCTATATCAGACATTGAGTTTTATGGAGTTTGGTTCACTATGGAACTTTGGGCAATGATTTGTAGCTAATATTTATAAAATGTAATTTGATTGGACCTGGGGATGCCAAATATAATTTGTTTATCTATCTTTTTAAATCACTACATGAATCTTACATATGTGAGAGTTAATTTAAGGATAACAATTGTTTCCATCTATCCATAAAATTTTAATTTGATTTGATGCTATCAAATTTATTAGGTTTACTTAATAGATGGCATTTTTTCAATGTCCCTCATTGATTACTCATCTTGTATAGTTTTCCTCTTTTACATTTGTCACTATGTTGTTGATTCATGGGCTTTTACCTTTGCTCAATCTGTCTTTTTGAAACATGTTGCACCTTCCCATTTAGTCACTTAACTTTCACATATTTCCAAGTATCTTAGGTTTATCAATATATGGGGCCACGTGACATGTCCCATGGTAGCTAGTCTGCTAAAATGGCCATGTGAATAAATAAAATTGTATACAAAGGTGGGAACATAAAACTATGTCATTTAATCTCTTGACTGTAGCACATATTTCATATATTCATTTTGATGTAGCCAGAAGTTGACATGTGGCTTGATATCACTCAAATATTTGTTTAGTAATTCTTTTGTTTTGCCCCTTTGTATCAAATATGGTGATTAAGAGATATTGTGACATGTGGCATGATAACATTTAGTCTAGTGGTCACTATGTTATTTAAATTTTTATCTTTGACTTGAGAGGAATGATGGAATGAGATAAATACATGTGGCATGATCTCACTTATTTGCATGCTCACTTAAATTTTTAAGTTATGGTTTTTCAACTTAAAACCCTTGATCAAATGAGATTATGACACTTGGTATAATATCATATAATCAACTAGTCATTTTACTTATTAACTTTGTAATATAAAGTTGTTTTGTATGTCTTGAAGTTATGATAAATGGCATAACCTCATTGAGTTTGAATATAAAAGATTGATGATCTGGTGGTTCAAATAGGGATTGAGAGTTTCCAAAACATGGCATGATCTTGTGCACTTAGGTGAATAAATAAAAATCCACTATCCTCTAAAATAAACCAAATTGACAAATAATTGATTGGTTTAGTTATTTAAATAAATTATGAATAAATACCAATACCAAATTGAAGCCATAATTCATAAAATAGAGGTGAGAAAAAGCATTTTAGGCTTAAATGGGAAAATATTTTAGGTTTAGTTTATGTCTCTATGAGACAAAACATAATATATTTTTAGGTTAAAATTGGTTCCTATTTTATTTTTAATAATGGGGTGTGTTAATCATAAAAAATGGTGACTCAATGGGGAAATATTCCTAAGAATTTGTGAAATCAAATGTTCTAGTTGATCATCATACATAACTTCAAACATTATATGGATAAAATAAATAAACCAAAGAATTTAAAGAGACTCCAAAATAATCATTTACCATATAAATATTCATAAAATTTGAGATCATGTGTGATTTCATGAAGTTTATTTCCTCTTAGTATGAAATTCTTAACAATGATTGGATAAAATCTCGTGTCTCTGTGTGTTATTTTCTTTTTCATATTATTTTATATTTTAGGCACGTGTTAGAAATTAGGCATTACTCCACTACTAGCTAGACATCCATAGCCTTGATAAAGATATCTTTGATTCCACTATAATTATTTCTATATTTTTTTCCAGGCATTCTTAGCCCTAATAAATATTACTTGAATTACTACCCTTTTTTTTTGAAACCATCCTTGCAAGTGTTTTTGGGAACCACCATTGGATGGATATATTAGAATCAAATTCAATGTAACTAAGATATTATAGTCATATTTTTATGTTTCTCAATGTTTATTATATATCGAACAAGTTTTTATCATGTAAATGTGTAATTTATCTTTCAATAAAACAAGTCATTCTAAAATTTTCATGAAAATATTAAAGTAACATCCAAGAATCTCATAATTTTTTTCAATTTAGATAAAACTCTCCATTAAAACATATTACATAACTTAATTTGGAGACCCAAATACATTATAATTAATACTATGAATGTCATTAAATATAACTAACATATTTCTTAAGAATCTTGGTAATCAATAGTTGGTCTAAATTAGCTTATTTACTAATCTAGAAAGCAATAAATCTAGTATAAAATGCAATAAATTTAATATATAAAGTAGGAAATTTAATCTAGAAGGCAAGAAATATAATCTAGAAATCAATATATTTGATCTACTCATACTATTAACTCATAATCATTTAGAACTATTATTAGTTAGAGTAACCTTGAAATAATGGTTCAAACACTATCCATTGACTATAAAGATCAAGTCATTACATTGTAGATATTTTAATTGAAATACATTTTAAACCAAAACTTTATATATTTAATATGGCCCAATCTATAATTGAATGAACTTATGATGTTATCTTTTCTTTTCATGTGTTTGATTCCATAAGAGGACTAAATCTAAAATTTTGAAAAACTTTGATCTTTGATATTTTGACAAACCACATTTTTATAATACCTTGATTCTTATGCAAACTCTACAAATATTTTGTTCATGAATATTCCATTTAAACTATTTCTAACATCTTATGTTGATTATTTACAACATCCCCCATATACTCATGTATGATTTGATATGTTGGTATATTGAGAGTATTGGTACATATTAGTTATTGTCAATACACCATCAAGAAAGGAAAGGTTTTGAGGGAATACTTATGTTTGGTCCTAGTACCCATAGTGCATATTCCAACAATGCATACCACTCTCCTTGTTTACTTTATGCTGACTTCTTTATGATACCTACCATATTTTAGTTGGTTGATTTAGAAAATCCATTTCCTTATGGGTAATTGTTAAAATGTAACTTAACATTAATTTGTTTTTCATAATACTCTAAAATTAAATCTATAGATTGATATACATGGCCACTATTATAGACTAAGGAGATTCGAGTTCCAAACTTAGTAAGGAAATTTCTTCATAGAATCTGATAATGTTTTATGCTCAAGAATTATTAAGAGAAAAAACTTCAATCCATATTGTACTATTTTTTGTCATAAGTATCACAAAATTATTTAAAACTAATGAATTAGGATTAATAACTCCTAAAAAATTAATACCCAACTGTGCAAAAGGTTCTCTTCAATTACTAGCTACAAAGGCATACATATGTGTACATATATTTTGTTAAACACTTGATATTAATGATATTTTATGACATGATCATGATCATATTTAAAGATATTAGGATAAAAATAACCCTTTGTCATTCTTTTATGTGTTGTATCATTCCCTAAAGGGTGTCCACTACCAATATTTTAGTGAACATTTTCGATGTTGTATACAAGTTATTCATTACAAATAAATATTTAATAAATCCCTTCTGAATTATTTTTATAAATCACTCCCTTATTGATCAAATAACCTATTGAATTAAGCTTGAATATTCACCCTTAATTTTTTTAATTTATAAATACATTTTCCTATAAGTATTTAGTCAATTATATAGGCATACCAGTCATATCTAACTACATAATATTGGTAAACCTATTTGATAGATGTGTGTAGAAATGTATTTGTCATTAGTTGAATAATACATTATCCTTTCAACATCTATAAGATTGATAATCCACTATCCTAAGGCCATAAGTAACATGAAAGTGTTTTCGTCAGAATCACAATAAGTAAATAGGTAACACAATAGGAACTGGAGATGGGCATGATCCCCACATGCATGATCCATAAAATATTAGTTCGATCTAGTATCTCCATGTCATATTAAGGAAAGATTTCCATATTGCAAGGGAGTCACTCCTTATCCCTAACTCTAATCCATCAAATACATGTTCTTTGCAATAGATAAGGACCCTAAGTCAAACCTTCACCTCTTTCCTTGGTTCTAATTTAGCCTTAGGAGGTTCTCCCTCCCTTTCTTATGGAACCAACCCATTTTTAAAGTTGTGGTTATGAAACCACCCAAGGTGGTTACATAACCTCCCTAAGTGTTAGTTATGCCAAAACACATATTCATAATTGTTATGATTTTTGAATGACTATAATAGTTCCATCTCGACATGAGAGTTGCGAATGCCAACAACGTCTATCCCAAAACCTTCGATATCCTCTCATAGTAAAAAGAAATGCACAAATATCTAAATATTACTATCTTAACCCACCCCCCCCCCCCCCCACCCCCTAAAACACAAATATTACTAATATAAATATTTGAGTTTCCATTAAGTTTTTAGTGGATTTTAATTTCAAGATGTGAAACTATGGAAAAAGAGAAAAAAATAATAAAATTAACCTATCTCTGCCCCAATCCACCTGTTGATGGTACACTAGTCATATATCCATCATTCTCATCCTATCACATTATCCCTATCTAAATTCCATCAATGACAACCCATAGCTCAAATTTCTCAAAATGTAATAGGCACAAATGATTCTATTTTTGGTACTTTTTTAATATATATTCCCTGATCTAGTTGTTTGGTTTTAAAAAAAAATATTTTGTTACAAAAATATCTTCCTAAGGATCATTTTTCATGATTTATATTACATTTTTACTTAGTTAAATAATTTTTATTAAAATACCTAATAACCTTAATGATTTTCTATCCTTTATAGTATGTTTTTATGGTTTTACAAGTACACAATGACCTTGTACCAGATTCAACCCATCGATGAGATGATTATAATAGTATTATATTCCCCATATAAATGGTAAGTAATCTCATCCATTATTTTATTATCTTCCATTAAATTTAACTTTAATCATATCTTTTATCTTCATGTTCTATGGAGTCTCAATTGGCTTCATTGCACTACTAAGGTAAGTATTTCTAATCCACTATTTCCATTTTACATGCCACTCCATATAGCCTATTGATGCCTAAAAGAGTATCATAGGTCATTTAGAGTGTTTAAGAAATACTAATCATTTATATATTTAGATAATCCAATGCATGAGTTACAGGTTGTGACATTCTTCATATCTTTGGTGGAATAATGGCAAAACAAGTGAACTATTTCACAAAATTTAGAATGTTTGGTTGTTGGTAGAAACTGTGGCCTAATAACCAAATTATGATAATGAAAGTTGTATATACTAAGTGAAGTGAATTAAGATCAAAGCCAACTATAAAATCCAAGATATAATTGGTATTTGTTACGAAACTAAACTAAAGTGAGTTGATCAAAAAATAAGCAAAATGTAGGGGAGGCTAGCGAAAATATGTATTATTTATTCTCATTATAGACATTATGACAAAGTTAAAATTTCATATAAACATGCACTTTAAAAATATATATGACATGAAATAGATTAAGCTCAAATCCTATTACACATTAGGTAAATATCTAAGTAATGTAAAAAAATACAAATCAGAACCATATTCACTTTAAATATTTAATACTAAAAGCAAATAGCATAACCACATCTACAAGTAAATCAAAGGAAATGAAATGAATAAAAGATCAATCAATCTAGCATTAGCAAAAATTGACAACTCTATATTTAAAATGTGAACATCAATAATTCATAAGAACCATTCAAATCTAGATATTAGACCAGACAAGTGAGAGAGCAACAATAGTAATAATCACATAAACAAATGGGACAAACTTTTTAGAATTCTTTGATTTCATTGATTGCTCCAAAAAAATTTCAAAGTTTTCTTGCTCAAAAACTCCCTCTTCTTTTAAAATTGATAATAAACCTTATATATATAATTAAGAAGGTATGTTGATTAGTCATGCCAAATTACAATTATAAAAGTATCATAGATAAGTGTCATTTCTATAATGTTTTATAAATATGACATCTCTTAATGGACTAACCTTTAAGTGATGTGCTTTACAAGTTTCACATGAGTATACAAAAAGAGTAATATATTTTTAAAATTTAATGCATGTCAATTTACAAAATAATATACTCAAGTCAACTAATTTGGCTTTGGGGATCCCCTATGGTTGCAACCTTCTATTTTTCCTATAGGATATTTTTTGCCTTGTCATGCTTTCCATCAATCAACTCAAGGTTGATGATAGGTTCCCTAAAAAACACATCTTCTTGATCTACTATGTCTCTGAAGTATTTTCAATATTTATCTATCACTTTTTTGATGCTCCTGGCTTCACCAATACTTTCCTCTACATTTAGGATTATGTCCAAGATCTTACTATTGTCAACCCTTGTTCTTCCTCAGTTCTAATTTTTTACTTCTTACATAACTTGAATAGATTTGATCTTTAATTCTTCATTAGTGATTAGACAAATATGGTTGAGTGTAGTTGGGTCTATGATAATGCTCCCTAATATATTCCTCATTTTGGTCTCTAATTGTTTTCCATCCTCAAAGAGTCCTTCTAGGCTCTTGGTCCATTTTCTAAAGCTATTGATCATTTCTATCGATAAAACATAGCCATTTTCAAGTGGGATAGGTTGATTGTCTTGAAATTAGGGATTCGATTTTATATCAAAATCATGACCAAGTCTTTAATCCTACCACTGATCTCCCTGGTTTTTGGCCACAATATCCTTCTTACTCAATACATCCTATTTAGACCTCATTAATTTAAAGGATTTGAACATATCATACAAAGTATCTTCAAAATTATTAATCATAGCTTTTGGAATAGACAATATATCCTTCTCTGACTGATTTTGGGATAACTACAAGGGATATTATTCAAAGATTGTATCTTACCTAGGTTTTTATGCTTCCTTTTGTGTCAAAATAGTCAATGGATTCAACCTTTGATAAGTGATCTCCTTACCACCTACTACAATCTTTTTCTTAATTACCCCTATCAAGCGAATAGTCTTAGGGTAAAAGTTTACTCTAACTTTAGATTCAGTAACTAGTGTGACTAGGATCTCCATTTGAGATTGAACTACTAAATCACCTAGTTTGTTTATTCTCTATGTTTCCTCTTCCTATAGTGATATGATCCAAGGTTTCATTTATTGATTCACATAAAGGTTAATGACCTTTAGTAAAGCCCAAGGATGATGGATTGTAGGCATTTTATGAAATTTATGTTCATACAATAACCATTTTAGAATGGGTGGACCATACAACAAGTTTTCTTGACTAAATAAGTTGACTTCACTTATAGGAGTAGTAAAAGTCACTTTGGGACTCTCTTTTTTAGAACAATGGCTAGTTCATCCTTATTCTTAGGGGTGTTAATAGGGACTAAGTCCAATTCCACTTCTTTCCCCTTATCTTCCTTTATTTCCTCAACCTATGATTCCTTATCATCTAAATTTATGTATGTTATGGATAACATATTAAATATATCCTCAATAGACTCTTGAGGGTCTATTGCTATCTTATGAATTTCTTCTTTATGTGCTTCTTGTTCTATCACTTTGGGGAGTTCATAAGCTGATAAGCTAGAAGATGTTTCATGTATCCTTTTCTCCTCAGGCCTTTCCTCCAATTGAAATTCTACTTGTACATTAACTGATGGAAGTTTAGAGGATTCAACACTGATCAAATGATATTGTCTGGGTCCTAATTACCACATATCATCCATTTTTTGATTTCTTTCTAATCTTCACTTAGGCTACAAGTTATGTTCCTTCAATCTCCTAGTCACTTAAATTTAGGATGATGGTTTGGTGTATATAGGGTCAAAAAACAAGCTCAAAATCATAGGGTACATTTAAAATTCCTTTATTCTTCAAATCTTATTTGAATTTTTCATAAGGATCCAACTATTTAAGATCATCAATTTACAATTTAAAAAATGATCTATGTTTGGATGGAAATTTAATATTGTCCAATTGTTTAAATACAGTCTTTTTAATTCTCAATAGGAAACTATGGAGTAATCCTTTTATTTTGGTCTTGAAGAGACCATATATGCCATGGAATAGCTAGTATGCAACCTCCTTCTTAGATAAATTTTCTAGAACATGAATAGGTAGCCTGAGATGAGAAATTTGTGTTCCCTCCACCCTTATAATAGTATATTATAGATATAGCCATATATCACCAATAGATTCAATAGATTTTATTATTAGTGACCTAATTCTTGATATTGGAATGCTGGTAATAGATTCACTTAAGATAGGGTAGATACAATCATATAAATTTAATGTGATCTCTATATTTATAGATGTGAAGCTTGGAATAATATTGGGGGAATGTTTATGTTCCATTGTTGACCAATCTCTCTAGTTTTGGATTTTTTTACTTACACATAATGCATTTAGGAGATATGACATCATGAGAAATTTGTTTTTATTTTTATGCCTAATTGTAAAGATCTACCTACTCAATGAGATGCTTATTATTTTACCTAGAGGGGTGAAAATTGCCTTTTCAACTAGAAAATAGACTACAGGTACCCATACTAGATTTACATAAGTCATGGTTGCATCCCAACATAACTTTTTCAACAGAGTCATTATCATTTTGACCCCAGGTCTGAATTGGATGATAGGAATGTTTTTATTAAAGTTTGAAAAGACATATTTTCTAAAATCTAGCCACATGACAAGGGTGTTTACCAAATAGTTATCTTTGGACATGGAATTGATTGATGCTAGGTCATTTTGGCATTTGGGTAGTTTGTAATATGACTCAAATGCTGTAGTAAAAATATAAAAAACTTTCCCATGATTGATCTCATTAACTATCATACCCTTATCTATCATATTTTCCTTGAAAATAGGAATAAGAATGTCACTAAAATGCATTACCTCAGGCTTCACTACTACATAATGAAGGCTAGTTATTTTAAACTCAACTATATCATCATACAGTCTCTTGGCCAAGAGTTTTTCCTCCTTTTCTTGGGTGATGGATATTTGCTTTTAAAGCATCTAGAAAATTTCAATTAGTTATTATCTCCTGTGTTCAAGGTAGAAGAATCAAACTTAGTATCCTTGAAAATATTATCTTTAGCATCTATTGTTAGATATAGTCATCATATTATTTTGAAAAACTCTTTCGATCTACCATTACTATGAATTTTGTCAAATTTCAAGCTAATGGAATAAAATTCAACACTTGATTGAATAATATTTGTGTAGATGATAATTAAATTCTCTTTGGCATGATTATAATGAAAATAGGGACAATCTAAGGCTTTAGTACACTTAAGGATTTCTTGAAGGTTTCTACAGAGCTTCAATGGAGGTAATTGAGTTTGAACTTATGAGTTTCATACCTTAGATTTTCTTGGATTACTTATTTATACCTTTCATAATTGTGGGTCCATAAGATCTTTTTAACTGACTTGTCTTGCTTATGTGGCTCCACCATGTCAATTTGTTCATTAATTTCAAAACATTGTCATTTTTCATTTTGGGACATGTGTCAATAACTCGCACAATCTTGGATCTTGATTAAACACACTCTATCAATATTCAAATGAGTCCTCAAGTTTTGATTTATCATAGATGATTGATGCTTGAATGATCTTCTTGAGAGTGTGTCATATGGTAGCTCCATAGGTTTTCTATGCTTATTGCAAACACATGCCATCATTTAATGCCTTTAAACTATGTGGCAACTTCTCATTGGATCTGGGATCATTAAAAACTCCATGTATCACTCACTATTGATCATTATCTAATAGATTAAATGACATTCATCAGATCTTTGTTTGATTCATCATGGTTATGACACACATTCTTACCATGTTTATTCTAGTCTCTTTGAAAATTATACTTCATAATGCACCATTAGATTCTTTTTGCACAGATTAACATGTACCATTGATATAAATTTAAGAGGTTAAATGTGATTGCTTTCTCCTCTTCCTTTGTAGGACGCTTCACTTGTTAACTTTCCTACTTTCCATTAGATTTAGTTTGCATGAATCAACACATGGAGTTTATTGTGATGCACTTATTGTTAAACCTATTTTCAGCATACTATTAGATCTTCATTGTGCTCTTCAAAATGATTCATCAATCTAGATCTATTTTCCTATGTTCCATCCACTATGGTTGTGACACTTATCACTACCACATTCCACCTCTAAACTTTAAAATGTTTATCTAGGTAGAAGCACATGGACCTTAGATCTTCTCATTGAGATATGAGATTATACCACTTGGCATTTATGCATTAATCTTGTAGGTAATGAAAAATAAACAAGTTAGGGCTTAGGTACTATACAAACCATAGGATAACATTGTGGACTAATGTTTTAATTGTATTAATAAATATAAATAGAAATTTAGGATAAAAATTTTAAGCTAAGTTTTACAAAATAATAAAGTGATCTTACATCTATGTGAGCACTAAAATGGACTAGGGGGTTTCAAGAAATATAGAGAACTTAGCATAAAAATTTTAGTCTAAGGTTTTGGTCATGTTAATAAACATGACTAAAACCATAGGATAAAAATTTTAAACTAATTCTATTAAATGTTCCCACATAAACTTCGATTCAATCCAAAAGGGCTTATGCTAAATAATTATACCTAACATTTTTTGATATTCAAATATGAATTTAATTAATCAATTTAAAGCCCAAGGTTTAATAAATGGGGTAAAGTTAAATTAAAGTACAAAACCCTAGAAAAGATTCACACAATTGGGACTTCACTAAACATGCAACCTAGAAAAATAAGAGGTAGCCATTAACAAAATTAGTCAAGATATAAAAAAGATCATATGTAAACATCTCAAACAAACCACAAGTTTGAATGATCTTCAAATAAAGGTAATGTGATAAAATGCTAATGGCAACCTAATCAAGTGGAAAATCTAATCCTTAGTACAAATTTGAAATATTTAAAACAAGGATACCTAGTTTTTTCAAAAATGAGGTTATGTTGACCTCAACAAATGGTGGCTTCTAAGGGAAACATTTCCAAATATTATAACTCATATACTTTAGTTTGAACTAATAACTAGACTACTCATTCCATAAGATCAAGGACCATTATTTATAACAACTCCCAATCAAAACAAGTTTAAAAAATATAAAATTAGGCTGAAACACTAAAATATAGTCATATTTTTTGTGTGCTTTTAATTACTTAAGTAATTTCCATGGGATGCAATGAAAACATTAGACTTCGTGACTTTGATCACTAACATTGAATTATAACATATTTAGATGTTAATTAAGAATCATGATTTATTAAAGGAAGGCTCAATAATTTCTCTACTACCAGTCAGGAATCCATATCCCTACCAAATACATGCTTAGCTCCACTTTAGGCCTTCTTCCATTACTTCCCAGACATCCATAGCCCCGATGGAGATTTCCTGAATCACCTTTTCTGAGAAATCTTTTGAATTTTCAATAAATTTCTTAGTTTTTATTTAATTTTCCCATATATTTAGCTTCCTAATAAAGGTTAGGAACTAGAATTAGGTAGGTTTTTGGGGATTTATCAAAATTTTGATCTTCAAACAATCATACTTGGTCATAAACTTTATCCGAGGTAATAATGTTCTTTAAGTGCTAATATGACTTTATCCTAATAATTCAAAACATTCATTCAACAAGTGCATTCCTTATTAGAACCATATTTGGATCAGAATAAGGTTTAATATTTTATGGAACAACTAACAAAGATATCTATCCTTACCAATTTCTCCAAGTCATGATATCAAAATCACATTTATAGAATCCATGATCAACCATTAGTTAAGAGTCATACCTGCATTCTTGATTTGTTGACTTCTGAGTAACTATATGCATTAGAGCTTGAGGACTATCTTGAAAATACTTATTGAAAGTATAGAAAAAAATACAAAAAAGGAAACACATAATAAATAAGCAAAAAATAAGTAAATAAATATTTATAACCATTATTTACAAATAAAGAATAAGAAATAAATGAATCTAAGCATACCTATACTAACTCTAACTGTCATTATTAATTACTTCATGTAAACATGAGGTGTGGTAGTAGAGAAGTAGTGCTTGAGATATTTCCCATTTGTTGGTAGAGTAAACATTGCTCTCTACAAGTCCTCAAGCTTGAAGATGTTGTTTCCCAATATCTCAGTAATCTGGTAGGGACCTATCGATAAAGATGTGAATTTTCCATGCTTTCCCTTAGGTTTAGATGTTTTATCCCAAGGAAGAACTAGGTCTCCTTACCTAAACACCTTAATTTTAGAATGCTTATCAAACCATCTCTTCCCTATGTTTTGATGTCTGGTAAAATTGGCAAAAGCTTATTCTTATGAACCTTCTATTTGAATAATATCAAGTAACCTCAAACTTACAAATTCTTGATCTTCCTCCATATACTCTTGCATTAACTTGTAGGTTGTCATGTTAAGAGTTATGGGAAATACAAGTTATTGACCATATACAATAAAAAATGGTGATGCCTTCAGAGCTTGCTTGAATCTAGTTCTATCTTCTCAAAGGGCATACTTGAGCAACTTATGCCATGTTTTTGGTTTGTCTAAAATAGACTACTTGATGTCTTTAATCAAATTTGTGTTAGTTGACTTAGACACTTCATTACCCTGAGGGTAATGATTTGATGAAAACTTGAGAATAATTTTGTTATCATATGCCCACTTAGTCATCTCAATGGATATAAAGGTAGATCTATTATAACAAACTAGAGATATCAATATTCCAAATCTAATACATATGCCATCTTCCAAGAACTTAATCATAACTTTTGTTCAACATTGATTGATAACCAATGCTTCTATCCATCTTATGTAATAATGAGCAAGAGTGAGCACATACTTTTGTTAGTCTAAATAATTGGGTTTGATGACCCCCAAAAAATCTAATCCCCATTGAGCAAAAGGTTTATCAATGATAACGGGCTTCAATGGCATGGATGCTTTGGGTTCTTTAGTGTTGAATATTTTACACTGATGAAATTTTATCACATGTTTATGAGTGTGTTTGAAGATTGTAGGATAATAATAACAAGCCCTAAGGAGATTATGAGTTATTCTCCTTCTAGAGGGGTGTCCACTTCCAAGATTTTCATGAAAGGTACTCAAGATCTCTAATTCTTCCTCTTTAAAAACACATCTTAGGTATATTCTTTTATAATTCTTCCTAAAAATTACTTCATATTTGATCAATAAATGTGCTAAATTATGCTTTATATCTCTCCTTTTCTCCCTACTCAGCCATGTAGGACATGTACCATTGATTAGCAAATCAACAATTAAATCATATAGATCATTGGGTTGAAAACTCTATGGTTCAACTTGCATGACACTCAAGTTAGGATTGGTATTATCAATTATCTAAATTAATCCTTGACACCTTACCAGTTTGGTAGTCTTAATTTCTATATCATATTCTTGAAGTAAGACCATTTGTTTACCTCTTCTTTCTCCTTATAAACATTGACTAAGCATGATCTTAGTGGCAAGGTCTGGTAGTATTGCATGTGCCTTATTCCTAATAATATAGTGCTTAAATTTATTTACTATATTACCTAAAGGACATGTTTACTTGTCAATTAGAGAGAAATTTATCTCAACATTTTTAAAATTGATGCTCATGAATGCAATATCATGATCACATCCATATATTTTTTGAGTTAGAATAGTTGTAAGTATATGGTCAAAATCAAAAGAGTAAAGATAGAAATCATTTGAAAAATTAGGACTTATTAATAAGGGTGATTGTGCTATTACTTATTTGATGTCTCTAAATGAATTTCTTGTTTATTCATTCTATGTGATCTTAGCATCCTCCTTCAGCATGTCATTTAGTGGTCTTAAGATTTCTAAAAAACTCAAAATAATTTTTTTGACAAAATTAATTTTCCCAAAGAAATATTTCAATTCTTTTCTACTTTTAGGGGGTTCTATCTCAGATATGGCATCTACTCTATCATGGTCTATATAAATCCCCTCTTTATGTATTACATGTACTAATAACTTTCCCTTTGTAACACAATAATTACTTTTCATGAGATTGAGATAAATTTCATACCTTCTACATCATTCAAATACATGATATAGGTGCATGATATGATCCTCATTATTTATATAAAAGATAGTAATATAATTTATGTAAATGATAATGCACATACCTATCAGCGCCTAAAAAGCATGGTCCATAACACTCTAGAAAGTTGCACCTTCATTTATTAGTCTAAAAAGCATATTTTTGTAGGTAAAAGTGCCCCACTTGGTACTGAATATAGTCTTTAATATATATTACTTATTCAAAATCACTTTCTTATAACCTAAAAACCCATCAATAAAAGACATCATGGCTGAACCACTAACAATTTTAATAACTTGGTCAAGAGAAGGTAAATGACATTTTTTTTTTGGAAGCTCTATTCAGATTTATAAAGTCTATGCACATTTTTATTTACCCATTCTTCTTCCTAACTGATAATAAGTTAACTACCCAGGCGCAGTGTCTAATAGAAACAATTATTTTTGGCATCCAATAACTTTTTAACCTCTTTGTAGATTAATGGTTCTAAAACACAGTTAACTTATCTCTGTTTTTGCCTAAAGGGCTTAAAAACTTACTTTAGTATAATGGTATGGGTTATGACTCTAGGATCAAATACCTTTGAGCCCTCATAGGACCATACTCTAACATTTTGCAATAGCTCTTTAGCTTTTATCAACTTTTCATTAGTGCAAGCTATACCAATACTGACTAACTGGTGTCGACCTTGTGTTTCTAGGTCAACTATTTTATAATCTTTCCCATCCACCATGGAAACTTTTATAGTTTCATCTAGGTTTTTTATGTCAAATAATCTTTAGAAGTTAATCACACCTTTCAAAATTTTATCATCATTTAATTGCACAATATTGTCATCAATGTTCCCGTCATCGAGAGCATTTTCATTGACCTCATCAATGATATGGGAATCAAATACTCCTAAACTATTCATGAAATCTAAAATTTATTGATCATCACTAAAAAATTGTAAATGGTTGACAATATCATAAAATGATGGACATGGAACCAACTCAATGCTAAAGTTTTCTAGTTTAGAGTCTTGACCAGGTATAATATTGGTTATTGTTTAGGCTAGCTCATCAACAAACTTGTTTTCTTATCTATGAATTGAGATAATATTAAAATCATCAAAATACTCTATCAAGTCCCAAAATCTGAACTTGCATTTCTTAAGATATTAAAATTTGCATTGATATTTACTTCTAACTTGATTAACTACTAGCTCAGAGTCACCATACACTAGTAGTTCTTTGACATTATGCTTGATTGCAAATTATAATCCTAAAATTAATGACTCATACTTTACCAAGTTGTTAGCACACAAAAAATGAAGTTTGTTAGATGTAATAAATTCTTTCCCAATGGGATTATTTGGACCAATTCCTACTCTATAACTAGATTTACACCTAGCACCATCAAAATATAATTTCCATGTTTTAAGCATAGCATGAGTATTTTTAGAGTCACATACCTTAGAAGTGTCAAGAGTAAAAAATCCTAACCCATATTTGACCATGTTGACCTTTTCATTTGTAGCATTTTACTAGTGATCATGTGTTTCATTTTAGGCTATATTTTAATATAAATCTAATTTAGAACTCCCTTCCATGGAATCCATATGTGTGAATAGTTAGTGGACATGTAACCATTTAAGGATTTGGTCCAATCCATATTAAGTATCATCTCATAAGAATCATGAATACCCACCTCTTAGATGTCTATAGATTATTCTATCATTGGCTCAACTACAAGCTGCATATGAACATTCAATAATTCTCCAATTATTTTCATCTTAGATTTATCTAATTGAGGAACAACCCTAACAGATTTAATTGGGGTTAAACTATGTTGTTCACAAATACATTTAGGCATGATAATGGCAAAATCACTTGAATATTGCATACAATTATGTAAATTCTTACCAAAAATTCTAACTATTAGAAAGAAAGGTGGAACATCTACCTTATTCTTGTACATAACAACATTAGCATTTGTACTTTTTGCTGATTTACTAAACTTCTTAGATAGATATTCAAGAAACAAGTCTCTTTTCTCAATAATTTGAGTAAGCTCATGTAGTGTGATGTTAGCCTTAATATTTTTCATGTCCTCAATAATATTGTATCCACCTCTAGTAGAAGTACTAGATAAATAAACATTGTATTTTGAAGTACTTACTCTTAGATGCTCTGGATTGTTGTCAGCTATAGGGTCTAGAGGGGTTTCAAATTTTTTTGATGGAGTTTAAGTATTAAATAGTTGATTTTACTCCTTATTCCTTAAAGAATATGCCTTATTTAGGTATTTTTGAAAAGCATACACCTATTCTAGACTCTCCTCAATATCATTTTATTCTTGGAAAGATAAATAAAATGTCTCCACCATCAAGGTTGTATCAGTAGATTTAGATGAATTGGAAGAACCAAATGTACCTACAACATTATCTTTGTTAGGTCCACCTTTAGATTTATCTAATTCATCCTAAAATAATTCAAAATCATATAATAATTCAATTCAATCAAACTCACCATGCTTTAAAGTATTGTGAACCCTAAAATATTTAGTTAGAGCTACAAAAAAAAATTATATCGATATTGTTCTTACTTGATGTTGACTCATTATTATTATTGTTGTTACCATTGTGAAACTAGTTGTTAGGTCTACTGAACCTTTGATAGCATAATCTTTATTGGATTTTTCCCCGAGATTGCTTCATTATTATTTACAATAGAAGGAAGTTAATACTTACCTTTTTAACCATTTTAATTATGGATTCATTCTCATTCTTCTGTGCATTTGAGTTATTAAATTGAGTACTATTTCTAGTTGTTGGCTCCAGAGCTCTTTGATATTATGGATGAAATCTATTAGTATTGATTTTTAGGAATCCTAGGTTTTGGCTAGGATGAGCATGAATCAAGGGCTATTGGTTCAAGAATGGTGCCTAATCTAAAGTAGACACCTTATAATTGGAATTAGGAATGATATTTAATGCAAGGAAATTAGGATTAACATATGCAAGTTGACCTTGAGGCTATATTAGATCATTGATTATTACAGCTTCACCATAGGCCAAGGCTAATGTGTTTATAACTCCAACAAACCTTTTAACAAATACAAAAGTTATGGAATCCAAATACTCCTTATAAATTTATAAAGCCAAGGCTTCATTAGGTTTGTGAGGAGCTATGATTCTACTAAACATCTTGTGGAGTGTAGATTTAAAGGCTCTAATGGTCTCAATTTAATCTCTCCTTATAGTGGTGAATTATTGATAAAAAAATACAAGGATTGATGATCTTACCAAATTGATCAATGAAAATTCTATTAGAATCATTTCAAATGGTGATATAATTATCAAAATGACTAACAAACCAATCATATGTTGTATCTTTGAAAGTAAATGTAAAAAATCTACATGTAAAATCTTTATGAACTGCATTCAACAACCTTAAAGCAACTTTCAAAATTTTAATACGTTCTTCAATTGTGACAACTCCATGAGGACTAAAAAATGGATAATATTTCTCAAGATTTATAGGCAAGTCATGTACCTAACTAGGCACATTGATGGAAGATACACCTAACCAATACATACCTTGATAAAGGATCAACCATAGGAGCACATCAAATAGGTGAAGTAGGTTGAGATTTCAAAACCCCTTCGCTTACCTTTGTCTACTCTTGCTTTCATATGAACTTGTAATAAAAGCAGAGGTAATATTGATTCAAATTTCGACCTAGTCCTTATTCTCGGTAGTTTCATCTTGTAAACCTTGAATCTTATTGAAAATATGACTTAGAAACCTCATCTTTGTTGAGATGAATGATATTTAGCTTAATTCTTGTAAATAACAGTCCAATTCTTATTTATGAGTAGATTTTCATGTTTAATATTCCTAAGTTAAGTAAATTTTACACAATTTATATGAATCTCTTCAAATTACAACTATATTTGATTGAATTAGCTCAAAGATATATCTAAACTTGAGAATATTAATGATCTTTACATGTCTAAGTTAAAATAAACCCAAATTTGTAAAGAATCAATCAATATTTGAATAAATTTTCCATCACTAATTTCAAACAAGGAAGATTTATAAAACTTAATCTACCTTTGCAACTATTTACCATGGATCTTTAGAGAATACCTATCTTTAGGTAAATGAGCCTAAAGATTGGTTTCAAACTACAAATATCAATGATCTTATACAACTGAGATAAGAGAAACACAAATGTGCAAAAAATTCATTGATCTTTGAAAAAAACTCACTAAAATTAGCAAATACTCTATAAATACACAAAGAATTAACTAAAGGCCCTCCTTCTAGCATGAGTAAAAGATCATCTTGTTGATGCATAATAGTGTATCATAGGTGGTTCAAAGTGTTTAAGAAACACTACTGATTGATGGATTAAAAAAGTCTAATGCAAGAGTTGAAGGTTGTGATATTCTAGATATGTTTGGTGAAATAATGGTAGAACAAGTGAATTATTTAAAAAAATATATAATGTTTGGTTGTTAGGGAAACCATGGCCTATTAGCTAACTTATGAAAATGAAAGTAGTCTATACTAAGTGAAGTGAATTATGATCAAATCTAAGTCTAAAATATAAGCGACAATGGATATTCACAATGAAACCAAACTAAACTGAGTTGTTCAAGAGATAAGTGAAAGGAAGAGTAGGGAAAACAAGAAATGTATTTTTGGTCTTCATTACACAAATTATGACAAAGTTTAAATTTTATCTAAACATGAACTTAACACCAATGTATGACATGAAAAAAATTAAGCTCAAATCCTATCACACATCAAGCAAAAATTTAAGTAATGTATAATTTATTTTAAAGATTTAATCCTACAAGTAAATAGCATAAGCACATCTACGAGCAAAGCAAAGGAAATCAAATTAATTAAATATCCTTCAATCAATCTAGCATTAGCATAAATTAACAACTCTACATTTAAGGGATGCATATCAATAATTTATAAGAATCATTCAAATCTAGATATTAGACTAGGTAAGTGAGAAAACATCCATAGTCACAATCACATAAATAAATGAGGTAAACTTTTCAGAATTATTTACTTACATTGATTACTTCACATTTTTCACAAAGTTTTATTGCTCAAAAAATCCCTCCTATTTTACAATTGAAACTACCCCTTATATATAAAATTAAGGTGGTAATTTGGTTAATCATGTCTAACTACAATTGTACAAGTGTCATAAACAAGTGTTGTTTATACAATGTTCAAAAACTATAACATCTCCTAATGGACTGACCTATAAGTGATGTGCTTTACAAGTTGTACATGCCTTTACAAAAAGAATATTCTCTTTTTAAAATGTTATACATGTAAATTTATTAAAAATATATACTTAAGTCAACTAATTTAGCATTAGGGGTCCCTTGTGGTTTCAAATTTTTATGTCCTGCAAGATCTTCATTACCTTGTCATGATGTCCATCAATCAACTTGAGGTTGATGATAGGTTCCATGACCAACTAATTTTATTGATCTTATAGGTCTCTCAAGTACTTGTCATCTTTGTATAACACTTCTTTGATGCTCTTAGCTTCACTAATCATTTCCTATGTGTTTAGGATCATGTCTAATAACCCACTATTGTCATCCCATGTTCTTCCTTGGATCTATTTTTTTACTTCTTGCATAACTTGAGTAGCCTTGAGCTTAAATTATTCATCAATGATTAGACCAATAGGGCCATGTTTAGTTGTGTATGTAGTCATGCTCCCTAAGATATTCCTCATTCTAGTCTCTAATTGTTTGCCATCCTCAAAGAGTCCTTCTAGGCTCTTGGTCCATTTTCTCAAGCTCTTGAAATTTTCATTCAATATAGCCATAGCCATGTTCAAGTGGGTTAGGGTGACTACCTCAAAATTAGGGATTTGATCTTCTATCAAAATAATGATCAAGTCCTTCACTTTGTTGTATGAACCCTACCAATGAGCTAATTAGTTTTTAGCCACAGTAACCTGGTTTCTCAATACATCATGTCTGGACCTCATTGATTTCAAGGATTTGAACATATCATTTAAACTAGCTTCAAACATATTGATCATAGCTTCTAGAATAAATATGATATCGTTCTCCTCCAAGTTCTTCTATTGTTGCCAGCCCTTGATGGTAGCTTGTAATTATTATGATTGAGCTTTGGCTAACTACAAGGGATACTCCTCAAAGATTGGATCTTCCCCAGGTTTCTATGTTTGTTTTTGTGTCAAACTAGTCAATGCATATACCCTTTTATAAGTGATCTCCTCACCACTTTCTATGATCTTTTCTCAGTTACCCTTAACAATAGAGTAGTGTTTAGGTCAAATTCAACCCCAACTTTAGATTGAGTCATTTTTGGGGATGTGATTTCCATTTGGGATTGAGTTGTCGAGTCACTTGGTGTGGCCATTCTCTTTTTTTCCTCTTACTATAGTGCTATGATATAGGGCTTCATTTATTGATGCATAGGAATGTTAATGGCCTTCATTAAAGCCCAAAGATGATGCATAGTAGGCTTTTTCTACAATCTAGGTTCATACAAGAACCATTCTGGAATGGGTGGACCATACAACAAGTTTTCTTCACTAAATAAGTTGATTTCACTTAGAGGAGTAGTGAAAGTCATGTTGGGCCTCTTTGTTTTGGGAACAATGGCTAGTTCAACCTTCCTCTCAAGGCTGTCAATAGGGATTATGTCCAGTGCCACTTCTTTCCCCTTATCTTCCTTTGTTTCCTCAGCCTGGGCATCCTTATTATCAGAATTTGTGTATGTTATAGATAACAACATCATTATATCCTCAACAGACTCTTTGAGTGTCTATGGCTATCATATGAATTTCTTCTTGATGTGATTTTTGTCATGTTGCCTTAGGAAGTTCATAAGTTGATGAGCTAGAATCTATTTCATATGGCCTTTCCTCCTCAGGCTTGTGCTCCAATTGAACTTTTGCTTGTGCATCAACTGATGGAGGTCTAGAGGATTTGCCACCAATCAAATGATATTGTCTAGGTCCCAATTGCCATATATCATCCATTTTATAATTTGTTTCTAATATTGAATCAGGGTTCAGGTTGTGTTCCTTCAATCTCGTAGTCACTTCAAAGTATGATGATGCCCTAGTGTAAAAAGGGTCAAAGACACCAGGCTCATGATCATAGGCTATAATTAAAATTCTTTTGTTTTTCAAATGTTCTTTGACTTTCCCATAAGGATCCCAATGTCTAATCTCATCAATTTGAAAGTTGAAAGATGATATGTGCTTAAATACAACTTCGATATTAAATAATCCAATCTGATTTTGTTTTGTAATTAATCTTTAAATTCGTCTTTTATTTCCAATTGTTCTAGTCACCCACGTTAACTCTCCTTAATGACTCAACGCCACACCAACTCCTTACCTTTTTGTCTATCAATCATTCAAAGCGAGTTTCTCCTAACACAGTCATAACTTTCTGCAATACAATTGTTTATTCTGCCACAACTTCGACACTTTACACATCACTTTAGTGACCCTTTTTTATTGACGTTCATGTACGGATAGATATAAAGAAATCAGAACCTGATACTAATACATTTTTGTCCTTCTGAAGCCTCTGTAATACACCACCTGGAATACATTACTGTGAACTCAATTATGGCATGCAGATTCAAACAGGGTCTATATAAGATTCACGCTTCTCACAATGGTTAAACACTTATATCAACTACTTCAAACTTTGCTTATATTTACATGTCTCGGAATCTACATGAAACCGTTCATTACAATTTGTAATCCCAAATAATGCAAACTCATATTAAAAACCTTGCACTCCGTGCCAAGTGTATAGTCCAATGGAAACACATATTCCTTCGAACTATTCAACTCATACTTCTGGGCGTATATGTAAATTCACTCCGTTATCGAGTTTTCGGCTTTGCAGCGTTTTTGACTCACAGTGATACTTGAATCAACATTTATACAGTTCATCAATATTGTATCTTTACTTGCTTATTCACCACTTCACTAAATACACATTGAAATCTTCATATTTTATGACTATTACAATTTATCAAAAAGAATACAGGTCTAAATATGATGTAACACAGTAGAATCATTCACTTGCATTTGTCTTATTCAGATTCTGTCGATTCTGAGGAGAATCGATTTACGAACGAAGAACTTAATCAGCTTCCCGAAAATATTGCAACTCACCATAAGCTCCCTATTCAACTGATTTCCACCTATTCAAATAAGTAATTTTCAACGTGGAAAATTTCTACGTCCATCCATTGATTAAATATGGAGGCCCGAGAGTTAATATAAGAGTGAAATTCTCTTTTTAAGTACCAACAGAGTTTCTTAAAGACACTTTTCCCTCCGTCAATGCTTTTTCAAATGATTTATCAGAACACAGATTACTTTAGAAATATATAGCATATATCGAAACATCACAAAACTCGGCTCTTACCATGACTGTCACAATTTACATTGACGACCCCGAGAGCAATAATATTTATTTTATCGAGCTCTTCCTAGAAGTCAACTTTTTCTGTATTATTTTGATGACCCATGACAACTAAGACTTCTCAAGTTTCTGATTATCGATAACCATGATGTGTTATTGAGCTTTGATAGATGTTTCTAAGATCCTGTAGTTGAATGCTTGCCGTCTTAAATCATAACCAGAACACTGAATTAACTTTAGTAACTATCACTTGAAATTACCAAGGTTTCGAAAGAATGAAAACAAGGAACTTAGAAGATTTTTCCGTTCACAGAAACCAACAGTCCTTCGAAGCTGGTTGAATATATAACTCCAGAAAATAATCAAAGCTTTCAAATTCTATTACAATCCAAGTGGAACACTAAAAGTCATCAAATTTGGAGAACTCCTTTGAACACCAAATGTCCTCCTTTAATTGATAAATCTGCCTATATACACAATCTATACACTGTTAAAATACAGTTTTCAGACCCTATTTCTTCCCTACTCTCTCTACAACATATTCTTGTCTCCTCTATGATTCAACTTTTATATTTGATTCTTTACATTATTTGTCTCCTCTAAGTTTGTTTTGATTTTGATCATGTTCCAACATCTATGCTAAACATAATTGTCTTCTCCAAGATATTTTCCCACGCATAAGCCTAAACTTTTCTCAACGTGAGTTTTGACTTACATGATGTATTTTATATAATTACTTTTACATGGCTACATGAGGATCCTACCCAATATTATAAACTTATAATTCTAAGTTTCTCTGTTTGATAGTAGTTGACCTTATTCAAACACAAAGAAGCATTTAAAGCTTTTTATTTAACCTTCCAAAACTTCTTAAGACACCCCTAGGACCTCACAAAACTCATTATATTTCAATTTGACAAATATTGACATGTTTAAGATATCGTTCCCCTGATGCTCCTGCATCATATATCATCATACATTCTCTTGGCTGAGAGATTTTTCTCCTCTTCCTAGGTAATGGCTAGTTGATTTTCAATCATTTAGAACAATTTCAACCAGTTATTGTCTCTTATGTTCAAGGTAGAAGCATTAAACTTCGTATCTTTGAAAATACATCCTCCAACATCTATTGTCATATAAAGTTCAACATCTTCCTTTGAAACACTCTTTCCAGCCGTAATTATTGTGAAATTTGTCAAATTGTTCACTAGTGGACTGGAATTCATCTCTTGATTGAATTATCTTACTATAGATGATAATTCAATTCTCTTTGGTACGGTTACAATGACAATAGTGACAAACAAGGGCTTCATACACTTAGGGCTTTCTTGAAGGTTTCTATAGAGCTTCAATAAAGGCAATTGAGATTGAATTTATGAGTTTCATGGCTTATATTTTGCTGAGATTGCTTATTTATACCTTCCATATTTGTGGGTCCACAAGATCTTTTGAACTGAATTATTTTGTTTATATGGCTCCCCCATGTCAATTTGGTCATTAATTTTGAAACATGAACATTTTATTATCTTATTTTCAAAACACTCTAATCATGATGAAACTACCCTATTCAAGGATGAAACAACCCTTAGGCATTATGAATCTACCCTAAAAATGACATAACTGCCATGATATTTTCATAAATTTCTAGGATTCAAATTTTGTTGACAAGTTGGTTTCATATTAACATAATGTAATTTATTACTAGATGAGGTTGTTCTATCATGTAAGGTAGTAGTTGCATAAATTTCACCTTGAAATAGGGGCAATTTTATCACCCTTTGTTCGTATACTATATTTAGCCTTTGCAACTCATGTTTTCACACATATTTCGTGATTATGTTTGTATTTATTGATTTTTACACCTTTATCTCAATTCCATTCTTTCCCATCTCACTTTCACCATTATTTTTATTATTTTTAGGCATCTTCTGTGTTTAATTTTTAGTTTAACTCAATTTAACTAGTTCATGGAACCTCTATATTTCTCTTCCAGGTAAACTAATTCTAGATTGATTTTGGATATGGAAAATTACATTTAATATTAGAGTTTTAATCTCATTACATTTAAAATAGTTTACATTACCTTTGAGCTCCATTATTTGATTTCTTTCGTGTCATACTACATAATTCTATGGAAGAGAAGGCATTAGATCAGCAACCAGTTCATTGTATTCTATGTACTTGTTAGCCATAATAATTTATCTCTAATTTGGATTTGTGTTCTTCCTTATTCCCCTTTTGATACTATTCTTTTTATTTCCTTTAATTAAATCGTTCATACAATATTGTTTTAAAGGAGGAGATGTATTATTTTTTACGATCTAAATATGATTTTGTATTTACTTTCATGTTACAAAAAAATATTTTTAATAACATATTCATTTATATATAATATGAAAACATAAAAACAATTTCTTTTATTTTTTACCTAGAAAATCTAGAAATCAACAATTGAATTGTTATGATAGATTTAGCTTTATATTATTGAATACATTGAAAAGTGATTTTGTAAATAGTTACATATATTTAATTCATTTACATCTAGTTATTCATTACTCCTTTATTTCAATTAATTACTTTTAGTAGATAGCTTTGATTACATTCTTTCATTTAAAACATTGCACAAACCAAAATTAAATAAACAATCAAATCCTTATCCAAAATAGGAACGAGTGTTATGAACACTTTATTATCATAAAAAAAAATAGTATTATCACATATCATAGTCAAAATAGGATCTTATGCTTACACATTGCTATACCTAGACAATTAGATGACACTGCTTTAGTGTCGATACATTCACAAAGCATGTATTTTTACTAGAGTTAGAACACTAAGTCCTACGATTGAAACCCAATCAGATATTATATCGCATAACATAGAATTTAGGTTTTCCTCTCCACACCTATTCCTCATTTGTTTTTCAATGCTCTCATCACTATAAAGGATCAATATAAGATCCATTATCCACTAATATTTACTATTACCCAAAACTAATGATGTTCGTATAATAGAATCTAGGCCTACTTTCCCATCTCCAAATATTTTATCTTGCTCAATTCTATCCTCATGATATGTAATTCACATACGTGTATGAAATTAACTTGGCATTATTATCCTGATAGAGTTGTTTACACTCCGCGACTATCCTCATTTTATTGTCCTAAACATCTATTAAGAACTTTATTTCAATTATGTTGGACATTCTTACTAATCACTTTGACACATTATAACTCTTTTAATTCCATCATGAGTATCCCTTGACACTCTTTATTCAATGTCGCATTCCACCAAAAATTCATCCCAATCCTTAGTTCCATCCATCATCCATTCTTTACATTAGTTGTATCAGTCTAACCTCAAGAATTTTAGTGAATAATTTAGCATGATTTGTTCACATGCATACAACCACCTTGTTGGAGAATATGGATATGAAGTTTTAAAATTATATAAATTTTTAGCCATAAAATGCTAGGAATAAATAATTTGTGAATAAAACATTGGTAAAAATTCAAATATGGTTCATTAAGAAGCATCCTCATACTTAGAATGAGATTTTATTTCTGCTATAAATTCATATAGCATGTATGTACATATTTGTACTATAAAAATTCATTTTGAAACTTGTTTTGGATACAAACCTCCACCTGTATTTAATTTATTTTGATATATCCATGAAAATGCATTGGAAAATTGAATCAAGAGGTACAAAAATATTTAAAAAAATATTCAAAATATTTGCCTCCAAATTATACAAAAGAGGTTGTTAGAATCACAATCCAAGTTCATATAAAGTCATGATTAGAAGGATTTAGTGTAGTTTTATTTCTGGACACAAGGTATGGTTGTAATAATGTAAATAAATGATCCAATGTAAGAATAATAAATTTAAACCTCTTAGATATCATCTATTTTATATTATATAAAAAGTTGAAAAGAATTAATTTAGAATAGGTTTACCTCTTTATATCAATATTTATTCAGTTTCCAATGTGTAAAATGTATGTCTCTTTAGGTATTATATATTATACAATGAATATGAAGTTCTTTTTATACCTTAAATATAAGACCTCACTCTTAATACTAATTTTGAATTGGAAGAGGATGTTGTGATATAAAAGAATGGAAAGACAACAAGGAGAGAAGATAAAGACTTAAAATCATCCATGTAAAGAGTTAGTAGATAATTAAATTCTACTATTTATACACATTTCATTGATGAATTATAGTGGATATCGTGCCTTTTCATGTGTGTTGAGTAGTTTTTTGTACCCCTTGTATAAATAGGATATTATTCTCATGAGGAGATCCAACCAATATTATTTTTTTAAATATGGAAAGAGCTACAACATTTTAACCTAGAAATATGATTCTAATATCTCTTTGGTCAGTGCCTTTGAAACTATTAAACTTATTAATGTTGGTTGAAAGTTTAATTTGTTCTATTAATAGATATTCAAGTTAAATAAGTTAGTATACCTAAACCCACTTGTAATATTTTTATAATAAAGAAAAGAAACAAATGGGAGAGTTTATGAAATAGTTCAAAGATGTATTTCATGATCCCATAGGGTTTCCATTGATGAGGAATATTTAGAATGAAGTTAAATTGCTGCCAAATAGTTCCCTTTCAAATCTATGGTTGCATTGGCCACCATTGAGGTATGTCAACGAAGTAAAGCAATAGTTATTGTAGACTTTAATTAATCAAATTTTAATCCATCCTAATACTTATCCATGTGGATCTACTATTGTGTTACTACCAAAAGATATTGGATCATGAAGAATTTGTGGTGATTATAGAAAACCTAACAAGATTACCATGAAAAATATGTATGCTCTTCCATATATTGATAATACTTTATATAAGACTCAACATGCCAAGTATTTTAATAATATCAAATTTAGTTTTGAGTATCGATAAGTGGGAAATAGAGAAGATTACATTTGTAAGATAATGCTAAAGATAAGGTAAAGGTTGTATGAATTATTGGTTCTACCTTTCAGGTTATGCAATGTACTTGCCACCTTCATGTAATCGAATAATGAGTTAGTGGGGCCATTTATTAATTCTTTTTTAATTATTTAATTGGATGGTATTCTTGTATTTATCATATATTTTTATTATTATGTTGATCATATTAAACCATATTTTCAAGTTTTGCATGCTTGATGGAGAAATAGTTTGCATTGCATGATAAGAAATGTAATTTTTCTTAATAATTTACTTGCCTACATGGATCATGTGGTTAGATATGGGAAATTCAGGATTGATTTATAAATCATAGAGGTCATCGTGAATTGGCCAGACCCTTCCAATTTGACTAAAATAAGGAGATTTATGGATGCCATTACATATTTCAAGAAGTTCATTAAGAAGTTCTCTTACATAGTCACATATTTTCATATGATAACAACAAGTGGTAAGATTTTTATTTTGGGTAAGAAATAATAATACACATTTTTTTATGTTTAAACATAATATTATCCATGCTTCAGTATTAGATATGGTTGATGTTTAATTTACCTTTGAGGTGGAAACATATGTTGGTAAATATGGTAATGGTTTATCCTATGTCAATGAGGTAATGTTGTATGTAACCATTTAATGTTATTTCATATTTTAATTTTTAATTATCGTACATATCATAAGGTACTATATGTTGTTTTCAAGTGGTCTAGAAATGGAAGCATTATATTTTGGGAAAGGAAACTATTGTTCACATGGATCACAAACCATTCCAATATTTTTAAGTAAATAAAAAGCTTTCAAAAGCTAGACACTATAATTAGATAGGGTTTTTGAAACAAACATATTTTATTATCAAATATTAAAATTGTGTGACTAAAAAACTATTTGATATGTTGTCTATGCATCCTTTTCTTTCAACCAAGAGAACCATAACTCTTACTAAGCTTTTTATATGTGATTCCTATGTAGATACAAATGAGAATGATGTAGATTTTAGGAATCCATTTATTCAATCATAGAGGTCCCAAACTACAGGGTTTAATTCCATAGAGGAATATTACCTTCAAGATAGGTTGCTTTAAAATTTATGTTGCAAAAGATGGAAGATCCAAATAATATATAGTTTTATGTTTCTAAGTTCCTAATATGCTATGTGATATATATTATGTATAGGCATACAAATAGGAATTTTGACTTGCATATGCCATTACCAGTTCCTTCTAGGACATGGGAAATAATTTCCATGGATTTTGTAGGCACGCTGCAAATGTGAATGAAGGTCATGTCTACCTTTTTATCATTGTTGACTAGTTTAGTAATATATGTATTCCTAGTCATTATAAGAATACACTCAAAGAAAGTGATGCAATTGAATTAATTTTTTTATAAATGTATGGGTTTAATTTGGTTTGTCTAGTTATATTATTTTAGGTAAGGCCATAATATGGATAATATGGATATGAATATTAAACAATCTACCATTTTTCATCCACAAACCGATGGGCAAACATAAGTTATGTATAGAACATTTACAAAACTCTTAAGATGGTACAATATGAAGCATATTAAGAATCGGGATGAAGTTTTAATGTATTTTTAACAATCATATAACATGGTAGTACATTCTTCTACTGGAAAAAAAACATTTTGAAACTTGTTTTGGCTATTTTCCTCAACATTCATATGATTTATTTTGAGATAGCCATGCAAAGGAAATGTAAAATTGGACCAAGAGGTAGAAAAATCTGAAAACGTTAATGAGAAGAATCAATAAATTCACCTCCTAGTGTAATATAAGATAAAGGAGTCAAAATCCAAATACAAATAATAGCATGATCAACATGGACTGGGTATACTATCCTTGTTGAAGACAATGTGTGGTTGTAGCTACTAAGGAAAACCTCCAAAATAAGACTAAGAAGCATAACGCTCTTGGGTATGGTTGATTTGGAGTTATATAACTAGTGGGTAAGAATGAATTTAGCCTTGATTTCCATCTTTGCATAAACATTTCTTTTCTTTTCAATGTTGAGAACTTACATCTCTTTAAGCCTTATATTTTATAAAATGAATATGAAGGGTTGTATCTACCTTCAATTGAAGACCTCACTTCTATTACTTAGTTTAAATGGGAGGAGGTGTGTTACAGAATAATGAAAGGGCAATTAGGTCATAAGTGTAAGAGCATTGGCTAGTTGGGTTTAATGGTTCACTACTCTGAAAGGCCAAATGGTATTCCATAAAAATATGTGGATAAGAAATTACCCACTTATAGATTTCATGTGGGCTATATGGATCAGAAATATTCAAATTAGGGAGGAACCATCAAAAATACTGATCTAATGTAATAGCTAACTTTGATATATGTTTCCACTACACTTAATTCTTATAATTCAAGTTTGAAAGACATTATTGTAAGACACTTCATGTTAAAATGTCATTTTCCATAATTTCAAATTGCAAAGTTAATATGAAGATCGTTAGGGCATCTTTAGATTAATGAAGTCAATAATTTACAATGCTTAAAATGAGGGGATTTTTCATGTATAGTGAAACTACCAATACATTTTGATGGTGGTTCTTTAATTGCACCAATGTTTACATAACCATCATTGTTTGTAGGTGGTGTTTGTGAAATTGTTGGATTGTATACACTCATGGTTTCAACATGATAGAAAATATGGGCAGGAGAATGGTTTCAAATGTTTCCTTTACCTAAAGACAATTTGGTTGAACATTTTGGTAGACTTCAAATTGTGAGGGAATAAATATAGACCTTGTGGAAGCATCAAATATTAGATAAGTCAGTGAGGAATTGTTAAGCTAGATTCACTTTATAAGTTGCAAGTTTGAGTGTTTTTTATAATATATTTTTTGTCTCTAGTTATTAGTGGTTATTTTCCGTGTTAGATTATTTTGTGAAGTATTGAAAGATTGCAAATTAACTAGATACTAACTAAAATAGTGTAGTAACTGGTACATCTATCCATAAAGTCCAAAAGTAGTAGCAATTTCTATATTTAAAAAACACATAGTGGAAAGGAATGTGAAAATGCCTCACATACTAGAATTTTTTTCACATTAGATTTATCTAAAATAATTCTTTTATCCTTCTTATATTTTACATTCTTTTCATGCTTCATATTCAGAGTGCTCTATAAATTAATTCCAACAATTATCTATGTCTATTTCAGCAAGAAAACTAGTTTAGAATTGTCATCTATGAACCGCTTATTGTGTTAGGTATATAAGTTTTTTATTAATGGAACCTAATGTTGAATATCTAGCAACTTTACGGATCAACTTTGCAGGATTGGAAGCACTTAGGGATTGAGATGGTCAAGCACAGTCATGTTTTCAAGTAAAGGATAGTTGAGGGTGCTTACGGATTGTTTAGTCGGCTTGGTCCCCTTAGCACTAACAGCTCCAACCTAGATATATACTTCAATGATTCCAACTTACGTCAAACATGGTGGGCGTTCATGTCCCATGATATATGCTGCTTCTTTCATTGCTTGATATAAAGCATTTGGGATAGGTCAAATCTCATAGATGTAAAGTTTAAACCAAATCACTGTTTTAAAGTGACAATATATATAAAATTGCAACTGACGACATAGGATTCCTTTCCGACTAATGAAGTTAATTTCAACCATTTACGTCGTCCTTTATTTTTCTTAATGACGTCTTTACTTCTCACCTATCCAGGATATCTGATTAGCCCCATAATTTAAACATGACATTAATTCTGACCTTTAAAATATATAAATATTCAGTGGTGACTCGGTGAAGTTGTGTGTTTTGGTGTGAAGTAGGTTTACCAGACTATCTTTGCCTGTAGACAGAGAAGTTATTTGAACATCAGGTACAATCTATCTACTGTAATAACGTCTACATTTTCCTCTCAGAGTAGATTACAAGAAAATATGCATTGTAGGCATTCTTCTGTTCAATCCTTGCTGTTAATTACTATACCTGTTCATTACAACATTATCATGTCCGACTGTTACAGCTTGTGAGTCACCAAGACCTGTGAATGATTCCTTCAAATTGTAACCCATATTGTGCTTATAGAGTGTATTTAGAGTTCATTTATGTCATATTTATATAATTAGTAGTTGATGGTCTACTACTACAATACCTTCATGTGTTAATGTAGGGTTGATATTAAATAACTTATAGATTATTTCGTTTCTTTATGAAGGTGGGACACATCTTAAAATGGCACGGTTGAAGGTTTAAAATAAATAAATAGCTTAATCTGAAAAGGAAAAGATGAGGAGATTTGTTTGAAGTTAATAATCTTAAAAATCTATAAAGGAGGAGAGGCTGATGTGCAAGTAAGATTGTCAAAATAGTGTGTTGCATTTAGCGTTGAATGACTGCAAAGAGTCTATTGGAGCTCTCATTCTGATATAATAATTATTGAACTCACAATGTGCTTATAGAGTGTATTTAGAGTTCATATATGTCATATTTATATAATTAGTTGTTGATGGTCAATTCATCTACTACTACAATACCTTCATTTGTTAATGTAAGGTCGATATTAAATAACTTATAGATTTATTTGGTTTCTTTATGAAGGTGGGACAAATCTTAAAATGCCACGATTGAAACTTTAAAATAAATAACTTAATCTGAAAAGGAGAAGATGAGGAGATTTGTTTGAAGTGAATAATCTTAAAATATCTATAAAGGAGGAGAGGCTGATGTGCAAGTAAGATTGTGAAAATAGTGTGTTGCGTTTAGCGTTGAATGACCTGCAAAGAGTCTATTGGAGCTCTCATTCTGACGTAAAATTTATTGAAAGGCTTGGACAATGGACAACGGTACTAGTAAATTTTTGGAGGAGGGTGGTATTTGACACCCTATTACAGTGTAGTGCCACGTGTGAATAGGAATGTAAATTTAATATGTAAATTTCAAGTTGAAGGGATCCTCGTCTTCAACTTCTAAGCTGTAAACTGGCGTTCCAGTTCTTATGGATTCCTGAATTATGTCTTGAGAGTGGATTTTTTCTTGGTTCAAAAGGTATCATGAATTTAAGATTCCTTCGGCTGGCCATTTATTCCATTTATAGAGTGGATTAACCGCATCAACTAATTGGAACTCTTTTGTGGCCACGCTTATAGAATTATTGGGTTTTATGTCTATAAGACTAATTTAAAAAGCTTCGTCGTTACAATAATAATACTTTAAATTGATCCAACTTTATTTTAGATATACTTTTAAGGGTTTTCGCGTGCTGAAATTTATTTGTTCGTCGTATAAAAGGTTACCTTTTAATATTAAAGTTCTCGAACATTCAATTTTACAAAATATATTATGAAGAATAAAACATTACACAGAGTTTAAATTTGAAAGTCAACTCTGTTTATTATATATTTTTTTATTTTTTTTTATTGAATATTCATTACATAAAAAAATATATCATTAATATATATGTTAATGTATTTAATAATTTAAAAAAATATATAAAAAATTTAGATAGATTTTTAATTATTCTAATATTTATCAAAGATTATTATTTAGAAGGTTTTTGAGGAAGAAATTATTTTCTAATATTTATCTTTTAAGGGCACATTTAGTTGCTACCTTCTAACAGTAACTTAAAATTTTATAAATTTACTAAATTAAATTAATTTCATGTTAATAATTGGTTTTGTAAAGGTGTTTATTATTATTTTTATTTACTCCCAAATCATAAATCTAATAATTTATTTTGAAAATAATTATGTAACAATAACATGTGAAATGTAATATCCTTCTTTTCCTTTCCTTTTTTTTAAAATAATAATAATAATAATTTAATAGATTATCCATATCATTATATAAAAATATTAAAAAATATATTGAAAACCCAACTCTATCAAAATATCCTTAATATAAAAATATTTTATTATATTAATTACTTCTCATGATTAGTGAATATAGCAATATCCTTTTGTGTTTTACATCTTAAAGTAATAAGATCGTAACAAAGTAAAAGACATCTTCAAGTATCAACCTAATCTCTCTTTAGTTGTATGAAACAATTACATAATAGAAAATTTTGTATGACTGTTGTGACTTTTTTAATGTTATGTTCACATTATGACAAACAATCAATCTTTAAATCACAGGTTTAAAATATTAGTATAGTGTTAAAAATGAACTTTAAGAAAATTATGTGAGATTTTTTAAATAAATATATAATATATACCATCATGAACACAAGTTGTATTTTATAAAGTTTAATATAAATTAAATTCAAACAAATTTTGGGCCTTGCATCATTAGTTTTGTTTTAAAACCTCAATAACATAATTCAATGTTTAAGTTTAGGAGCGAGGATATTAAAAATGAAGAGGTGGTGCGATGATTGCATAAAAGAAGGCATTCATATAGCATAAAATTATTGGAACAATTATTTTTTTAACATAAAACTTCACCCATTATTCATGGGATCCTAATTTTTTTTAATAACATCTCTGTTTAAAGAAATACATTATTGCCATAGCAATAAAATAATTGCACATTTTTCAGTCAAGTAATATTTACCATTTTTCAACAACAAATATTATGGACCATAAGCACACCTCTGTAATTCTAATTTGATTGTGTTTCTTGTTTTCTTTTCCTTGTAATTTACTCAAACGATTTTAATCCATTTCTTACACGTATTATGATTACTAAAA
Source organism: Torreya grandis (assembly GCA_037957365.1). Classification (NCBI taxonomy): domain Eukaryota; kingdom Viridiplantae; phylum Streptophyta; class Pinopsida; order Cupressales; family Taxaceae; genus Torreya; species Torreya grandis. Next base: position 1,651,406 of record JARHVA010001783.1, on the reverse strand, counting down.
TGATAGATATCATGATAGGTATTATAAAATTTCAAATTATCTTAAGAACATAGATTGAGCTCTTTATATTCAATTTCATTGATAGATTATTTTTCATCGATTTAAAGGTAAATTGAAATTCTATTTTTTGTTTGAATATTTTTTTGTTATATAGTTTATGCAACATATTGTGATGATTTAAAATAACCATATAAAGTTTTGAGATCCTTTTATCCTTCACATATCGTTTATATGGAAATTTACTTTCCCTTACTTTTTGAAACTAAATATATTTAATTTCATCTTTTATTTTCACTTTTAATTCGTCAAAAATACTGAAACCCAAACCTATAAATTTAGTAGTTACCCTAAATTATATTAAAAATATATATATTTGACACTTAAAATGTGAATTTCCAAGTCATTTGAAATAATTCAATAATTTTTGTTAGGAATGTGATTTCTCTATATATTTATATTTTTTTCATATAAATCTTTCAGAGTTCTCTAATCAAATTTGGATTTTAATAGATATGTTTGCCAATATTATCTTATTTTTAAGCTTGAGGCGTATACGGTGAGACAAGGCCCAAGGATCAAAGGCGTAAACATTTGTTGACCTACTTACACAAAACGCATCACTGCATATCTATTTGTGTGAAGTGAGGACGGATGGCTCATATGACACAAACTGTTCAAAAGACCACCAGCGTGAAGACTCCCAAGAAACCTCTTCTTCTTTTGGCTTTTGGTAGCTATAAAGAAAGCAAGGAGCAGGTATTTGTTCTGTGAACACTTACGACTAAGGAGTTAATTTCTTTATATGTGATTTGAATTTTGTGCAAAATATTACTTAGGTAAAACTAATATATATTCATGTCACTATTTAACAAATGCATTAGCCTTGCCATTGAATGAAACATAATTTTGGCGACTATTTTGAAAACAATCTGCTTCATTCAATGGTAAGCCCAATACATTTAAAATTTTACCATCGCCTGCTTATATGTTTAACACAGGTGGATTAACATGCATTAATCAACATTGTCTTTGCCAAAGAGGAGCACTTTTCAGTCAATTGCTTGAATTTATCTTGTCATGTCTAATTCTAAGATTTCTAAAGGACCTACTATGGAATTTCAGGGAATTATAACTTGTATACGAGCATTTATATTTGAATGGTTTTTTATCCATCTTAATGATGTGTACTGTAAATTTGTTAATATCTATCAATATACAAGCAAATCTTCTAAAACAGTCTGTGAGAAACATGTTCCTAAATATGGGCATCAGTTTTAGGTATAGATATAACTTGTGTCTGGCCATTTATACTGTAACAGTATTTTACCGCTTAGTTTTAGGCTTTAGAGTGTTGGTAGATATTATATTACAATATGGTTTTATTAGCAATGCAATTTTTTATGCAGAGTATGTTGTATCTACCTTGCAGATAAATGCAATGACCAATTAATAGTTTCTTGACAATTTCATGGTATTCTGATCAATGTTTGCATAGACTTTGTTTTTTCCATTAACTAGGTTTTCTATTATACTACAGTTTAAATAATGATATGCTACTAGATCTCTTCATTTAGAAATTTAAATGTCTCTGATTTTTAATCTGTCCAGCAGAACGACATATCATTTGGTGCAGTTTCTCAAATATTCATTAACATGCTCCCATTTTCCATCATGGATGCGGCAACATCAGTTGTTTCATGAGTTTCCAACCAGTCTATGATATTATTAAATAGCAACTGTGCGGTGCAGGATTGTTTTTAAATAGTGTTTGTCAATCTATGCTTTCTATGATACCTAATAGCATATCTTGTAGGTTTGTACAAGGGTCGGAGCAATTTGATAGATAAATTTTGATTTTAATGGTTTTGTTGTTACTGAAATCTGGTATGTTTATGAAAACTTTCTAATTAAATGAATTATAATTTTCGGTTTGTGGGAATTTATTTTTCACTTTAAATTGTTTTTAAATAATAATAATAATTATTATTATTTATGAAATTTGAAGAAACCCTTGCAAAAATCATCTTTGTATACAAAATTAAGTTGCAATGAAAATAATTAAATCAATCAAATATAATATTTGGTAGAGCAAACTTCATACTTAAAGTTTAAAATATCCCCCATCTTGGTTTTGGTATTTTTAATGAAGATATTAATTTCATGTTTAACTATTTAAAATAAAAGGACTCTAAATTGCCTAGATCTTGTTACTAATCATAAAAACTCTTCCAAAAAACTGTAAAAGATAGGAAGCTACAATGAAATTATAGTTGTAATAAATCTAAGCATTTATTTGTTTATTTATAAAACGTATGAAATATGTCATACATGATTAATTCAGATTGCATGGTAGGCAATTGTAAGATGGGGTTTTATCACTTTTAATAAGAATTTGGACTATTTATAAATGTTAGATGATGATAATCATTTTATGAGTGATGCAATTTGTTTATAATTATCATTATATTACATTAGATTTCTTTAATTGTGTTAGGGATTAGTTTTTGTATTGTGTATTTATTGAGAGGAAAATAGTAATTGGTTAGTTAGTATTTGGTAATAATTAGTTATTGAAATATTATTGTATAATAATATTATGATAATAGATTAGTATATTATATTGTTAAGTTATATTGTTATAAGTTACAACAATATATCATATATAGGTTTGCATAGTCATAGGGATGAGAAAATGATGGATAAATTATAGGAATCATATTTCCATATATTTGTAATGTGTTTCAAATGATTTATATTAGAATATGAGAATGAATAATATATTGTGAGTGTTTTAAATATCTTTATGTTTATCTCTTTAGCTTTTTATCTTAAATATATCTATATCAACCCTCTCATCTAGTATCAGAACGGTGTTGATCCTTTGTCTGTGATCAATTTTTGAGCATAACCAGGGGTAGTTATCTATTCACTATTGCTCTGGTAATGAGAGAGATTATTTCTATGAAAAACATTTTTGGCATTTAGACATCAACGTTATCCCATAAGTATTAGTGTGTCAATATATAGTCAATGAGTCTCAATAGTTTTTGAATGCATTTTCTTCCATGCATTAAAGATGGCATGGTATTCATGTGCTCAAATCTAATAAATCATTACAAAATTTATTGTGATATTTAATGTAACACCACCTATCTATTATGCATAAAGTGCCTTGGCATAGATAAAGTGATTAAGAGAAATGCATTGATTTTACAGACTTCTTGCCAGATCTTTACATAAACATATATGTAGACTTCAAAATTGGGTGATGCCAATAACTGTATTAGATTGCTCCAATACACTACATCAAGATTTGATTTGCACTTAGTTCATTACCTAAACTCATCAGTTTCAATATTGACCATTCCCATTTCTATCTTGTAATTGATATTTACTACGAACATAGATTACTATGAAGTATATTCAAAGAATAGATAAAATTATTCTAGGATCCAGTTGAGTGCCATTGTTTTCTCCATCATTATTACCATTGAATCCACATGCATGCCAATCTATGAGTCATGCTCAAAAATCAAAGAATTCTCCTAAAATTCCCACATCTTCATTTCACAAGTGTATGCTTGTTATCTTTTCTTTGCCATTGATGACAAAAAAAAAAATAGGCCAACCTTGTAAAAGCCATAACTTTTGACCTGTAACTCTATTTGAGATCTTTCACATGCCAAAATGACCATATCAAAATGTTCAACTCTACCCTAAGTAGATCTATCCCTTTATATTTGAATTTGATATTTTTTAGAAGACAAACATGATCAGTTGAGGGTCCAAAATTAATGTTTAATGTTTTTCAAGATTTTTCTATTATTATAAATTTTCTATTTTTAGAACCAAATGTCAACATAAATTGAATTCTATCCCATAGTCTAATTTTAGTATTTAAGTTATCTCAAAAAAAATTTAGAGTTGTGCGCACTTGCATGTGAAACTTACTATAAATAGAAGCTACTAAGAATAAACATTTTTTTTTAATTTTTAATTTTTTTTAATTTTTACATGTCAAATCTAAATTCGAAGTTGAGACTTATTTAAGCATATTTTGGGTTTTTAATTATTTCATGAAATCAATACAAATCAATTATAAGTATTGTTCCAAGATCTGGGCCTATTAGTAATTTTCTTGTTCTTGATAGTTTTCAGGTTTATTATCTTGTATTAGAGTAGGTTTGAATCTTGGAAGAGAAAGAGATGGCAAGGGGCTGAGGAGGTATGATACAGATGAAATGGATTATATAAGAGCTATAAAGGCAAGTTCAACAATTAACAGAGGTTATCACCAATTAACAGAGCAAATAAGGTGATGATGAAGATTATATAGATCGTGATGAAAAAGTTCATCAAGAAGAAGAAGAACAAAAAGAGAAACCATAATTGATGTAAGAAAGGATGGTTTGGGCTTTATAAGAAAGAAATGAAAGAATCAAAGTTGATATTCTAGATTATAGAAGCAGTTTAAAATTAGAGGAGTTAATAGATTGGATTAATAGCATGGATACATTCTTGAAGTGAAATATTATGAGAGAAGACAAGAAGGTAAATTTTGCATCTACAAAAATGAAAGGTCATGCAATGATTTGGTGGGATCAGTAATGAACTTGAAAACTATCAAGAACAAGAAAATTATTAATAGATCAAGATTTTGAAAAAATACTTAAAATTGATTCATATTGATTGCTTGAAATATTTACAAACTCACACCATGACTAAACAATCCTAGACTCAAAATATAGAGTTGACATGCAAAACTTAAAAAAATCTAAAATCTAAAAAAATGTCTATTTTTAGTAGCTACTAATTATAATAAGTTTTGCATGCAAGTGCATACCAATATTTTTTTTTTGAAATAATCTAAATAATAAATTAGACTATGGGATGAATTTAAACTAAATTTGACATTCAGTTCTAAAATCATAAAAAATTTAAATTTAGAAAAATTTCAAAAAATAAAACATTAAAAGCTAATTTCAGACCCTTAGATGATCATGTTTGGCCTCCAAAAAATATCAAAATCAAATATAAATAGATAGAGACACTTAGGGTAGAATATAAATTTTTGATATGATCATTTTGGCATGTGTAAGAGCTCAAACAGAGCTACGGGTTAAAAGTTATGGCCTTAAGAAGGCTGGCCTATTTTTTCTACATCATTCTTCTCTGGTTGAAAACAACTCAACTCTTACGAGTTGGATTGATTATAATAATACCATTTATCTTTATCTATCTTCTTCATCTCCCATTTTCTAATCCAAGCATTATCTTCTTGCTATAATCCTTCCAATCAGACCAAATACATGTTGTAATTCCCTTGCCTTCTGCTCTTTATCTTCATATCCAAAACCTGCACTATTTTTTCTTTTTTCTTTGGATCCTACTAATCCCAATTTAATTATTCATATTCATCATCTTCACCATCTTCTCCATGGAATCCATGTAAATTTAAAACATTAAATACTAGAGATGTATCAGGATTCTTTGGTAAACTCACCTCATAACCATTATGATTGATTTTCTTTACAATTCTATATGGCCCAATTTTTTTACACTTCAATTTATTGTATGTGCCTTTTGAAAATCTCCCTTTCTTGAAATAAACTATTACCAACTCTCTTTTTTCAAATACCTTGGATCTTCTTCTCACATCCACTATTGCTTTATATTTCATATTAATTTTCTATCACTTTCTTTTTACTCCTTGTAATTGTTGCATATGCTCTGTAAATGCTTTAGCATCATCACTAATTTAATATAAAATTCACAATGATACCAAATATAAAATAACTATAATATTTATCTCATAATGTTTTTGAAAAGGTGACTATTTATCTATTCACTAAAATTTTATATGCAAACACAACTTGTCGTAAATCCGAGACCCATTGCTTTGGCTTCTTTCCCATTATGCATCTCAATAAATTTCCCAAGCTCCTATTCATAACTTCTATTTTTCCATATATTTATCGGTGATATACACTAATAAATTTTAGCTTAGTATCTATCTACAACAATAAAAATTGAATCATTACCTCTCTATGTGTTTGGCAATTCTGATCTGTAAATATCATAAAATCCTTAGGCACCAGATAATGCCTTCAATGTCTTAATGCTTTTACAATTGCATAAAGTTCAACATCATAAGTAAAATACTTTAATTATACCTCATTCAATTTTTCATTGAAATATGTTATTGGCTTTCCTTATTAATTCAACACAACACCAATTCTCACAAATAAAGCATCACAATCAAATTCAAAAACTTTGTATAAACCTGGTAATACTAAAATTAATTATTTTGTAATCTTTTTCTTCAAAATTTCAAAACTTTATGTGGCTACTCTAGTCCATGCAAATTCCTTCCATCTCATGAAATATATTATTTGTGCTATAATACTATTAAATTTTTTAATTTTTTTTTATAAAAAGTTGCTAAACCATGAAAAATCTTTACCTTTGTAATCCTTCTTGTAATAGGCCACTCAATAAAATTTTTTATATCTTTTCTTCATCTAGTTTTACATCATCTTCTAAAACTATAAATCCTAAAAGTGCCAAAATATTTTGCATAAACCTACACTTCTTCAAATTTGCATACGACTTCTCTTTTATTAACAAATATATTATCATTCTCAATAAGTGTTCTTCTTTAGTCTTACTGAATATCAAAATATCATCAAAATAAACAACCATAAACATACCAATATATTTTCATAGTATTGTATTCCTCACCCTCATAAATGTGTTAGGTGCATTAGATAATACAAATGACATCACCATCCACACATATAAGCCATCCCTAGTCTTGAATGCAATTTTCCACTCATCTCCTTCAGGAATTCAAATATGATAATAAACACTCCTTAGATCAATCTTAGTAAAATATTTTTCTCCTACAAGCGCATCTATCATATTATCTAAATGAAGTATAGGAAATGTATACATTATTGTAGTTTAATTAATTTCTCTATTATCTACATATATTGTCCACCTTCCATCTTTCTTTAGAGTTAGCAAAGTTGGTGTTGCAAAAAGACATACACTCTCCCTTATCACCTTCTTCTTTATCAATTCAATAACATGTCTACTTAATTCTACGTGTTCTATTAGAATCATCTTATAAGATGATTGAGTGGTTAGACCTAATCCTAGAATCAAATAAATGTGATTTTGTATATCTCTCTTCAATGGTAAAACATATGGTCACTCATCAGTCATATCATCTACATATTCTTTCAAAACTCTTTACACTTCTATTGGTATTGGCACCATTTTTATTTCTTCATTTTTTACTACTAATGCATAATAAAAACCTACTACCTTCTTATCTTGGATAAATTATTTATTAGAGAGCATGATTTATGTCTTCTCTTCTTCTTTAAGAGGTAACAAAACTACTTTTGTACCACTTTTTCAAAAATTATATGTGTTCTTTGAAAGAATGAGCAAGAGATAAACAGGATCCATAGGATCAATCTAGGAGAAAGAACCCACAACAAATAACCCGCAAATATTTTCAGAGAATAAATAAATTTCTCACACCTAAAAAATAGGTGATAATCCAAAAAATTCTCTGAATTCTCTCAATAATCTCTCATTTATTTCCCATATAATGCAAAGTATTTATAATACAAATAGTTTGTTTCATGTTAGCAAACTATTTGTAATGATTACAAAATAGAGAAAACAAACTATTTGTTTTCTCATACTATGAACAAATATATTGTTGAGAAATTCTCAACAATAAAATAAATTAACCGAGGTAAATAAATTTTACCCTCGGTAATAAATAACTTACCCTATTAACCCTAGGTAAGCTTAAATATGCATTATTCCAACACCCTCCCTTAAGCAAAACATAGGGAGAATGATAAACAAAGATGGGTCCCGACTACTAGGCCTGATAAGGTACCCATGTACAAACCAATCAAAATATATGAAAAATAAAGGAAGGAAGGACTTCATGGGAAATCCCCCCAAGGACAACTTCCTTCACCCCAAGCATCACTCGCAACTAAAGATAATGAGGAGAAGCCAAAGGTTTAGTGAAGATGTCTGCAATCTGCTCAGCTGTAGGCACAAACTCCAAAGAAAGAACTCCATCCTGAATAAGATGTCGAATGAAGTGCATGTGAATCTCAATGTGTTTTTTCCACTGATGCTCAATAAGATTGCGTGAAATAGCAATCACACTTTGGTTATCACACCAAAGAGTAGTAGGACCCTGATGTGTGAAGCCAAACTCTCCAAGCAACTGTCGAAGCCAAAGTATCTTCTGACTAGCTTTGACAACACCTCGATACTCAGCCTCAGTAGAGGACAATGCAATAGCAGTCTGCTTTTTGCATGCCCAAGCAACTGGACCTAAACCAAGTGTGAAAGCAAATCCACAAGTGGACTTATGAGTGTCAACATCACCAGCCCAATCAGAGTCAGTGTATCCAACAAGTTGTGTAGAACTTTGTGGTGTGTAATGTATACCAAAGTGAGTGGTGCCCTGAATGTAACACAAAATACGCTTGGCTGCTTGCTAACGACTCTCATGAGGCTCATGTGAGAATTGAGAGACAAGGTTCACAGCAAATGTGATGTCAGGATGGGTATGAGTCAGGTATAAAAGACTACCTACAAGTTGCCGATACAAAGTGGAATCAATAAGAGGAGTCATACAAGTCGCAGACAACACAATACCTGACTGATATGGAGTGGGTGTAGGCTTACAATCAACCATGCCAAATCGATGAAGAAGATCTATCGCATACTTCTACTATCCAATAGAAATGCCCTCAAAAGACTGAAAAACTTGAAGACAAAGAAAATAATGTAGAAGTCCCAGATCTGTCATATCAAACTTATCTGTCAACTTGTCCTTGATGTCATGTATCAAGGAATCTGAACTACCAGTGAGGATGAGATCATCAACATATAAAACCAAAATGACAAGCTCCTCACGTTGCTTTAGGATGTATACATTGTGATCTGACTCACAACGAATAAAAATAGAACTCGAAAGAAAACTATCCATCTTCTCGTACCAAGCTCGAGGAGCTTGTTTTAGGCCATAAAGAGAATGATGGAGCCTACAAACCAATGATGAGTCCTGCACAAATCCTGGAGGCTGCTCCATATAGATCTCCTCATGGAGATCACCATGTAAGAAAGCACTCTTCACATCCATCTGAAAAATAGACCAACAATGTGAAGCAGCAAGAGAGAGTACAAGCAGAATAGAATCCATCTTAGCTACAAGGGCAAAGGTCTCAAAGTAATCAACCCCTTTAACCTGTGAAAAATCCTTAGCTACTAATCTAGCTTTGTACTTATCTACTGATCCATCTGCAGCATATTTGGTCCTATAGACCCATTTACATTTTACAAGTTTTCTTCCCTTAGGAAGAGGGACAAGATCCAAAGTATCATTTTTCATCAATGAAGAATACTCATCATACATAGCAACATCCTACTCGGGTATACCATTAGCCTCAGAAAACAACACTGGATCATTTGTTCAAGCTTGTCCCAAAAGAGCAACACTAGATGTCTGTGAGCGAGTGTGACAAGAATCAGATGGATCACCAACAAAAGAACCAGCTACCTGTAGAGTGCTCTTTGCCCATTTAGGCAAAGGTGGTGAAGAAGATGGCTGTGGTGGCTGAATAAGTGGAACATCATCATCATCAACAATAGAAAACAAATCTTCATTAACCTCAGTAGAAGAAGGAGGGGGAGAAGAAGAACTAGATGTACACTCCTATGGAGTGGGTAGCTCATCAACCTGAACATCCCGTCGAAACAACACATCATGTGTGACAGGATCAAAAAGACAATAGGCTTTTACATCTTCACAATAACCAACAAAAATGAGTGGTTGGCTTTTCTTCTCCAAATTTTTAAGTTTGTCATCAGGAATGAATGCCCATGCTTGACTCCCAAAGATGCGAAAATCTAAAATATCAGGCTTGATCCGAGACCAAGCTTCTTCTAGTGTCATATTTTGCACAGCTTTGTGAGGCATACGATTTTGAATGTAGTTTGCACAATTTACAGCTTCAGCCCAATATTGTGGACCCAAATTTTTAGACTGAATCATATAATTAGCCATCTCTTTCAATGTTCGATTCTTCCTCTCTGCTACACCATTTTGTTGAGGAGTGTGTGGTACAGTGAACTGATGTTGTATCCCATGATCAATACAACAATCATAGAAAGCATTACTGTCATATTCCCCCCCATTGTTAGTGCATATCTTCTTAAGAGGAAGATATGATTTTTTTTCAACAAAGGCTTTGAAAGCCTTAAAAGTCTCAAAAACTTCACTTTTCAACTTGAGAAAATATACCCAAGTTTTACGAGTGAAATCATCAATGAATGTGAGTGCAGATTTAGCCCCTGAAAAAGAACGAGTTGGAGAAGTCATCAAATCACTATGAACCAGCTCTAAGGGTGCATTTGCACGTGTGGCCTTACCAACTGGAAATGGATCTTGGTGCTGTTTACCAACTAGACAACCAAGACACACCCCATCAATACATGAGACCTTAGGAAGGCCTTTTACAAGATGTTTTGTACTCATTTGTTGCATATTTCCATAACTCAAATGTCCCAATCTCTCATTCCACAATTTGCTGAGAATGTTACCATGTGCTATAAGTGAAGAACTAGAAGACATAAAAGACTCAAACTTATCAAAAGTATAGAGTCTTGCAGTATGGTCTATTGTACCTGTAGCAACTATCTCACTAGGATCATTACATTCTCTTATTACAACATCATGTGAAGTAAACTCCACAGCTTTACTAGTACCATAATTACATATTTGATATACAGAGAAAAGGTTAGAAGAGATTTGGGGTACAAGTAATACATTGTTAAAACATCCATCCTTTTTATCAATAGTACCTGATCCCAAAACTTCAATCTATGAGGAGTTACCCATAACAATATGTGATGTACTACAATCTGTAAGATAAGACAATAGATCCTTAGAATGTGTGAGATGGTGGAAGGCACCTAAGTCAAAAATCCACTGATCATGACATGAAGATATAGCCTTGGATGAAAGTGCTTTCCCTTTTCCTGCAGAAGTAGAAGGAGATGCAGATGGAATGGAAATTTTGTGTTGTCTGACCGCTGCCTCTAATGCTTCCATCTTCTTAAAAAATCTACTTTCATCATGATTAGGACCACCACAAAAATTACATGGAAAAAATGTTTTCTTCTTTTGCTTAAAGGACTTTTTGGTCTTAGTAGATTTATAATGATGAGGTGATTGGATGGTGGACTCTGGAGGGTTATTTGAAGGTGCTTGCTTTTTAGACTTAGGTGAAGGTTTTACTTTAGAAGAATTAGCAACTAGAACATTACTAGGACCAGGTAGAGCATCTAAGGCCATTAATTTTATTTTCTCCTTAGTCAATCTTTCATAAAAAACTTTAAAGGAAGGCTATTTGAATTCATCACCTAATGTATCCATCATAGTATAAAAAGCAAAGGAAAAAACACTATATGGTCCTTTCAACTTTGACAAAATCATGAAAATGCACTCCTGATCACTTTTATCTTTGTCACCAGCTTTCAATTGTGACCTTATAAATTTGAATTTTGCTAAGAATTCATCTATTGTAAGGAAATTTGATGGAGAGAGAGTACTCAATTCTGCATCTAATTGCAAAATTTTAAACTCATTAACTTTGCCAAATAGGTTTTTAAATTTTTCCCATACCTCTTTTGGCGTAGTAGCATTTGAAATGTGAAATTGAATATTATTTGAGACATTGAGGCAGATCAATCCAAGAGCCTCATCCTGCTTACAACCATATGCATATTTGTCTTTTTCAGTGGTGAATGTTGCAGGTGTCGTTTCAGAAAAAATTCTCCATAAGCCCTTTTATTGAAGGAGTTGTATTTTCAGCTTCCAAACATGGTAATTTTTAGAATTTATAGGTTCAAACAATCTATATTCCATTCCCGAGGAAGATGATGAAGTTGACAAGAACAATCTAGACATTCATTTTTCCTCAAAAAACATCCCTCCCGTTACAATTTAACGTCTCCCGATGAAAAAAAAAATTAGCCTTGGCTTATACAAAATTAAAAAATAGATTTATGCAAAAAAAAAATGTAGAGGGATTTGACCCCAAGACCTCCTCCCTACAAATTTTTAACAAAATATCTCTAGCCGCTTTAGCAAAGTCAAATTTGAACTTTCAAAGCTAGAGACTTGCATTTAAACCACTAAAAATTAAAATAATTAATTAAAAAAATCCAAAAATGACTCACACATGTGAGATATCAGCTGAATAATCTTTTTCTTTATCAAAAATGAACTCTTTTTTCAGCAAGGCATGGTGGTCAGGGAAATATTTGAGAAAATTTGTAAACACAGCCAAGGAAAAACACCTCTCAACAACTGCAGAATGGCTCCACTAGATCTGCCCAAAGGACTGTACAAACTGCTCCAAATCTATCCTTCTCAGCATGAAATGAAAGCCTATGAAGTCTTATTTCACATGGAATTTTCATATTTTGATTTTATGCAGCATAAGGTGTTCAAAAAAGATAAATCTGTATGGCTATACAGCAGGCAAAAAATAGTTTTTAAATTCCTGTTGTTGGCTTCCAAAACATTCTACGGCCTGATCCAAATTCATCAAAATTTATATGTATAGAAAGATATAACAGTCATATTTCATTAACAGGTCTCATATTCCAAAAAATTCAACCGTACGATCTGCCACATCAGAAAAATAGACAAGTACTGCAGTCTGCCAACAGGGACTAGTCAGCAAGTTTTTGAATGAAAGAGCTCTATGTCCTAATCCAAATGAAAAAATTCAAATTGTAATGGATTCCTAACTTGATTTCCTATGCTCCCATGAAAAAAATATGATTTTGGAAATCTGTACGGTCATTTAATGAGCATAAATTACCAAATTTTCCAAAAAAACTAGTAAATAAGAACCAGAATTTGAGAGAATTAAAAATATCTGTAACACATCAATAAAATAATATTTTTTAATGTGTTAAAAAATAAAAAAATTTAGAGAAGAGGATCTTCAACTAGAACTCCAAGCTCTGATACCATGAAAGAATGAGCAGGAGATACACAGGATCAATCCAGGAGAAAGAACCCACAACAAATAACCTGCAAATATTTCTAGAGAATAAATAAATTTGTCACACCTAAAAAATAGGTGATAATCCACAAATTTTTTTGTATATTTTCATTAATCTCTCATTTATTTTCCATATCATGCAAAGTATTTATAATACAAATAGTTTGTTTCATGTTAACAAACTATTTGTAATGATTACAAAATAGAGAAAACAAACTATTTGTTTTCTCATACTACGAACAAATATATTGTTGAGAAATTCTCAACAATAAAATAAATTAACTGAAGTAAATAAATTTTACCCTCGATAATAAATAACTTACCCTATTAACCCTAGGTAAGCTTAAATATGCATTATTCCAACATTCTTTGCTCCATCATGAACTATTTCTTATCAAACAGCCATCGTCTTCTCAATAACACGTGACATGCATCTATCAAAATAACATCACACCATATTTCATCACTATAACTCATTCATATAGAAATATTGATTAAGCACCTTTTATCTATTGTAACTTCATTCCCTTTCTTAAACCATGATATCTTGTAAAGATTAGGATTCTTTTCACATTGCATAGTTAGTGTCTCCATGATTTCTTTAGAAACCATATTTTCAGAACTACCACCATCTATAATTACTTTGCATACCTTTCCACCCAAATTATATCTTGTTCAAAAAATAATTGATCATACCCATGCATCACTAACTTCTTTATTTTACACTTATTCCTTCCTTAGAGAAATCATAGTTCTTCTCATCATGAGATTCTCTGTAACATCTACAAGTGCAACTTTAGTATTTTGATCCTCTATCTCAGCCTCAACTAGATTCGCTCTTGGGTGATCTTCTTGCCTCTTTGATTTTGATAGTGTGGAAATGCAACTAGTTTATGCCCCTCTTTTCCCTATCTAAAATAGACATAAGATCTATGATGACTCAAAAACCATGCTTCAGTACCATTGTAACCTTGTCCTATTTGAAATCCTCTTCCTCTTTGTTGGTATTGAAACCCTTGCTTATTATCATCTAGCCTTTCTACACCACATGATGATTCATGTTTATTAGCATTAAAGCCACCTCTAGTGGTATTAAACCCACCTCATCCCCTTATTGGAGGGATCCACCTCTTCTTGGACTAGGAGATCTCCTTCTAGAATTCTGTCTATTATGTTTTTATTCTACCTTCAAAGATAATTAATAAGTCTTCTTCATGTTAATTATTTTATACATGCTTAACTCATCTTAAATAGAAAATTATAAACCATTTACATATCTTTCAGCCATCTACTCTTCTATTTAATCATGTTCCACTCGTATGGAAAGTTTTTAAAATTTATCTGTATATTATTGTATACTATGATCTTTTTGCCTCGAATTTTAAAATCTTCTATATATGTTTTGTGAATAATCCATAGAAAGAAATTTCTCTCTCATCTTCTTCTCCATCTTTTTACACGAATTAATCTTCTCTTTACCTTTTCCCTATCTTTCTTTTTGTAGGTTATTGATGCAAAAAAAAGGCCAACCTTCTAGAGGCAATAACTTTTGACCCATAACTCCATGTTTATTCACTAAATTATTATATGTAAACTAAGATTATGGTAAATCCAAGTCCCATTGATTCAGCTTCTCTCCTACTATGCATCTCAATTAATTTCTTAATCTCCTATTTAGAACTTCTATTTATCCATCTATTTAGGGGTGGTATGTAATACCTAATTATATCTTATTCTCCATGTTTATCCATGATGTACTCCAAAAATGACTTAAAAAATTCATTTCCCTATTTCATATAATAGTTTTTGGAACACTATGCAATCTCACAATATCCTTAAAAATAAATTTTCAACTCTACTGGAATCATTTATTTTCTTCCATGCAATAAAATGAACCATCTTAGAAAACTAGTATACAACAATAAAAATTGAATTATTACCTCTATGTGTTTGGTAATTCCAACATAAAATTTATAGTCAAATTTCTCCATTGCCCTTAGAAATTAGTTACAGAATGTATAACCCTATATTATATGCATGTCATTTTACTACCTAACATATCTTGTATGTTGAATAATATCTTCTCACATCTCTCTTCATATTTGGTAAAACTACTTCTCATCTCCCAAAGCTATTAACTTTGTGTTACCAAAATGTTTAGCTAAACCATCATTGTGAATTTATCTTATAATATTATCTCTCAGAAGCCAATTGGAATACAAAATTATTTTTCTTGGAAGAAATAACCATCTTGCATAAGATATTCATCATAAACACTAATTAAATCACATATCAATTGGTTCCTACATTGTTTAACTATCTTACCAAAATCTAGATTAGTATCAAATCATTTTATAATAAATCTAGATCCAACTACTTCACTCACCAAAGTAGTTATCAACCATACTCACCTACTCGAATCATTAACTACCTTATTCTATTTCATTGATTTGTGCTTCAACACAAAATATGAGCCTGCAAGAAAGACACCCACTTTGTATGCCTACTATTTAAATTATTTTGAGTGTTCACATACTTAAAAGTCTCATGATCATTAAATACGTTAAACATCTTAGGCACCAGGTAATGCCTATAATGTCTTAGTAATTTTATAATGGTATAAAAGTCAACATCATACATAAAATACTTTGTTCTTACCTCATTGAATATCTCATTAAAACATGGTATTGAAAAATCTTCTTGACTTAACACAATCCCAATTCCCATAAATGAAACATTGTAATCAACCTCAAATGCTTTGATAAAATTTGGTAATGCTAAAATAGGCTTTTCTATAATTTTCTTCTTGAACAAATCAATGTTTTATGTTATTTCAATTGTCCATACAAATTCTTTTCCTCTAATACAATTTATTATTGGTAGAGTAAGTATACTCAATTCTTAATTAACTTTCTATAAAAAAATTATAAACCATGAAAACTTCTTACCTCTATGATGCTCTTTGATATATTCCACTCAAGAATTTCATTTACTTTTTCTTCATCCATTTTTCATCCTCTACTGAAACTATAAATCCCCAAAAAAAAAAAAACTATTTTACATAAACTTACACTTATTAAAGTTTACATAGAGATTCTATTTTATTAAAAATTATAATACCATTATCAAATTTTGCAAGTGATCTTATTTAATCTTATGGTAAGTTCACAACATTGGGGGATAAATAGTGGCCTACACATGGACATGAGTTTCCTAAAATTTCTTAAATTTGAACATTTGTAGATAATTTGAGATACTACACTCTAAATTTGAAGATGATGTAAGAACATGAAATGTAGAATTTCAATTCTAGTTTAAACACTATATTTTTTTTAAAATAATTAAGTATAACTAGGTTAAACATCTAAAATTTGAAGAGGAACTCCTATTTTTTTAGAGAACATAATAGATAAATGGTCATGTGGGGCACCATTTTTTTTGTCAATATTTACTATTATTTGAAACCCTTTAGGGATAATTTAGATAAGATATTTTAGTTTTTGACCTATATATTTTTTTATTTTTTTAATTATGAATTTTTAATGAATTTTCAAGTAAGCAGATCTTGAAAATTCATAAAACAATAGATAGACGTTCATGCAGCATGCCTGAAAACCTCAATCAAAAACACAAATAAATTTTCTTAAATGTGTGGAAAATTATGCCTAGATTGTGACCATATAACTTATTTTTCACTTGGATCAATGAAAGTTAAATTAAATTAACTTTTATATGGATGTATGTTTGAGGTATGTAGTGGCCTACAAAAGGTACATTTAGATATATTTTTAGAAGGAGGAAAGCATTCTCATCATGATGATATTAAATTTTTGAATTTTCATGTTTAAATTCTTAGTTTATTTAGAAATCAAATTTGAATTTTGTTTTTTAATCATAACTCTCAAAACTCAGTTGTACATTGAAAGTCCAAGCCTCTGACTCAGGAATCCAAGCCATTCCCAAGCCAAAAGGCATGGGAATTATATTCACATTAAAATAGATAAATCTCATTATTAATGTAATCATTTTTCTTAATAACATGATCATGTTATATATTCTCAATACCCTAAAACCAAAATTTTCATTTTGACCTACTAAAGTAGCCATTGCGCCCAACAGTCTTAAGATCAAAGTTTGGTTGATTAAGATTACTATTTGGGACCAATGTTCTCATAAAAATTTTATATCATTGAATGATAATTGGAGATGTATTATCCAATTAATCAATTTATTGTTCATTTGATGTGAGTCCAATCTTCCTTAAAATGCAAACAACCCTAGTTCATCTTAGATAAGGCCAAGAAGTCAAAAGTTGGTATTTTGTGATCTTCTAATCCAAATAACTCATAATTTGGTACATTTTATTTATATTTCATTTTTTACATGACTAAATAAATTATATTTTCTCAAAAATCAATTAGAGAACAAGGATCATCTAAATAAGTACTAATGAACCTAGAGTATTAGGTTTGAAAGAGAGTTTAATGATATTATAAATGTTTAAGGATTATATATTTGAATGTTGGTATTTAAAAATGAATTTATAGTCTTCCCAAGATTCAAATGGTGTTTTGGAACAATAAAGAATAAATTAAGGGTCATTATATTTTGTGTCAAGAGTGTATATAGTCATAAAAGAGGCTGAATTTGGTTAAATAAGATTGTGTTAGTTTTTGTGGATAATTGGTGATGTTTGTAACTTGTAAAAAAAATTATAAACTTTGTAGTATTATCTAAGTCTCTGATAATATTATTTGAGTCAATAAGTGAATTTATATAAGGATCTATTTTTAAGGTATATCAATGCCTCAATACCCTATTGCATGTCATAAGTTATCCTTTGCCAAGTTTAGATATGTTGTAAACATAAATGCCTTAAGATATAATTTATTTTATCATGAAATGTCATAAAATACATTTTTAAAACCTATAGTCAAAACATAGCCTTTAGAGTACCAATCTAGTTGTGTATTTGAAGTAAATTAGGGTTATTTTGAGCCCCCTCAACCTAATTGCATGAAAATAAAATGTGAGTTAGGGGATGATTATATCTAATTCCATTATCTTGATTGAGGAAAAGAAACATGATTTATTTATTTGCAAGTTCTACATGTATATAATGTGGTTTTGAGCTAAATAAACTTGAAGTAATTAACTAATGAATAAAAATGTTTTTAAGTTAAGTTTGGAGGTAATTACAGTCAAAATGAACCATTTGAATGTATTTTAAATTATATATTCAATGTGATTTAGATTAAAATGAACCCTAATGTCATGTCATATATAATTAACCAAAGAGTTGATTAATTTAATCCAAGAGGCATTTGAGGCCAATTTCAACCCCTTAAAGAGCAAGATATGATTTGTGGAAAAATTAAAAGTTAAATTCTATCATGAATTGATCCAATTAGTCAAATTATGCAATTAGGGGCATGATTTTGGAAAAATTGATTCCTAAACTAGATTTATGGCTAAATAAATTGTATAGTTCATGTATGCAACATGTATGGCTTAAATGACCCTATTTTTTATCATAAATACAAACATGCTTAGGTAACTATCACAAATAGGTGAACAAACAACTCACATTTTCTTCAATTACCTTAGTGATTGGAGCCTATATTTGATATAGCAAAGCCTAAACCTATACCATTTAACATAAACCCTATACCATTTATCTTAAACCCTAAGCCATAAGCCATAAAACCCAAACCTTATAAATTGTAGACCCTAAACCAATAAATTTAACCCCAATTAACATCCTTTATATATATTAAGAATTACATTCACATGGATGAACTTGGTCAAAATCATATCACTCGATCAAAATCATATCACTCATTATCACAATTAACTTTGTAAGCTCAATTTGTGATGATGTGGGGGATAATTGATACTAAATTCACATTCATTACTCATAGATCTAAGTTAAAGGATATTAAATTTTCTCTATTCACCATCATAATTTTACCTTATATACCTAATCCCTAAATTTCATATTCCCTAAACTCTAAACCATAAATATAAACTCCTTGAATGAAATTGAGAGGTCATGCAATGATTTGGTGGGATCACCTACAAAAATAGAGATAGAGAAAAGGTAAAGAGAAGATTAATTCATGCAAAAATATGGAGAAAAAGTTGAGGGAGATATTTATTCCTATGGATTATGCACAAACCCTATACAAAATATTTCAAAATTTGAGGAAAAAATGATCACAATATAAAAGAGTATACAGATGAATTTTATAAGCTTTTCATATGAGTGGAACATGATGAAACAAAAGAGAAAATGGCTGCAAGGTGTATAAATGGTTTGAAATTTAATATTCAAGATGAATTAAGCATTCCTATAATACTTAACATGGAGGGGGCTTATCAATTAGTTTTGAAGGAAATATCTTAGTCCAATAAGAGGTGGATCCCCTCTAATCAGGGGATGAGTTGGGTTTAATACCACTAGAGGTGACTTTAATACTAGTAAAGGTTAATCACCACGTGGTGGAGAAAATAAAGATGATAATAGGCAAGGGTTTCAATACCAAAAAAGAGGAAGAGGATTTTAAAGAGGGTGAGGATACATGTGGTACAAGAGGATGGTTTCAAAATCAATGGAAATCTTATATCTGTTATAAATGTGGAGAAGAAATCCATAGAGAATATGAGTTTCCATACTATCAAGATTAGGAAAGGAGGCAAGAAGATCACCCAAGAGTGAATCTAGTTTACGTTGAGATATAAAAGTCGAATATGGAAGTTGTAATAGCAAATGTTGGAGAGAATCTCATGATAAGAAGATCCATGATCGCTTTAAGGAACAAGTGAATAATAAAGAAGGTGGTGATGCATGGTTGTGGTCAATTTTTTTTTTTAAAGATGTAATTTGTCTGGAAAGGTATGCAAAGTAATTATAGATGGTGGTAGTTGTGAAAATATGGTTTCTAAAAAAAATTGTAGAAAAACTAAATCTTCAATGTGAAAGACATCCTAATCCTTATCAAGTCTCATGGTTTAATAAAGGGAATGAAGTTATAGTAGATAAAAGGTGCTTAATCAAGTTTTCTATAGAAGAAACTTAAAATGATGAAATATGGTGTGATGTTATTCCAATAGATGCATGTCATTTGCTATTGGGAAGACTGTGGTAATTTGATAGAAAATTAATTCGTGATGGAGTAAAAAACACATAATTTTTTTGGAAATGTGGTACTAATGTAGTTTTATTACCTCTTAAAGGGGAAGAGAAGATAGAAAGCATGCTCTCTACTGAATAAATTATCCAAGATTTGAAGATAGTAGGTTTTTGTTATGCATTAGTAGCAAAAAATAAAGATATAAAAATGGTGTCAATACCAACATAAGAAACTAGAGTGTTGAAAGAATATGTATATGTTGTGCCTAATGAGTTACCAAATGGTTTACCATCAAAGAGAGATATACAACATCACATTGATTTGATTCCAAGATTAGCTCTACCCAATCAAGCAACTTATAGGATGAGTCCAACAGAACATGAAAAATTAAATAAACAAGTTACTAAATTTCTAAGGAATAAGGTGATAAGGAAGAGTGTGAGTATTTGTGAAACAACATGTTTACTAACTCCAAATAAATATAGAAGATAGATAATGTATGTGGATAGTATATCAAGTAATAAAATTATAATAAAGTATATGTTTCCTATACCTCGTTTATATGATATGATAGATGTGCTTGTAGGAGAAAAATATTTTACTAAGATTGATCTAAGAAGTGGTTATTATCTAATTTAAATTAGTGTAGGAGATGAGTGGAAGACTACATTCAAGACTAGGGATGGCTTATATGAGTGGACAGTGATGTCATTCATATTATCTAATACACCTAGTACATTTATAAGGGTGATGAATATAGTGTTAGGAGAAAATATTGAAAAGTTTTTGGTTGTTTATTTTGATAATATTTCGATATCAATAAGACTAAAGAAGAATACTTATAGAATTTAAGAATGGTAATGGATTTGTTAAGGAAGGAGAAATTGTATGAAAATTTAAAGAAGTACAAGTTTATATAGAATAGTTTGGTATCTTTGGGATTTTTAGTTTTAGTAGATACTATGAAAATGGATGAAGAAAAGATAAAGGTGATTATTTAGTGGACTATTCAAAAAAACATTACAGAGGTAAGATGTTTCCATGGTTTAACAACTTTTTATAGAAAATTTCTTAAAAATTTTAGTAGTATTGTGGCACAAATAAAAGATTACATGAAAGGAAAATAATTTGCATAGACTAGTGTAGCCACAAAATGTTTTGCAATTTTGAAGAAAAAGATTACAAAAATACCAATTTTAGCATTTCCAAATTTTAAAAAAGTGTTTGAGGTATATTGTGATGCTTCATTTGTGGGAATTAGTGTTATGCTGAGTAAGGAATGAAAGCCAATAATATATTTGAGTGAGAAATTAAATGAGGTAAGAAAAAAGTATTCTATTTATTATGTTGAAATTTATGTAATTGTATAAGCATTAAAACATTGGAGGCATTACTTAGTGCCTAAGGAATTTATACTTTTTACAAATCTTGAAGCTTTAAAGTATGTGAATAATCAAAAATAGTTGAATAGTAGGCATTTCAATTGTGCTTCTTTCTCTTAGGGGTATACTTTTATGTCGAAATATAAATTAAGAAAATAGAATCTGGTAACTGATGCATTGAGTAGGAAGATAGCCTTATTAACTACTATGGTGAGTGAAGTAGTTGGATTTAATGATATTAAAGAATTATATGATACTAGTCGATATTTTGGCAAGATAGTTGAATAGCATAGAATTCCATTAATAGAATGGACATATATTATTAATGATGAGTATCTTATACAAGAAGGTAATCTCTTCAAATAAAAATAATTATGCATTCTATTTGGGTCTCTATGAGAAAATATAACAAGAGAATTACATAGTGGTGGTTTCACTAGACATTTTGGTGAGACAAAGATAATAGCTTGGGTGGAGGAAAAATATTTTTGGCCAAAGATGAAGAGAGATGTGACAAGGTATATTTAAAGGCACATAATATGTTAGATGGATAAAGGGAATTCATAAAATATTGGATTTTACATGGCATTACTAGTTTCAAAAGGACCATGGACAGATTTGAGTATAGATTTTGTGTTTATATCACCAAACATAAAATAAGTAATGATTCAAATTTTTTTGTTGTAGACAGATTTTTAAAAATGGTTTATTTTATTATGTGTATGAAAACCAATGATGCCACTAGAGTTACAAAATTATATTTTATGGATATTATCAGATTGCATGGTGTTCTGATAACTATTATTTTAAATAAGGACGTAAAAATTTTATGTCATTTTTGAAGGATTTTGTGGAAGAATTTGTGTACTAAGCTACAATTCAATAGTCCATATCACCCACAAATAGATGAACAGATAGATGTTGTGAATAGGAGCTTGGAAAATTTATTAAGATGCATAGTGAGAGAGAAGCCAAAGTAATGGGACTTGACTTTACCACAAGCTAACTTTGTATAAAATAGTTTAGTGAATAGATCAATAGGAAAGCCACCTTTTCAAATTGTTTATGGGAATAATCTTATGGCTATTTTAGATTTGGTATAATTATTGATTGCAGATCAAATTAGTGATGATGTAAAAGTGTTTTTAGAGTATATGCAAAAGTTTCAAGAGAGAATAAGAAGAAAGTTATAGTAAAGTAACAAAAAATATAAAGCAGCATCATATATTAGAAGAAAATCCAAGGTATTTGAAAAATGAGAGTTTGTAATAGTTTACTTGAGGAAATAGATATTTCCAAAATAAGCATACAATACGTTGAAGTACAATAAAATTGAGCCATGCAAAACTATGAATAAAATCAAAGATAATGTATATGAGGTGATTTTACTATAAAATTTTGATATATGTCTAATATTTAATGTTTCATATCTATATAAATTCCATGCAAAATATGTTGAAGATGATAAATATCAAGAAGTAAATAGGAAGCAATAGGTTCCAAAAAAGTAAAAAGAAAAAATAGTGTAAGTTTTGGATATGAAGATAGTGAACACAAGGTAAGGGAATTATAAAAAGCATTTGGTATAGTGGGAAGAATCCTAGTAAGAAGATAACACTTGGATTATATAATGGGAGCTAAAAAAAATTGACAAGGAAAAAATGGTAGCAATATAATCAGGCCAACTTATAGGAATTGAATTATTTTCAATCATACGAGAATGATGTAGGAAAAATAGGCCAACTGTCTGCAAGCCATGACATTTGACTTGTAATTCTATTTGAGCTCTTTCACACACCAAAATGATCATATCAAAAGGTTTAATCATATCATAAGTGGCTCTATCTGCTTATATTTGATTTAGATATTTTTCAAAAGCCACACATGATTATCTGAAGGTTCAAAAATAATGTTTAATGTTTTTTTTCAAAAAACATTATTTTTAGAAATTGTATATCTTTAGAATTAGACCTCGACTTAGTTTGAATTTCATCCCATAGGATAATTTTAGTATTTAGTTTATTTTGATAAATTTTTAGAACCGCACACGCTTACGTGGGAAACTTACTATAAATAGCAGCTGTTAAAAATAGATGATTCTTTTTAGATTTTTTTTTTCAAATTTTTACATGTCAACTCTAAATTCCAAGATGAGGCTTATCTAAGCATGGTTTGATTTTATAATTATTTCAAGCAATCAATTTGAATCAATTCTAAGTATTGTTTCAAGATCTTGGCCTACTGGTGATTTTCTTGTTCTTGATAGTTTTCGAGTTCATTAATAAAAAAGCATAAACTATAATTTTACACACCATTTACTTCATATAGTCCATGGCTTTAAATTGTTTAGCGATCAATGCATAATAAATATATGTAAGTATTTTTGTGTATAAGTCATTAGTTTTTTAAATTTTTGTTTTTATATATTACTCTAAGAGTTATATGTTTTAAAAGTCTAAAAAGTGTCAAAGTTCTTTTAGTATTTTTGTTTTATATTTTTTACAAAATTCAATGTCTCCTTTTAGTGAGTCCTTAGTTTAGTAGTAGGAGTATGATTATTTGATTCATAACAATAAATATTGTATGTTATATAAATTATGATCAAATAAATTTGGAGTCATAATTATGTCAATAGTATGTCATTTAAATATTTAAAAGGTAATATAGTTCAAGTCATCAAATTTTCATACTTGTGTCAATTTAGTTAAAGTCATTAAAAACGTCAAAACTTAAAAATGAGTTGAAGTGACAGTTTTATCTCAAAATTATCAAAATCAAAGTTAATTGTTTGCACAATGATGCACTATCACTTGTACGTGACATCCTAAGTCAAATATCGTCAAATTTTAACTACATCAATATTATGGTGGAACTTCTCCTCAACAAAATCATGTAGCTAAGTTTCAAAATCTCCTCCACTAAGTGAGAAACTTTTTCAATTGGAGGATGGAGGCACAAGAGGTTGGAAGTCTTTCTAGCGACCTATCATCATTCACCAATGATAGAGCCACACCAATGATGTGGTGATATTTTATCTGGTATTTATTTATTTCCACTACGTATTTTCAAAATAAGCACAAAAGAATATGCATGTTCAAGATATGTAATGTGTATGTAATTCCAAATATAATTTCTTGATGTAAAAACATTATGAAAGGATAGAAAGCACTAA
The DNA here is from genome assembly GCA_037957365.1 of Torreya grandis. Classification (NCBI taxonomy): domain Eukaryota; kingdom Viridiplantae; phylum Streptophyta; class Pinopsida; order Cupressales; family Taxaceae; genus Torreya; species Torreya grandis. The sequence goes on along the minus strand of JARHVA010001783.1, from coordinate 1,626,595 downwards.
TGTAATTCAGTTCATGGATATTAAAAATGTTTATGATAGAGATCTAGAAAATAACAGGAGGTAAATAGTGTTTTAGCAATAGTTAAGAGAGTCGATAATGCAAAGATCCCATGAGTGCCTTTTTTCTTTATGGAAATGACCCTTAGTGACACATTTGTTATGGTCACGAAAAGTAAATGCCAGATACATTTTTTTTATAGTAATGATCACATGCAACAAGATTATGTCAGTAGTATGTAGACCTAAGAGTATGTGGTGACATACAATTTTGTTCATGTTATTCCTATCAAGGTTTGTTGTAAACTTATAAAACCATGGAAGGAGTGAGCCTTTCTTTATATCAAGGTCATGACCCAAATAAGACATGGTACAATGGCTAAGCATAATGAAAATTAGAGTGTGAATATTTTTACATAAAGTAAAAACTATGAGGGGAATGTAAGGAATTAGCTTTTACATTATGTATTTATCGAGATGTAAATAATAATTGGTTAGTATTTGATAATAATTAGTTATAATAATATTGTTTTATAATGATATTACGATCATAGATTAGTATATTATATTGTTAAGATATATTGTTATAAGTTACAATAATGTATTGTATATATAGGTTTGCATAATCACAGGGATGAGAAAATGATGAAGATATTATAGGAATCATATTCCTAGATATTTTAATGTGTCTCGAATGATTTATATTAGAATATGAGAATGAGTAATATATAGTCAATGTTTTAAATATCGTTGTATTGAACTCTTTAGATTTTTTATCTTAAAAATATGTATATCAACCCTCTCAGAGTGTTGACCTGAACCTTGTGTAATTTGACACATTTTTAATTACCAAACTTGTGTGTAGGCATCATAGAATTTAGTGATGGTGAAGTTGGTGCCATGTTAGGATAAAACAACTCAATAAGTGTTGTGCAAGTAACTCAACATTATGAGGCCATATATATATAGTATAATATTACAAAGGGGTTGTAAGCTTGCAAGTTTTCTCTTCAGAAATTCAATATTTTACACAAAATCTCTAGAAAATAATATTGAAATAAAATGTTGGTCCTCAATCAATAAATAAAAATAATATCGAGTGCAAAAGATTACAACACCCCTATTCTCAAAGATCATTTTAGAGGAAAGTTTTTTTATTTATTTTAAAGATAATGGTGATCATAAACTGTCCACTATGAGTTTTGCAAAATATGTGTTTCTTTTTATTTAATTATAGGAAGAGTCGAAGCTTAATTTACAAATTGAATTAACAATACAATGTTATTGATGTGGAGGAAATATATTGAAATTATGAAATATATCTTTATTTATTTTATTGTAGTTAAATTGAATACCAAAATTTTTGTTAAATACTTGTCACATAATGCATAAAATAATATCGTTTATGATAGAATACAAATGTCGTAATGAAAGAGTTATCAATAAAAAAAAAAAAAAAAAATTAATCAATTAACAATTGATTCCCACTAACAAATAATATAAATAGATTCATTTTCATACATTGAAGAGTGCCTATATCATAGGATTAAAATGAAAAACCTTCAACAATTAAAAATGCATTCCCTTGCACCTTCGGGGCAACTTCTAATTTTAATCGCACTCAAATAGTGGGTAAGGGGTGCGATAAATTTATCATACCTATCGCGGGTGAGGGACATGATGTGTTACTTCCTCAAAACTCACGTGTGATGGGTCCAATGCATTATCAAATCTTCAGAGATAAAAGGTGAGATTCCAATGTCTTAATTCCAAATCAATCATAGGTGACGGATCCCATGTATTAATCCAAAAAATAATTACGGTTGGTCCGACATGTTAATTCATCAATAGTCGTGAGAGTGAGGCATTAGTAGGTTACCATGTTTATTTTATCGAAATTTGCGATGAATTATGTGGCATTATCATTAGAAAAATATAAAATCACCCTGAGGATCTTTGCTAATACCATTTATGTTTTAATAAGTTTTAGAGGAAAATTTAGAGGTATTTTCAGATGCCCCTCTCTGCGTCAACTGTTTTTCGTTTTGGAGGAAGATTTAAAGGTTTTTTCAAATGATGCTCAATTTCATTATAATTTTCAATATTGAAGCATATACAAAGTCAATTTATTTATTTCTATTTATAGGCGAAAATTATTTATATAAAAATTTATATTAAAAATTCAATTTTTATCATGCGAACACAATTGAATAACAGTTTGTTTATTTTTAAAATACTCTAAACATATTTAAGTCATAAATTTAATATATTAATTTGAATATATTTAAATTATAAATTATATATAATTGTAATTATAATTATTTATCTACAATTTCTAAAAATGAAAAATTTAATAATATTTTTCCAATGTAGGACGAAACGATGGAGGAGAAGCAGCGGCTAATAGAGGATATAATGGAGCAGATCATGGAGAAGGGTTTGATGAAGGTGAACATGATGATAGAGATGCAGACGACAATAGAAATCAGGGTGCAGAAGAACATAAAGATGAAGCTGTGAATTAAGGACGAGCTTAACTAGCGTGAGAAAAGTGCTGCTCGTGCTGTCCGAGCAGAAAACGATTTTTTTTTTCAAATTGGTGATTCCTTAAAGGATGTAGGATGTAGAAATAAACTAGTAATGGAGGATGTAGGAATTGATGATTCCTTGGAGAATGAGCTCCACATTGTACAGAGGAAATATGCTTTCCCAATAGTGTTTCCTCAAAGAACAATGGATTCATTATTCCTCTTCCTCTATCCTCACCCGCAGATGTATTTGATGATGCTAGTCCTAGATCTAGGGTTTTCAGCTTTTGCCGCGGTGTTGAGGTAACCTCGTGTTTGGCTAATGACAAGCCAGAATCAGTGGAAGCGAAATTCAGAGGCGATGGGGTTAGCGGTCTAGAATTAAATGATTGGGCATATGATTTAAGTTTAAAATTTTGATAGAGTAAAAGCTTTATGGACGTAAGAATCTCCTAATAAAATTTGCTATATTTTCTGCAAGGAAGAGGAAAGGATAGATTTTGAATTAAGCCGCAACAGTAAGGTACAATGGGTCAGCGAAAGTTTGTTTTTGTTTGCTATATTTTCTTCAGTGAGAGGTCGCTGAAGAGTACATCCAGTGGGTTTTGTTTAAGAGAGGTCGTCAATATCTCGTATACGTCTTATGAATTTTGGGCAACTGGTCGGGGATTTTGAAAACTTTCTTGTTTTTTTTTTTTTAGGTTCCTTGTTTAGATTTTTTTATGAAAGGTTGAGAGATCCTAATCCTTATTTATTATTTATTTATAAAAATTAATAACTACAAAAATATGAAATAAAAAATTGATGTTAATTATTTTTAAAAAAATTATAAATATTTAAAATTTAAATAAATATTAAAATTTTATATCAACAAGTAATATATTATTAATTATTATATAAAAATTAAAATATTTGTTCAAAGTAGTTTAAAATAAAATAAAAATTCAAGCTTTCATCAACCATGATTATTAAATAAGGTTTTATTATAATTAAAATATATATACATTTATTATCATAAAAATAACTATTAAATAATAATTTATAAAATATTTTTATGGTGTATAACATATTATATAAATTACAATAATTATATTTCTAATAATAATAAAAATTACTATCTCGTCAACATCTAACACCAATGTAGTGATCATTGTCATCCTTATCATTATTTCTATTGTCATTGATGTCATCATCCACATCATGCCTTAAATGTCTAGTTGTCTTTAAAAAAATTCATTTAATAATATTTAAAATAAAAAATAGAAATTTAAATATATTAATATAAAATATAAGATACATGATAAGTATTTTTAGAGGATCTGACCATTTTACATAATTAAAAAATACAAATAATTGTATTATTATTTAAAAAAATTTAAACTAATTCAAAAAAATCAAGTATAATATCAATAAAACTTTATCTTGAAATTATAATTTAATATTTAATTGTTATTTTTAAATATAATTAATTAATATTTATTTTGTATTTAATTTTCAAGAATGTTTCGCATATTTACTCCATTACCACTCTTATTTGATCATGTATTAGTGAGATATAAAAATTGACTTGATGAAAAAATAAGAAAATAGAATATAAAATTAATATCACTTTTTGAATGAAATGTGTAAGAAGTATTTATTCAATATTATAATCTTGTTAGTTCAAAGAGGATGGTGAATAGTAAGAGAAAGGGAAGATATGAAAATCATGAAATGAAATGTGAAATAGGTTTGAGTGGTGATAAAAAGGATCACCTCAAATGTTTGTGTAAATAATTTATCTCCAAGATAAACAACTTAGTAAAGGCTCTGCACATATAAAATATTTCTTTTTAGCCTAATTTTTAATTCTCATGGCCTTAGATCTTTGCACTTTGGAGAATGCTAAATCAAGGGATGTTTTAGCGGGTATTAAAGTATATTTTTTGGATTTTATCAATGCCCAAAATCCCTTTCATTTATGTGGGGATTTTTCAATGATAAGCAATCCTTCAATATGAAACAAACCTCTCCCTTTTTTTGGTCTAATAGAAAAATTGGTAATCTTTCAGATTGGTATTATATAATTGTGGGGAACATGATGTTCTAGTCCCATAAAATAATTGTCATTATATTTAAAATAAAAATGATAAAAAACTGCATATAGAGAAAATAGTCAATACAAGGTTTCACTACTTCTATCCTTAGAAGATGTCCCATTGATATTTTATAGTTAGACACTAGAACATGTAATAGTTGAGGATTGTATAAAATATATGGAAAGGGAAATCAAAAACAATTATTTGGTCTATAGATTTTTGGGGAAGAATCTCTCATTAAAAATAATAATTTTATCCACAAAATGTGATTGGAGAAAGGTCTCTAAACCCTTGGTTTCTTTGCTCAGGAATGTTTTCTGCATGGTTCAATTTAATATAAAAGAGGATCCCAAATAGGATCCATGGTACCTCAATTTTTTTAAAGGATGTGTATTTACATGAGATCTTCATCCACATTTTTCATCCATAATTATCTTTTATATCAAAGTTTCATATTTAGACACATGAAAAGAATTTTACCTAGTGATGTGAGAACTTGAGTTGATCTAGCAATTAATAAAAAAATGGGAATTTTATCAATGTGGATGATGATCCAAATTATTTTGAATAAAACATTGTGCATGTTTTTGCCATGAAATATATTTCAATACCTATTTTAAATCCATCAATATTATGTCTTCAGAAGGATATTGGTCTTAGTTTTCAAATTTTGAAGGCGTACCTTTTAGATATATTAATTGCAAATAACTTGGGCACGTTTTGGTGGATTACCCTTTCAATCATCCATTATATTATAATTAGACTAAGTCATAAAAATTAATCAATAATGCAAACATTAAAAACATTGTATCATGGTTTAGATGATATTTATAAATTATATAGTACCTTAGTCTAGTACATTTTGTTGTTCCTCTCAGTTATAGTACCTTTTTGCTTACATAAATATTATATCTGATCTCTCTTATGTCTCTCGGTCTATCTCATAGTTTGATCAGTCTAATGTTAATGACCCAAGAATTATATCTTCCCCATAATACTTAAAACTTGCTTATCTTATGTCTCTGCAAGTTTTGAACTTGTACCTATTTTCCTGTTCCATAGATACTTACTTCCAAGACATACACCTACATCAACACAAGTGTCCTTTTTTAATGCACATGTCTAGTGCCATACATATAATTAGTAAATTAAACATATCCTAATGGTTTACCTATGTGATATTATGCAAGATATTCTCCCAATAGGAGTGGCATATATGCATAATCACTCCTCATTCTAAACTAACCCATCATAGACTTAAAATTCATAGAAAATAGCATTCAAAGATCATTCAATTAAGTAAATATTTCATATTTTATCATTTTCTCATATGATTCATATGTAAAGACACCTACAGGTCTAATTTAATGAAGGAGTAACCCAAGAGCATAATTTTCCATGTTACAAGCTAGGTCATTATTGTACTTGTTTTATTTATATTACATCATTGTGTATACACAAGCAAACACACTAGAGGATACCTATATCAATCTATGTAATACTTAGAGTAGTGTATATGTATAAAACACCCACTAAAAAAGATGTCTTTGGGATTAGTTTGATAGCATGTGCCTATTAACACATTTTTTACCAAGCTCACTATGAATATGGATAAATAGGGTTTTGATAATTTGATAAGGAGTGACAGTCCACGACCTACATTTGAATGTAACTAAGAAAAATTATGAAAAATAAAGAAGGATATAGGTAGTCAAGTCTAGTTTCATTATATACTCTATATTAGACACATGCATACAATCTAGACATTAGCATCAACACAACTATACCCAACTTGACCAAGTGTCTACGATTACAGAAGCACTTAATCCAATATTTGGTGATTGTTCTATAATATTATTCCAATCTACTTCCTACATGTTAAAGATCCAAATTGGTCTTAGAACTAGAATCATCTAAGTATATTATTTATTTATCACTTCAATATCTAGAGTAACTTTACTTTCCATTTTTAGCATATCTCAACATAATACATCTAGTATATTTTATATCTAGGTTTTTTAATTAATTAGTTTTTTATATATTTGCTTATCATATGTGTGCTTATTCATTTCTATATTATTAACATTATCTTCCTCATTATAATCCATACCCAATTTTAACGTTAAACATTTGGTAAACACGATCATTGAGTTATAAACCCTATGTGGTTTAGTGTTGCATCTTTCCTATTTTCTTGATGCATGTATTTTTTTTTTAATTATAATTTTTTCATATGTAAAAAATAGTGGAAATCATTAATCTAAAAACTTGATTTCTCATGTAATATAAATAAGCATTGATCACTCAACTCAATAATAATAAGGTATTTATGGATGCATTTATGTATATTACATGAGATCAAATGTGTAAACATGATAGAGATAAGGTTTCTTTACCTACTGATAATGATTTTTTATAATGTACTATAATTAATTCTATACTAATTAATCCACCTACATCTAGTCAACCCATAGACTATGTCTTTTAACCTTTATTTCCTAAAACTATTATTACTACATCTACCATGTAATTACTAATTGTTTCAACTCAAATACCAGTATTAGTGCTTGTTACTACTCAAACCATGTTTACATCTCCCTTTCTGACTACTCAACTTACTAAATTAAATTATAATGGATCTATAGTTCAAAAAATCTTTTAATTTATAAAGAACATAGATGATAAGGTTACAAACATTGAATAAAAGGATTTAAAGTCTCATCATGTCATTGATTCATAGGATGCGTTGCATAATCCACTTTAACCTAAGATATCTTGTGACCCCTTATCGACTAATTTTTCAACTAAGGTCACATTTAATGATGTCAAGGATGGTTTTTAGACATATCTTTGATCTGTCTATATGGTGTACCTTGATAAAGCCTCCAATGATAAAATTTTGACAAAATTATTTTCAAGGATCCTCAAGGATTTTGCTTTGAATTGGTTTTATTATTTACCTTTAAAATTTGTGAAAGCATTCAAACATCTTACAAATTATTTTTTTGTAACCTTTTATTTTAACATTAGTGACAAGGTTCCATACGACCTAATTAAAAAAATTATACAAGGAAGTATTGGAATTGTCAATGAATATGTCTAGAGATACAACAAATGTTGCATAAAATGGTTAATAAAATGGTAGATAAAGAACTTAAATACATTTTATAGTGAATTTTACTTTCTCATTTACATGAATCTATCATTTTCAAAAATCTTAACTCCTTTGATGAGTTATGGAATGTTTTTTCAAAACCCTAAAATGACACTTATTTCATTGAATAAATTTATCTAGTAAACATAACATCAAGACTAAACATATGTCCGATACAAAGTTTAATATTAAATCAAATTATAATTTAAAACATCATGGACTTATAAAGGAATCAGTCATCATGGTTAATATAGTTTCATAGTAGCCTAATCAACGTCTCTTATCTAATTCACTAAGGAGATAACTCACATTCTTACCTCAGTTTCTTGCTTCATTACTCTCATGGTTAGTATATTGTCATATTATATCTTTCCCTTATTTTATATATATTTATTTGTGTAGACATATACCCAAAGTGAATGATGTAAAAACTTATTATGACCATCACTAGGTCCTGGGTCATTATACAAATAAATCAATTATCTTGAAGCATAAGATGCAAGACCTAGTTGATGAACAAAAGATTACATTTTATTATAATCCAAAGGAATCACATTCACATACTAGTGATCACTAAAAATAAAATATATCTAAAAATATATATAAGACCATTATAATAAGGATGCAAAGGTGAAAATGGTGTTGTTGTCATCAAATTATGCACCCTAAGACACTCTATTCAGCTCATAAAATTTAATGCAACATTGAATCATATCTCAAGTTGTGGAGAAATTGAAAGAGAGATGATTCTCTAGATTATGAGGGCTAGCTCCATAGATTTTTCTTTAAGTGTCCATCACCTAAACTAATGCTTGTTCATGAAAAGGGTTAGAAGTTTACATGAAATGGAAAAATACACTAAAGAGGTGATAAACCAATAATATCTCCATAAGATTATCATACCAATACACTAATAAATAAGACTAAAAAAACCATCTTACACCTCTTAGACCACTCTAATACTAGTATTTCAAGCATCAACGTGGAATGCATGAAAGAATACTCAAGGTGAGTGAACTAAAGGTCAATTTTAGACACTAAGGTTAATTTTACACTTAGACTCATAAATTTCATAAAAAATTTACATGACATATTACAATGAAACAAATTTCATTAGACATGGAAGGATTGAGAGGAAGCAAGGATTGGTGTTGATCACTTGAATTCTCACTATACATCTCTTCACAAACTTAGACAAGATAGTTTTAGGATTAAAAATAGACTACATGTCTTATTTCAAAAGATAATTACAATGTATAACAAGAAATGATTCACCATAATAGGTGTGGTCTCCTTCACAGTTACCAAATTGGCTCACATTTATAGAACTTGGGAAGAGAGAGGGAGAAGAATGAAGATGAAGACTCACAAGGACATGTGTGAAAATGTGAAGATTAGTTAAATTACATAGAAGTGAGGTGGAAGAGAGATAAATAAAATAATGTAAAAATGTTTCCCTCCTAAATTGAGCACCTTACACACATGTGGCATTGAAACTCCTTAATGATTCTCCCTTGGAAAACTGCCTCCATCATGGGCTTGAAACTCCTTCATGACAAGTGGCAAGAGGATAGAATTTGATCATGAGATCTATTTTAAAGATATATTTGAATCATAAAGACAATTGAAAATCATATTTGATTATTTCAAAATATCACATCATCTGTAATCATCAATCCCACTCTTAGGTGTCATAAGACCTCCTTTGTCTTACTAGGCCTAATTTGGCCAAAATGGCTAAAATTTGTAGTTAGATCATGTTGTGAAATATTTATTCATTGAATGAATATTTACATCATATTGTATGAAAAAAAAATCTATTTATAAATTTTAAACTCTCTTCAAGACCCCATTTTACTCATAGAGCCTTCAGTTGGCCTAGTCCTCTTGTACCCCTATTTTTACACAAATTCACTTATGCAAGTGAATGTATAGATATTTAGGACTAAGATAAATTTTTAGTACCATTTTCCTTCATTTTTATTTGTGTCATTTTTCATGGATCTATACCCATTGTAAGTGTTCTTTTTTATCAATTAGTCCTCCTAATTAGGCCTAATTAGGCATGTTTAGCCTAGAAGACTAAAAATGTCCATTTTTCTATTCCAACATGTGTGAATACTAAATTTAGAATATGATTCACTTTTTTTTACCTTATTATAATCTTTCATGTAAAATTTGAGATCTTGATCATTTTTATGAACCCTTACTCTAGCATTAATTAATCTTTCTTGACCAATTTCATAAAATCTTATACTTATAGGTATGAACTAGTGGCATGAGATGAAACTCAAGAGATTCATAAACATCAATAAATTATTTTCATGGATCTTCCACCCTCCTTGGATGCTTCATTTTTATTCTTTTCCTAATTGAGTGCTTGAAGAGGGTTTGCAAGGGTTTTGAGGTGGTTTCAGGGCTTAACATCTATTCATAAAGAACAGACATTGGACCTCTGATCAAATATAAATGAGGGATTATTTAGGACCCTATATAACTCTTATAATCACCTTAGGTTCACATTAAAAGTGTCAATGTATTTCTAAGCTTCTCAACTTGGCCACTCGAGCCATTATTGCGTAATTTGTGGGGTCTGAATGCTTCCTAAGACAAAAATGGCTTATTGGAGACTTTATATATGATATGAAGGTTAAAAAACCTTAATATAGATTAAATAAACATTTTAATATCACTTTAATATCTACCTTAGATCTAAAAATGAAGAATGACCCTGTCTAGCAACTAGACCCAAACCTTGCCAATAGGTATGTCTGAAACCAAAATATCAAACTGACTCGTTTGATGTTTTAATTGAATATATACATCTTAGAAACATAAAAAATACCTATCCTAACATGAATAAAAAAATTGGAATGTTTTTCAAGTGCTAGAATTAGAAATGACCATCCTTACCAAGCCATTTGCTTACAATTCTTTGTCATCATGACTGTATCCTTTGTATCATAGGGTATCCTATTTACCCTCAAACATTATAGTAGGGTTTTATAGGTTATTATACATGTTTAATGACTTCAAAAAATCTCATTTTATCTTCCCATTTTTTTTGTTCACTTATTTCACTTGCTTTCATGGAGTAGTAAGGTCTATGCAAGGAGAGAGTACTCTACCTCTAAGATAAAATAAAGGCATATTATCCTCTTTTCTTAGTAAATCCAAGTGTTGGGTAAGGTTATATATGTCCCAATTATTCTATACATGAAATTTAAACTTTTGATGAGGTGATTTGACCCTCTAACCCAATCCATCTTCATGATAGGCCTTTTCTAGCGTAGACCGTGTAGGAGTACTTTAAGGATTGATTGTGTTTTACATATTTTGGAATTTATCTTTCACTTGATATTAATTGTAAATGAATTATAAGTATAATTATGGTTTTTAATTTTATTTATCAATCAAACTTGACACTCTATCTTCTCAATGTACTCCCTATTGTCCTTGTACTTGTATGCTTACTAGCACAAAATTGATAGTGTTTCTCTCTATTCCCTACCTATATATAGTAATGTTTGGATTAAGCCTTGATATAAATTTATAATCCTTTCCATGGATATTCTTTTTTTCCTACTCATGTTTAGGTTATTCTCACCCCAAAACACCATCATGCTCACTGTTTGTTATTTGACTGAGATAGTCCCATTTTGACCCATGTTGTAGGTATGTTTCACTATAAAAAATTTTGATACTCATATTAAGACTCCCTTAGGATTAAAAATTCTCTCATTTATTCACTTGAATCCATTTCCCATCCTTTATATACCTTTTTATCACAAGACTATCATGCGTCACTTAAAATTAGCTTTGATTTGCTATAGGTAATCATCTTCCCTATGTACGAACAATGGGGTGAGTTTATGAAGGTATAAAAACATTCAACCTCTCTAAGTATGATACCATGAGACTTTCAAGTCCTTCATCTATCTTCAAAACTTGTTCAAGTATGAATCATGGGTTAGAGTTGATGAAAATGCGTGACAAGTCTTTTTGGGGTGGTTTCCTATAAACATCACTGATTGAAAATAGTGATTTTTGGACAAATTTGAACCTTTAGAAAAATACCTTATCCCTATCATTTTTATTTCAAGGTTATTATGAACATTTTCTATGGATAGGGCTATAAGGTGAGAATATAATGATCATTCAAAACCACCCTAGTCTCATTGCATGAAAACAACAAAAACACCCAAGAGCTCTATTTTGGTCCTTTAAGGATAGTGAGTCTAAAATCATAGTCACATTTGTTGATGATGATTTATTTCTTCCAATGCTTATGAATTTTAAACTAGGTCTGTTAGGATGAAAATTAATGCATAAACCTTGGGGCTGGTCTCTTTAAGGCTTGGTTCCTTCCCACAAGGTTATCCAATCTTTGTGGTACCACATGTAGGTGGTGATGAGCTGTGGTGGGAAGTGAATACAAGGAAGTCATATAGTGTTTCCATGGTCACCTACATGAAATGTAAATCAACCAAACTCCTTAAATGCACTCTTTAATACCTATAAGAAGTTGAAAACATTACCAAGGTTAACATCAAGGTAGTAATGTCATGATGTAACCCTCTAACTAATCATTCCCTTTGGATACAAAGATAATGAAGGGATAGAGTGGACTAGGTGTAAGATTAGGACTCAAGGGATCTTCCTTTATCATCGAATACATGTTTATACCTCAAAAGCTTGAGGCAGATTAAATTTCTTTGTATTAGTGTAGAATAAACTCCATCCAAGGCAATTGTAGGATCACACTTCTGAGCAAAAGTATCAAGGATGATCCAAAGTAAAAAAAGCCTAGAAAATTCTTTCATAGGCTTTTGATAGCTTAAAAATCCAATAAAATCATGTAAAACCTATGTATATGTCAATATAAACATAGTAGAACATCAAATCCATCAGACCAAAGTGAATCAATCTGAAACAAGTGCAAATAATGGGCCCCTCTTAGATTGAAGTGCATAAAAAGCTACTTGGAGTGTCATCAATGGTTCATAAAGGAACATATTCAAATAATTAACTTATTTATATGAAAATAAAGTATACTCATAGCACTATCCACCCTTAAACTCATTTTTTCGAACTCAAATTTTATGATCCACACTAAGCATTAAAAGTTGACCTTCTTTGGATTGCAAAGAGAAAATGGATGAAAATAAGTTATATATGGAATTTATGATGAAATTTATACACTAAAATCATGAAAATTAGTGTGGGGAGGTGAAGATCCACTCCACCCATGTTTTTAACTGATGGTGGACTCAAGAAGTCTATATAAGTGCCCAAAAGTGCCTACTTTTAAGGAGAAACTATAATTTCCTAATCATGATTTATAATTTAGCTATCCTATAAAAAATTATTACCTCATTCTACCCTCTCCATGTGTATATATACCTTGGTAACAAATTTTATAACTCCACCATCCGTACAAATCATTAATTGAGCTAGAAAAGTGACCAATTGACATATTTTGCATATAAAGCATGGTAAAGGATAAATATATGACTTAGAAACACCTTAGGATACCTAAATTACCATATTATAATATTTATATCATAATTTAATCCTTTGAATAGGTTTGACCTTGGTTGACTAAAATTGACTTTAAATAAATAAACTAGTACAAGGAGGATGGGCTTCAACAAGGACTTGGGGAAGGAAAAATAAGATGTTTAGACCATTATGAGACCATATAGGACATATTAAACCTTCTTAAAAACTTCTGAATAGTATGGGTTGACCCAATTTGACTTGGGGTCAAATTTGGTCAACATGTATATTAGACACATCTTCCTCTATCACACTATTAAAACCTAATAGCTTGGATTATTGGTACCTATACATAGCATAAACATATTTTAATTTCAAAAAATTCTATTAAATTTGATGGAAATGAGATTATGTATGATGAATCTAATCTTAATTCTTTATTTATTCGAGCATACTTTTGATCACTAGCATATACATAATGTTAGGATTTATAACAATGCATGCAAGAATGTTTGTATGATGACCTTACTTACCCACTTTGGTTATATTAATAATGATTTACATCCTTCTACCATATCAATTAGAGCATTTTATGGGATGTTATAACAAATTATTAGTGAGATTGAATTACCTTTATAAGTGGGCCCCACAAATGTGGTTACTACCTTTTTAGTTATACCTTCCATGAGTCCTTTTGATATTTTATTTGGATACCCTTGGATATATACTCTTTCATCGGTACCTTATACATATCATGGGTGTGTTGAATACATTCATTACATTTGGGTAATTAGAGTGTATCAAGTTTTGAATGACCGTGAGCTTGAACAAGAGAAATGTATGCTCAAGTAATTTAATTATCATTCTTACTAAGGCTAATCCACTATGAAAATTAAAGTAATAGGAAATCCACTTTAATATGTCACCATTACTTAAGAAGCCTTTGCATCAAAGACATATATTGGATTCCACATCATAATCAACAACTACACACCATATTCAAGTATATAGAGGCCTTACACATTTTCATATCACTATTGTTTCAAATAAACCTCAAATCAGTCAATGATAGATTCCATGAATATTTATTACTCCAATTGTTTATTTGTGACATTAGAATCCAATTATACATATATATTATCAAAGATACTTTAACAACATATATTACACATATGCATGTTCCTTATCACTACCACTAGTTAATGGCACTAGGTAATATGTAGGGAGATACATATGAGAATATATTATATGAAATTATAGGGTAGTCTCTTCATATATATTCCAAAATTACAAAAAAAATTCAGAAAAATCAAAAAATTCAAAAATATTTTCATCATTCACATGTTATATTGGATCCTTGGCATCTAACTGCTCATTCCATGTTGACATATATCATACCAATTACTTCTACATATATGTGATTCACACTTGTATTTAAGTGTGACACTAACATATATAGATACATTATTTGTACTCTTATGGACATGTGTCTTGCATTTTCTCATGTCACCAGAAACTTTAGGGAATCCACCTTTTTTGATTTGAATACATGTAAGTTATATCATTATATGGTCAATTTGCATCATCATGTTTGAGCTTATGTACTTACACATTCCTTTATTCATGTTTATATATGTCATAGTGTACTTGATATGAAATGTACTTGACATTTTTTGATAACATATATATCAAGGGACTAATATCTTATGTTTATGATTTTTACTTAGGATTTCATTTGTGTACATACTTGAATGTCTTTCCTTGATATTGCCTTATTTTTTTAGCATTTAAATATACTACATTTTTTGCACCCCCCATTCCTCTGTTTGCCTCCTTAAAATTAAAATATATCATTACTTGTTGTATGAATATTCGAATATGTCATTCTTGCTTTTGTGGATATTCAACTAATTTATTTCCATTCAATTGTCTAGTATTTGAATATGCCCCTAGTTTTCCATCTCCTTTGACCATTGTCTATTGACTTAATTTTTAGTGCTCTTATGTGTGTGCTTGGTTGCTTGTTGAGATTATATTTTTACTATCTATACATTACCATGATATTTATAATGTATATTAAACCTTGATGTCACCATAATATGGTGCTTTAATGTTATATTACCCTATACATGTTACTTATATATTCCACATGATTAATTCATGATTATATGGTTATTTTATCATTTTGAGATGAGTTAACTAACAATTTACATCTTCTCTCACTTCAAAATCAGGGCATCATAGGGCATATCAATGAGGGCATGTAATATAGGCATGGATTATAGATTTTCACAATTTTAGATTCAATGGGATCATGTTTTAGAAAGATGTTCTCCACACTTACTCAATATTTAGCATACCTAAATTACATTGGGGCATGTTTGGAAACATGCCATCCACATTGGAACTTATACTAGTTTTAATGTTTCTCCATATATATTAGGGGGGAGGCATCATTTACAAACATGTTTTCCACACTTAAATAGTTTTAAAATTGGCCAAATGTCATAGTTATATGATTTAGATACTCATTTTTGGCAAAATTATATACATTGGTACCATCATAATGCACAACCTCAACATGAGACATATCTAAGGTGCATGTGTTTTGTAATGTTTACCTAATACTGAAAAATCAATATAATTTTAGATTCCAAACACTTTTACAGATAGTCATCACCCACCAAGTTGGACTTTTGTGGACTTTATATAGCCAATACAATTTCATTTTTGGTTCACTTTCAGGTATGGTTGGGGTGATTAAATCATTCAAACTTGAAAATTTTGTATTTTGGACTTCATTGAATCATCCATCCTCACCAATTTGATAATATGAGTTAACTTGGTTCACTCAAACCCACTAGGTTCTAAGTATGAATGTGTTGTATGATTGAATGAGTTTCAAATTCGAAGTTCCAATTTGCCTTTTATTTGAGGTTGGGGGTATGGGTCCTCATATCTATCTATTTATCTCTATCTCTATCTCATATATATATATATATATATATATATATATATATATATATATATATATATATATATATATATATATATAGTTTGTAGATTTATATTATCCTATTCTTTATTTCAGTATTTCATGATGATAGATCTTTCAAATTAAATTTTCAAAGGCAAGATGGTTTCATCAATACATATGTGTACTCATAAATCTTTTTCTCAATAAATTTCAATCATTTTAATGATTCAAATTTTATATTATATACATTGATTATATATTGTAACATGCTCATCGTTGTAGGTCAGTCAGCAATAAATAACTCAAGTTGGACTCAAGCAAAGGCAAGCTATTTTATACACACACAAGTATCCATTATTTTTCCTTTAAATTATAAATTTCATTACTATATTAAAATTTGGGACGTATATTAGATTTATTAATTATATAACACCTTATTCCTATACACTTTGAAAACTAAGACCTTGGTTATTCCACTCTATTCTAGATCTTTCCCACTTTTACAAGTCTCACATCTCCTTTTTCTTTTGCCCTTTCCATAGCTATTAGTCCAATAAATATTATGTTGATGGTCCAAACCTTATATATTTCCCAAAATTCTTATGACATGATTTTATTATGCATTTACAAGTTCTAATTTTTTACCTATTTCCCTACTCCCTAGACACTTACATCTTAGATAGACACCTACATTGACACAAGTTTCCTATTATGATGCAAGTGTGTATTTTCCTAAATTTATCTAATTTTACAATTAAATGTATTCTAATTATTTTCCTAACTCATATTACATGAGATATTATTCTTATAGGAGTTGTATATCTACATTATTATTTCTTGTTCTAAACTCTCCTAACATAGACCTAGCATTCATATAAAAGAGCATTCAAAGAACGTTCAATTTAGAGTTGGATATTTGATAAGAGGCCTCTACCCATTTCTATAATCCCTTTTTTATGTATCTTTATTTACTTATAGTTAATTTTAAGAAGACTTCTTTATATGTAAAAATGTATGGTTAATCCGATGGTGTGATCTATTTTTTCATGAATTATGGAAGAGTCAGATGATACCTTTTGTTTTATTTGTTTTTAAAACCATTTTTTTACTAAAAGGTAAGATTTATCATTTAAATAATAAAAAAATATATTCATGTCTTCATTTTTTTATAGTATTATGTTATTTGATGACATGAAATCATTGAATTCTTATAAATACAAACTCTATGAATGGTTTGTAGCTTATCCTAGGGTTCATGTTAAACTAGATTGTGGATTCAAAATATATTTTTGTTTTATATATCCCAACACACATATAACATGGATTGTGAATGTAGTGATTCTCAAGTGAGTTAATCTCAAATCAATGTATCTACGTGAAGTTAGTGAGAATATTTTATTTATCTTGGTTAAATGTTACTACCATTGATATAAAAATTTGTCTATTTTTTTTTCTTCTTGTAAACTTCAATACTAATCTATAGTATAAATAATGTCTAGGGTTAGAATAGAATTAAAGTGATATTTGTCCTCTAAATAACACATAAAAATATTTATGTTTCCATCGTATTTTATAGTATTATGTTTTTTAACATGGAAACATTATTTCATTGCAAACACATATTTTCAATACTCTTTTGTGTTGCCTCAAACTAAATTGATTTATATTTGGAGAGGGAATTTTAAGATCACATTATTTATAATTATATAGCCTTTAATATTTAGAAAGTAATAGGAAATAATGGCATTAGTTGTCCAACACATGGTCTAATAGAACTAAACAGTGAAGGATTATAAGTATCATTTTAATTATTTGAGAATAAAAATCAAACATTTTGTTTTATATTTATTTTAATCCCTTTTTTATGGTTGTTTTAATATTTTTCTTAGTGTCCATAATAAATTGGATCTCTTTTTAATTTTTTAGATGACTATATAAAATACTTGTTATTATATAATAAAATAATATAGGTGACTTAATCTTCACTTTAACCTTCACATTAACATTTATCACAATAACACACAAATATTTTAATCTTTTGTCCTAAATAAAATGCATGGGGTTTCACATGGGTCATAAGGATGGTCTTACACTTTTTCCAAGATCAAATTGTGTTATCATTTTCATAAATGTGTGGATTGTAAAAAAATAAAATCCCCTCTTTATAACTATTAAGGTGAGTCAGATTTAATTTTTTTCACTTTGCATTAGTGTGTAATAATGTTATTTTTTACTTCATTAAATTATCCCATTATTTTAATATAATATAATATTTTTTGGATGTGATAATTTTACATTGTAATGAAATCCTAAGTAAATCTACAATATGTGTTATTATTATGTTTCATCTTTAGATGTGTTGTGTAGATATATGAATCATTTATAAAGTATTATATTATTTCCTAAATCATGAATTGATTTAATTAGCCTTTGGATACCTAGATACATTAAGGTAAAGATAATATTTTATAGTTTTCACACCGTTGGGTTTGGTTATTAACTTTGGAGTTTACCAATGATGTGATGTGGATTATATCATAGAGCTAGACTTTTTAGTTGACCCACCTGGAACTAAGTGAATTACATTCACTTATTTACACTTGAAAACATTATTTGAGGACACACATCCTATACCTCACCCCAAAACTAAACACAAAACATTAACATCCAAATATTTCAATTATTGCATCAATGCATGATCTCAACCTAGGATAACACCACATGCATAAGTTATAATCAGCTCAAATTGCATCTAAACTTTAAAAACTCATCTTATCCTAAGTTTTATTTATGAACCCCAATTCTTGCATTGGACATCCATCAACCATGATCGGGGAGCTCATCGAGTTCCCTATGTAACACCTCATGAAACTAACCTATTTTAGTGTGTCCCTTGATTCACATCTTCCTTAGTGTAAATTATATTCAATATATGCATGATAATATAATAACATGTCATATTTAATAAATATCTAGTGCTCATATTTTGAATTTAACTTTTTCATCATCCTCACATTAATAAACAAAAATAGGTTTCACAAGTTCACCATCCATAGCTCATAGGAAGTTGTTGTACTATGTGATGCATTATTATTGCTATCGAGTTTCAGATTTTGATTTCAAAATCACTTAGATATATTTCATGTGTCAATATTACCCCTAATTATAAAGAGTTAGTCCCATTTTTATTTACTTGAATTCTCACTTCAATGCTTAAGTGCAATCCTTCACCACATGCACGTCTTCACTCCTTACATCTATGAGTTATGTGGTTCAACATTGATCTTGTCCCTTGAGAATGAAATTCATTTCACATTTATTTTGAATTAATCTCATAAAATATACTTCCTCTTTTCATTTTTTTAGTCACACCCTCCTCTTTCCCAAGAATATTTTATATATTTCTTGGGAAGTTGGTACACTAGTCAATGCATCACTACATCTACCTAGTTTTGAGTTCACATCATAATGCTTCCTAATATATACCACATTCACGCACTATAATCCTAATTCCCTATAATTAATATTGTTTTATTCTTCTTGGTTTATTGATTTCACTCAATTATAAACCACTGCATGTATCATTAAACTCCTTGCATCAATCTAATTTATGTTTTTACAACATCGACCTCTTTCATCCATAAGAACCTAAAGTATTTATTGTATCAATTCCTTCAATGTCACACATTTTTATAAATTGGATACACAAGCATCACATACCTACACTTAATTCTTCACACATAAAATTACCCACATTGGGTAGGATAATCACAATTTTCATCGATCCTCCATGCCGGCTCTATCTCATAATGATAGAGTGATTCCGATAATTTACATTATTATGAAATTCCCCCCACCATCAACTAGCATAGGTCAATATTCCCATGAAAACAATTCCCTACACTGATACATATTTTCATGGGGCTAGACTCTAGTGTACGTATGTGGTACTGGGTCCAGTCTCTAGCCTTCTTTATGCCCTTAAAAAGCATTGTTTATGAAGACACCCAAAAACACATCTCACCCACAAAACTAACCCAAATGAATAACATGAAAAAAATTTATTCATCACATCAATGTAGGATCTTAACCTAGACCAACATCACACACATAATTCAGACTCATATTTTATTTAATCCAAAATTTTGTATCTTATCTAAACCTAATTTATCTTTATGGACCCTAGTTTTTACATTGGATAAACATATACCTTTGTCAAGGAGGTCCTTGATCTCCTTATTCAAATCCACATGAAACTACCCTATTTGAGGGTGTCCCTCACATCACATATGGGATTATGATTCAAGTGTAATAGTAATGTGACCCTTCCTTTACTAGTTGTGTTGATATTAATAGTGCACTTAATTAGGAATTATTGAAATGTAAGACTATTTCACTCCTAGATTCACATAATATTTATTTTGGTGTATATGTTTTGTATAATTCTATGATATTAAATATATCACCAAGTATCACTATCATAGGTACTTTACTATGATTTTGTATAGTGTGTACTACATTAATAATTAAAGTGAATTATTTAATATTTTAGTAATAAATATTAGGAATATTTAAATTAAGATTTAATTATGATAAATCATGTGTACTTATTATATGAATATTTTATTTTGTGTGTGTTTGATTTTCTAGAGTCATTTTTGGAGGATGTATGTGATCAACTTTTATTAATTCTAAAATATGTCAAATAATTTTTTTCAATCTTCTAATGTTAGAGTGTTGTCATGGGCAATGGTTTTTATCGACAATGATGTGGTGGAAAATAGGAAAGGTGAGAAGAAATCAAATTAAATCAATGACATTAATAAATTTGGATTTTATGATAATTATTCTTTATATATTTACATTCATGTGTTAATGCTAACAATTATTTATTTTTATGGATTTTTATGTCCTATAATGTCTCACATTAATTTTTTGTGTAATATTATAGGATGATATATGTCCACTTGAGGATTTTACATATCATGTGGAAACATAAAATGTGAAACTTTATGATTGAACACAGTATTATTATTAACATCTCATTAGGTTACATCTTATGGAGTGAAGATGGTTTTGTTTGGTGAAGCATTAAAAAATATATTACAATGATTTTTTTTATTTACACAAGTATCCTAAAAAATCTTAATTTAAATTAGTAAACATTATTAAAATTTATTGTGGCCCATGAATTATTTCATAGCATTGGGATAGGTATAGTTAACCCCATGCATTATGTTAACAATGATGTATATTCAGCATCTTAGTGTATACATATTTATCATTTGAAAGTTATATTTTTATGTATTTAAATCAAAATAATATCCAAATCCTTTGTCTAAGAGACCATATTTTTAAACAAATATCCCATTTGAAGGTGATTATTACAAATGTTTCTTATTATAAAAACATCTATTTATATTTTAGATTCATAATCTGTATTTATATTTATAATATAATAATTCATGCTATAAAAATAATTATTATAATGCATATTCATTTTCAAAAGAGCATAAAATTTAAGAAATTCAAAACCAATGAAGTGCATAAACGTTCTCATCGTTAAGGTTTAATAAATAGAATCTACTTTATTCACACATTAAAAAGTTTCCACGCTTTTTATATCAAAAAATGATAAACATGAAAATAGTAAATATATCATTATATTTATATTTCATGTTTTATTTTATAAATATGAATGTGTTTTAAAATTAGAAATTAGGTATAAGCATTCTTCTATTTCATTCAATTTAGGAATTGATCTACTACCTGCACTAGATTAGTTACGTATGATCAGGGCAATATCAATAGTAAATACTGGCATGCTCATTGGTATAAAACTATGATTAAGTAATGAAAAATGATTTTATAGCCACCTGAAAATGTACTTTTTTATGTGTGTTTGTAATCCTAAACCCTAATGACATTTGTATATTAGAAAATTAGCTACTTTGCCTTCAAACCCTTATATGTTTTTTTGAAAGAGAAAATGTTTTAAGAATGGAGTAAATATAATGTGTTGATTTGAATCCAATAAAAATTTCATGGTTAATAGAATATTACTACATATGCAATACTGCAAGGATGGAAATCATGCCACATGTAGTTCTCCCACATAGTTTGATTATGTAATTATGTTCCTTCACTATGTCTATACAGCTAATGATATACTTTGGCACTTGAAAATGTTCTATTTAAATTATATTTTAAGTGATTTAGACTTGGATTGTGATTAAACATATTTATTAGTGTGAATATTTTTAAGAATTAATCAAATTTGCTTAGATTTTAATAGTGTATAGATGTCTAAAAGCAAGTGCTAGATATTTTAGAATGAGGCATTTATTTGTTTATATATGGATCAAATTAAATAACTCATTATATTTATATAATAGGATAATGGGACAATAATGAATAAGATTTTAATGTTATAAAACATCCGGTGACAAGAGCAAGTCAGTTCTGAGTAGGGCAGGCCATTTTTGACTGGTGATAATGACTATAAGTTTAAAGATGGCCCTTATAAAAGTAGACTAATGTGAGACTTCATAGATGTATATCTATGATATTTAGTACATTCAAAATAGTCAATGAGGTTATTTTATGTTTATGAAACTATAAAAAAAGGTTTAATCATAATATAGCATGCAAGTGTGAAAAGATGCCAAATTAGGTCTTATTTTGAGTGCACAAGTCATTCATAGTAAATGTGTGTCAAAATTATCATTATTAAGTATTGAATACCATATTATAGTATTTTAACTTTTTATTTCATGTCAAATGAAATCAAATATATGATATGCCACTAAGTCAAGTTCTTACTAAGTAACAGTTCAAACAGTGAATAATATATTTTTTAGGGTATTAATCCAATAACTAAAGGATCTAATACTAGATATATCATAACTAAAATGAAATAATTTATATATAGGGTTGAGGTAGTTTAGACTCCTAGTTGTGGTGCCACCTATGGCATGATGTTACTTTATGAAAATATTATATAAATGTTTGGGTTCCCTATAACATTAATTAGTGATAGAGGAACACATTTTATTAACAATACATAAGTACCTTGATAGAGGAAGTTATGATATCACACCTAAAGAGTAATGCATATCATATTAAAGAAAAATAGACAAACTAAATCATCTAACAAGGTGATAGAAAAAATATTAATAAATATTCACATTTTGCAGAGATATGACTAGGAAAATCACATCTCAAAAGTGTTATGGTCATTTGGAACCAAATTTAAGTCTAAAACAAGATACATTACATTTAAATTGGTCTATGGAATGAAATCCATTATGATAATGACATACATAGTACCAAATATGAAAATTATAATTTTCACATGACATGGTGATGAATAATCCTTGAAGAATGAATTGATCATGTTGAATCACATGGAGGAGTCATGTTGTTATTATGGGAGATATTGTCCTAATAGGAGTGGTATATATTTAGGATCATTCCTCATTATAATCTCACGTAACATGGACCTAGTATTCATACAAAAGATCATTCAGACTATTCAGTTGATAAATGACAATTTGATCAAAGACCTTTCCCCATTTATACAATAACTTTGATATGTATCCTTCTTTACCTTTGGTGAATTTCAAAAAAATTTCTTTAAATGTAAAAATAAATGGTTATCTATTGGTGTGCTTGTTTACCATGAATCATGAAACAATCAGATGACATATTTCACTTTATTTATTTTAAATGACATTTTTTAATTAGAAGTTGATTTTTTCCTCCAAATAAAATAACAACTAGTTGTATATTAATTTTATATAGTTTTATGTTGTTTGATAGCATAAAATCATTTATTTCTTAAAAATAGAGATCTTTGAATGTTTTTCAACTTATCTTAGGGTTTATTTAAAAATAGATTGTGGATGAAAAATATTATTTTGTTTTTTAATATCCCAACAACATAGAACATAGATCGTAAATGCAGTAATTCTCAGGTGAATTAAGCTCAAATCAATGTCTCTACATGAATTTAGTTTGAATATTTTGTTTATCATAGGTATCTTACTAACACTGATAATAATTTTTATAATCTATATTTTTTTCCTATCATAAACCTAAATAATAGTCTATAGGGTAATTATTTCATTGTTTCTAAAGCTTTTTACTCATTATAAGTAATTTCATTGGAAAATACATAAACAAATTTTGGTCGGGGTTAGCATCATATCAAAGTAAGATCATTTCTCTAAAAAACACAATTTATTATCTATGATTCCATTTTATTTTGTAGTATTATGTTGTTCTATGACATGGAACCATTTGTTTCTTCTAAAAAAATATTTTTAAATTCTCTTTTGTATTTCCTCGAACTAAATGGAATTTTTTTGAGAGATCATATTAGGATGAAATTTAGTTATAACTATCTATCTTGTATCTTTTATGAAGTAATAGGAAAAATTGACTTAAATTATCATAAACTTTATCTAAAAGAATTAAACAGTGAAGACTTCTAAGTATCATTTTTAGTAGGGGATATAAATAAAACATTGAGTTTTGCATTCAATTGAAAGCATTTTTATGCTTATTTTAATATTTTTATTTGTTCCAAACTAAATTACATCAATTTTAATGTTTTTAAATGAATATATAAATTATTTTGGGTTATCTATGAAAATAATGTATCTTAATCTTTACCTAGACCTTCACCTTCACTTGTATCATAAACATAGACTCAAATATTTTTATCTTTAGTTTTTAATAGAATTAAAGGGACTATTAGGTTGGCCATAATAATAGTTTAATTTTTTTTCCAAGATATAATTGTGTTATCAGTTTAGTCAGATGCATGGATTATAAAAAATAAAATCCCCTCTACATAACTATTAAGGTCAATTATATTTAAAAAGTTGCATTTTACATGCATGTGTAGTCAATTTATTTTTGAATTCACTAAATTATCACATCAATTGACTAAAATATAATATTTTTTGGATCTGATAAGTTTACATTGAAATGTAGTACTTAACACATTTACAATATGTGTTATTATTATGTTTTATCCTTAGTTTTGTTGTGTAGATATATGAATCATATAGAATTTTTTAAATTATTTATTACAAGAAGGAGTGATTAAGGTATCCATATGATACTAGGACATGATAAGGCATGCTTATTATTATGTATTTTGTATTCCCCTAATTTTGGTTATTTATTTTAATGTTTGTCACTTGTGTGATTTGGATGGTATCATAGGGCTAGACACTCTAGTGCACCCATGTGATAATGGGTCAATTTTGTGTCCTAATTTTCAATTTAAACCCATTTTTTAATGATACACATATGACAACTCACTACCAAGACTAACACAAAATCTTGATATCCAAATAATGCAACTATTGCATCAATGCGATCTCTCAATCTAGGCCAACATCACATGTTATAGTTACACTCATATTTTATTGCATTCAAAATATTAAACCTCATATTAGATAAATTTATCTTCATCATTCCAAATTCCCACAGTAGAAAACCATTTATGAGTACAAGGAAGATCCTTGAGATCTGTGTGTAGTGACTCATGAAACTACCCTATTTTAGTGTGTCCCTCCACTCACATCTCCCCAAGTGTGACTTATATTAAATACAATGCATGAATGGAATCACATGTCATAATATATATAAATTTAAAGTGTTCAAAGTTAATTTTTAACTTCTTAATACTTTTCCCATTAATAAAAAAACATTATGTCGCATCAGTTGACAATCCATAGCTCCTTTAAAGTCAATACACTACTAAATGCATCATTACACCTATTGAGTTTTATATTCTTCTTTCACGATTCCTTATATCTACTGAATGTCTCTAAATTCATGCCTCATTCCATAGAGTTAGTCCTACTTTCATCTAATTGAGTGCTTGCTTCAATGCAATCTTAAAGCACGTACACTTCTCCACTACTTATATCTCTGAGTTGTGAAGTTCAAAACAATCCTTCTCCTTCAAGATGAAAATTCATGTCTCATTTTTATAACTTAATATCCTAAGGTGCATGAATTTTTTGCCTTTTTTAGTCATAACCTCCATTATCACAAGAATCTTATATATAGTTTTTGTAAGTTATTGAACTACTTAATGTATCACTACATCTACTGAGTTTTGAGCTCACATAACAATGTCTCCTAAGTTATAATGCATTTATGCATTGCATTACTCATGCCCTATAGTGAAACTTTTTCTATCTTCTTTATTTCCTATTTTTGATCAATTATAAACCACTACATGCATCAATCAACTCCTTGCATCTATCTAATTTGTATTTTTATAACATCAACCTCCTTCCTCGATTAAAACCTCAAATATTTATTATCTAATTTTTTTCAATAGCACAAGTGTTTACAAAATCATGGATCAAACCCCTCACATTGGGTAGGATCATCACATTTTTCACGAATCCTTAATATCAACTTTATTGTACAATGATAAATTTGTTCCCCTCAATTGCATTATATGTAAATGTACCCTACCATCAACTTTCATAGGTCGATATTCCCATCAAATTGCTTCACTGCTCTGATACCAATTTTCATGGGGATAGACTTTTTAGTGAACCCATGTAGCATTGGACCTAGTCCTTTACATAATTTATACACTTAAAAACCATCATTTCTTAGGACACCCAGACTATGTGTAACCCTCAACACTTATGCAAAATCATAAAATTTAGATACTACATCTATCCCATTGAATCAGGTTCTCAACCTGAGCTATCATCACATACATAATTTAGAATCAGCTTGTATTAAATACAAACTTATATAGCCTATTTCAGCATTGTTTATCTTCATGAATGCTATTTTATTCATTAGACAATCATCTATCTCAATCAGGGATATCCTAGATGTCCCTTTTCAATTTCTCATGAAATTAACCTATTTTAGGGTGTCATTTAATTCACACATGGGATGATGATTAAAGTTTAATAGTAATTCAACATTTCTCTTAGTGGTTGCATTGACAATAATAATGCACTTAAGTAGAATATCCAAACTTATAAGTCTCTTCCACTCCTGTAGTCACACATAATTTACTTTAGTGTATATGTTTTGTGTAATTATGTGATATTTAATACATCACCAAGTACCACCATATCATAGGTGATTTTACTATGATTTTATAGAGTGTGAACTACATGAATAATTTAAGTGAATTGTTTAATATTTTAGTGTTAAAGATTAAGAATATTTGACTAATAATTAATTGTGCTAAAATGTGTGTACCTATTATATATAGATTTTTATTTTGTACTTGATTCATGTTGCATATTCCTTTTTTGAGGATGGATGTGAATGAGTTATCCTACTTATAAAATATGTTGCATATTTTTGACATCATGTTTTAACATTAGAGTATGATCATCGACAATGGTTTTTTATTGACAATGATGTGGTAGAAGATAGGAAAGGTGGAAAAAAAAATTAAATTAGTGATAGTAATAGATTTTCATTTGATGATAATTCTATTTTGTAGATATTTATGTTCATGTGTTAATGGTAATAATTATTTTTTTAATGAATTTTATATGCTCTAATTTTTTATAGTGTTTTTTTATTATATACTAGTATAGGATGGCATAGCTACAATAGGATTACACCATTGTTATTAAAATCTCATTAGGTCAATTTTTTTTTTAGTGAAGATGGATATGTTTTTTAAATTCTTCAGAAATGTATTTGGGATTTCTTTAATTTATATAAACCTCATACAAAATTTTAATTCAATTATGAAAGTTTCTAGAATGTGAGCATGCATGATGAATTATTTGATATCATTAGAATAGGTATAGTCAACCCCATGTATTGTGATATAATTTTGATAACAATGATGCATATTTGGCATCATAGTGTATACATATTTATCATTTACAATTTGTAATAGTGTGTATTTAAATATAAATACTTTTAAAATCCTTTATCTTTGATAGACCATTTTTAAGTAAAGATCAATTTCTAAGGTGAGTATTATAAAGTTTTATTATTATAAAAACATTTATTTATTATATGGTCATATAATGTGTATTTATATTTATAATATAATTTTTATAGGCAATAATGTAAAGTTAATTGTGATTTTATTAAAAAATATATATACTATTGAAAT
Organism: Torreya grandis; assembly: GCA_037957365.1. Classification (NCBI taxonomy): domain Eukaryota; kingdom Viridiplantae; phylum Streptophyta; class Pinopsida; order Cupressales; family Taxaceae; genus Torreya; species Torreya grandis. Next base: position 1,598,223 of record JARHVA010001783.1, on the reverse strand, counting down.
AATGATTTCAAGGCATATTCATTTTTAAAATTACAACGACTATGAAGACGTCAAAACAAGTGAAGTGCATAGATGTGATATTAATTAATGTTTTTTAATTTTTTTTCTATTTTATTCAGACATCCATTTACTTTTCCACACTTTTGAAAAGGGGTTATTATAAATATGAAAAATAATAAATCTATCATGATACTTATATTTTATGGTTTATTTTCTAAGTATGAATTTGTTTTAAATGTTTAAATGAGGGATACACATTCCTTTAGTTCATTCAGGTCAAGAATTAATCTATTACATACACTAGGTTAGTTATGTATGATCAACTCAATATCATAGGTTAATAGTGACATGTTTATTGGTACTGAACCATAATTAAGTAAGGAAACATAATTTTGTAATCATCTACAATTGTCTTTTTTATGTCTATTTGTAATCATAATTCCTGATGACACATGCATATCTGGAAATTAGTTGCTTTACCTGCAAACCCTAGATATGGTTGTGAAGGATTTTTTTTTCAGAAATGGGGGAAGTGTAATGTATTGAGTTAAAACCATGCACCATTTCATTATTGTTGGCATGTTAATACATATGCAATACTCCAAGGATATAAATCAAGACACGTGCAGTTCCCCACTTAGTTTGATTGTGTAATTGTTCTTTCACAAAGTGTATACAACTAATGATTAACTTTGGCACATGATAAATCTTTACTTTAATTGTATTTTGAGTGATTTAGACTTTGATTGTGAATAATCCTCATGACATGTGTGAAAATTATGAAGAATAGGGTATATTTGCTTAGATTGTATAGTATATAGATGTATAAGAGATAAGTTCTAAATATTTTAGAATGAGATATTTATTTACTTATATATGGATCCAATTAAACAATTACTAATTCTATCAATACAATAAGATCATGGGACAACCATAATGATTATTTTAATTTTATAAAGTAACCATTTACAAGATCAATTTATTTATTAAAATGTGTTGGTCATATATCAACATGCAATAATGAATACAAGTTTTAAAACTGGCCCTTAGAGATGTTTACTAATGTGAGAGTCTATAGATGTATATTTGGATATTTATTAGGTTTACAATAGATAGTAAGGTTCTTGTAGGTATATGACATTATAAAAGAAAGGTTGAATAATAGATAGCATACAAGTGTGAGAGGATATTGACTTAGGACCTTTTTTGAGTGCTCAATTCATGCATGGTGAATGTGTGTCTTATAAGTCATTTTAAAGTACTAATCACCACATTCTAATATCTTTAGTTTTCATTTCATGGTAAACAAAATAAAATAGATGATATGCCACTAAATCAAGAGTTATTACTAAATAAAAATATGAATAATGGTAGATATATTTGTTAGGGTATCACTCCAACATCTAAATTATTCAATAGAAGATATATCATAACTATGATGAACTACTTTAAAAAGAGGGTTAGTTGTGACTCTTAGTTGTTGTGCAAAATATTACATGTTGTCCCACTATGAAAATATCATAACAACATTTGGGTTACCTAAAAATTAATCAGTGATAGAGTTACACACTTTATAGATAGTACATCCATAGATTGATAGAGTAATTTAGGATATCATAGGTAAAGTGTAATGCCTATCATCCTACCAAAAATAGACAAGTTGAATCATATAATAAGGATATAGATAAAATATTAAAAAATATTAAAGAGATAATTAGGAATGTCACATTTTAAAAATATTATGGTCTTATATAATGAAATATAAGTGTACAAGAAGATACACTACATTCTGTTTGGTCTATGGAAAGAAAACCATTACTCCAATAGAGTATCTAGTACCTAATTCGCACATTATGTTGATTACATAGCATGGTGTTGAATAATCCTTGCAGAATCAATTGATCAAGTTGAATCACATGGAGGAGATACAATGAGTGAAAAATTGGAAGTAGGAAGTATAAAAGTGTATCCAAATACCTAGCATGATTAAAAAAAATCTAAAGAGATTCAAGTATAAAAATCCATATGATTATTGGAAAATAGATTAAAATCACACATAATAAATTTTTTATTTTTTTGGAAGGGCCAACATATAATCCACCTTGTAATAGGTAAATGAAAAATTATGTTATATGATATATAGGGAAACATTATTCTATGATGAGTCAATAGAAGCAATCTCAAGTTGTACCGCAACTAAATTTAGTTTAAGTAGAACTAAAATATTTCCAAATGTCATAAAAAAATAGGATTTATTTTATTTTTGTGGGTGTGGTATCATAAAAGAGTACAATATAAACTATCAATGAGAATACTTTTAGTATGGCATGATAAAATAAATAAAGGAAAGAATACATCAAAGAGACCAATTCTTGGTAACAAAATTTCATGGAAAAGATTGAATATATTCATGAGAGGAATATGAGAAAGTCATTTTATTTAAATAAGTTAGTGAAAGGACTTCAGTGAAAGGAATGGATTACAACTAAGAAAACAAAAAGAATAAGTGACATAAAAAATAAAAAAGTAATATGTAAATAAGAAAAAGGGAATTTTTCACAAAATTAGAGCACCATGTAATTTAATTAGGTTTTTATTTCTAAAAATAGCAAGTATTTAAAAAAAAAGATACATATCACATAAAAAAATCTCATTTAGAATACAATGAAAATGTCCACATGTGTTAAGTCATCAACAAGGAAAAGTGTTAACATAGATAAGAAATAGCACATGATGTGGAAAATAGGGATAACCATGCCTCATTCAATTCAATATTTAGAAATATTTATTATTTATTTGAATTTATGTTTACATGAATATTATAGTTAGAAAAATGTGATTAGAATCTTATAAGATTGGATATTATTTACATTTTTTAAAAAATGATTCCAAATAATTCAATATGAAAGTTGTTCAAAAAAAGGTACAAGATATGAAAACTTAGAGTATTATAAACATAACATTTTTTTATTTAGGTTAAAGGGGAGGTTTTTATAACTAAGGACCCCATACCTTAGAATACATTCTGAACAAGAAAGCGCAAGACAATGCCTAGAAATCATGAAACAACAAGGCAAACTAAGGAATATAACCAACCCAAAAGCAACCCAAGAATAACTACTAGAGGGATTTTATGGAATATCCTCAAAACACAAAAATGCAAATAAACAGTGGTGGCCAACAAGCCAGGTCATACAATAACTACTGTAACCAAAAAATGGAGAGAGTCTCTCTTTGTTAGTTTTCTAATCAAGCTCTAAGAGTTATAATTATTGAATTTGGTACCCTTTGCTTCTTCCTTTCTTCCCTTTCACAATATTTCATCCATTCCCTTCCTTTGAATTTGGAAATATGAGGATGTATAACTTTTAAGTTACCTCTAAAATTTGGTATGTTATAACTTCTGTTAATCATTTACCTAAAGGCATGCTAAGGATTTTCTCTATATGAGTTTTAGAAGTTTCCTCTAAAATCTAATCATTCTTTTGTAACTCTGAATAAGGTGTCTCTTTTCCATCGGGGTCTATGACCATGGAATCCCCACCTTTGACGAAAAACTAAACTAGTGTTTATGGAATCATTTCTATTTCATCTTCCCCTAAATCTATATTTATTTCTACTATCAGATGTTTTACCTTTGCATTGACCCACTAGTTATTTCATCTTTTATGTTTCATGTTAGGAAAACCATTTATAAGATATCCCATGAGAAAATATCTACTACATCTAAAAGGAAGGTCCTCATGATCTATCAAATATACCCATGTTTTGTTCCTCACAACCAACTCCACCTGAGAAATAAGTTCACTGGAGAGATCAACATAGACGAGCAATATGTAATAGGTGGAATGCCCCTGTTTAGTAGTCATCAAATTTGAAGACCAAAAATTTCCAACAACATTACCAATAACCCTAAAAACCCACTCATTCCATAATTATAGAGGAAGGTTTGGAAAACATATCTAAATAGGTTTTATATTAAACATTTTGGTATGAGGATTAAAACTAGAATACCAAGGTTTGTACACCAACCAATGTTTCTCCAAAAATGAATGTCTGAGCACAAAATCCTTTTCAACTATATAAAAAAATAGCAATGACAATATCTTTTATATAGGGGTGAATGGTAATTTTACCATCTATAAATGATTTCTAATTATTTGTAATCCAAACATGGATATCACTGAGAGAAGGGCATAAACCCTTAACTTTGTAAATCATTCTAAATTTAGATAAATCATCCTCCATATCCTCCATTACTTCTAGGTCCCTATTTTTTAAATGAATAATAGGGTTAAATAATGCTAGTGCTAAATATTTATTCATTATTTTTATTGAAGCTACATCTACAACCATAACCATGGGATCTTTGCTACTGTGCTCCTTTGAATTCCTTGAAACAGCCTTTATTGAATCCTCCTTAAAATATTCCTCAGAAATAGGTTGCCAAGTTTGATCCCCCTACACAAATTACCGCTATGCATAATCCCTTTTTATCTATGCTCACCATAATGGGAGACCACAAAGATGAAACATGAGTTAGAACCTTTGATACATAGCCAGGTTTTGACTTGTATGTAGTTGCCACATCAAATCCATGTTTTCTCTTTATTTCTATTTGATACTCCTTTTCCCCCACACCATACCATGACTTGGTGTCTACCTCTCCATTGATAGAATGATTATAGTCTCCCTCTACTGTCATTAGAGCATTACTACCAAAACCATTGTGATGTAACCCTAAATCCATTGCTCAAAATCTTCTATATAGAATAACCTAATTTATCAACTTAAGATTTTAAAGAAAACCAATATTTTAATTTTGAGTGGAAAATTGATATTCCTTCAATGAATATTTATTTATTTTTATAAACCCTCTTAATCTCTTTAAATTATTTTTTTCTTACTCTTACAAATCTATGTCAATCTTATATAGAAGAATTTAGATTTAACATAACACATTTATTCCTAAAATTTTGTTTTTTTAATGATAGATTTAATCCTCAATATTAATCATGGTGTGTGAATCTTTAAAATGCATTGCCATAAAATGTTAATATAGATAAAGAAATTAAAAAGATAATATTGATTTGAAGTTAAAAAAATATAAGTAAACATTGAATCAAAATGAATATGAATAAAGATAGGAATTTTATCTAAATCTAAAAAAACTATAAATATAGTTTCCCCATGCATAATCATGTAAATATGATAATTATTAAAAATAAAAGATCTACTAGAATAATTCTTGATATTAATATCCATTTGGTTTGGGATTCCTTATAGGGGTCAAATTTTATGGGTATTCTTTGATTCTCTATTGTAATATATTCTCATAAATCATGGTTCATGAGCAATATCTTCAGCTTGATAATTATTAATGTCGAGGCTCTCTAAGCTCTAAAACACTCTAGATGGATCCATAACTTCTATACTTGTTATATTATTTAAGTTTTTTTCAATATTTTTCAAAATAACCATGACATGTGTTGAATTGTTATGATACAATATCAATACCATTCATCCCCTCTTGATAGGTAATGGAATTGTTGCATCTAGGTATTTAACCAATTGTGGAATTTTATGCTTGATCTGACTCATAGTTAGAAATTTTCCTTTGTGAGAAAAATATCATACCTTAAACACTTGTTGTAGGAGAATTTATTAATGTCTATTATATCACTATATCTATGATATGGTTAAGAGTGACTAGTGTTATATGG
>JARHVA010001783.1:1570000-1587500 GCA_037957365.1 Torreya grandis | reverse complement strand
CTCACCTTTTTTTACATCCTCAAAGGTCAGAAACCTTGGTTCTAAAAAGAAGTGCAAAAGTGGTGCTAAATACGAGGGAGGCCAACCGTATAGGTATTTCTCTTTTTTATTTTGATATTTTTGTTCTTCCATAAAATTAATTGTATTATAGATATTGATATCATAGAATAATCTTATTTTATAATTTAAATAGATTTATTTGAACAACATTTAGTTTAAAAAGAGCCTGCCATTATTCAATTTGGGCACTTTTTTTGGGTAAATGAAACCCTTTTTCTTCATTGGAGAGCGTTGCAAACCTATTTCATTATTATAGAAGACTGAAACTCAGTAGCAAATGGGGTTATAATAGATTTTAATGATGACCTGTGGGAATATCAATAGTATTTGCTTTGCCTATCTTTAAAAAAATGCCCTTTTCTCACATTGTAAGACTGGAACAATGAGCGATGCACAATCCTACGATAGGTATTCAAGAGGTAACACAACCCTTATTATTCTATCATATTATATGATCATTAATAATACCATGAATATTTCCTTTTATGCCACACAAATCAAATAACATAGGTATAGAGGCTTCCAATGATATTTTCGATATAATGTGGGGATTGTTGAAGACGTAACTGAAACTATTTTAAATTTGTATCTTTTCTTATGAGATTACTCATGAAATTATAATTTAAAATTTAATGAGAGATCAAAATGGTTGTAGTCCAACTGATGAGGATGATCATTGCTTATATCCATCGATCAAGGCACAAATCCTTGTAGATACCTGACATGGAAAGTAAAGCAGTTAAGGTTAAGATCATGTCCTGGGTTATTTTTATGATGTGGATTCCCCGAACTCATTGATTTAAATGAATACTTACTCAACATTATAAATCCAATATATATTTATTTCTAAAATATAAACAAATGTCGACATTCTATATAATTCAGTTATTCCATGTAATACCTTCAAACATATTATAATAATAATAATAATAATAATAATAATAATAATAATAATAATAATAATAATAATAATAATAATAGAATTAATAACAATTATTTTCAATTGAAAACTTTTTGCATAATGAAAGTTCTTATCTTCTTATTTAATTTCCATTTTAAATATACACATATTCAGGGCTGAAATTCAACTTAACTATAACTAACAATTCAAAATATGTTGACATAGTTTTCTTATTTTTAATGATTATTTATACTTTTAACAATTATATGTACTTTACAAGACAATATAGAATATACGTATTTATTTATATATAAAATTAAAAATATATATAATATCCAAACAATTGGGAAATTTTAATAATTCTTTATATAGTAAATCGATTAAAACACACATTCTTTTTACATATTAAATTAAAAAAATAAAAATAAAATCATTACTTGGCCGAACAATTAGTAACTTTTTAATTTAAAAAAAAGGATATTAACTCAGTCCCTCTTAGTAGTTGTTTTATTTAAATAAAAAGGAACTCTAAAAATATATAGGCTAGTAATTAGGTATGTCCTAAGGGAAGCTTTTCCCAGTTATATACCATTAAAACACTAAAATCAAGTTACAACCTGTGAATTTCCAGGTTTATATATTTTTAGTTTAAAGATTTTTTTATGCCGAAGGTATTTTATGGTGACGTGCGAGCCGATTTTTATCTGAATAATGTTTAGTGTTAATTGTAGTTTAGTCTAAACACCAACAAATGATAAAAACCATTTAAAGGTAATGATTACGGAGTGAGCGGTTCATTGTTTGCGTTGTACACTGAGATTCAACATTGAGTGGGTATGCGTGCAAAACCTTTACAGATCCACGAATTCTACGGCAGTTGCACAAATAAATTGTGGCCAAGTTAATTTTTTTCAATCTATAAACCCTACACATTATGCTTTGTTCTTTGCTATCAGCGAGTTTTGTTCTTACCATTAGCAACCATCGTCATTTTGAAAAAACAGACCCGTGGACACCGCGAAAGAAGTTTACAGGCTTAAATATATCACATTCTTTTTCATATATATACATAGAAGAGTTGTTTGTTCTTAGTCAATAAAACTTAAGTGTTACCTATTGTTTCAACTTACAGTTCCAAAATACTCATTTCTTTTAAGTTTAAAAAAATTAAAAATAAAATAAAATAAATTAATGAATTTAAGATGAATTGACATTTTTCATATGTTATCATTTTTTTTTAAAAATATTTAGAACGACATTTGTTTTGAATTTTATATAATTATATATTTTAGAATATAGACTAGCATAAATATTTTAGATAAATTTATGTAAAACATATTGATAGAGAATATACATATATTGTTTTGAATTGTGAGTACCTCAAGAATAATATCTACCAGTGTATTTTACATAGATTTATCTAAGATATGTATGCTAGTAGCACTCGTCATCGTGTAAGATTAACATTTTTTAATAAAAATATATTTAATATAAATATTTAATTAAATATTAACATTAAAAATAGAAACATAAATTTTAATATATAAATATATAGAGAGGGATCAAAACTATACATATATGACACTATAATTTAGAAAACATGGGAAGTAGATAAAAATACCGATATGATATATATGAAATATAACAATAATTTTGTGAAATTCAAACCATATACATTTAACATTAAAATGAGAGATAAAGATCAACACACACACACACACACACACACAAGCAGTATAATATTAATAAGTTTAAGTAATTCCATCTGTGTACATGAGATCCTCTAAATATTGAAGTCTTTCTTCTTCCTCTTTTTTTTTATCTACCCCTTTTTCATTATTTAATTTTTCAAACTTGTCATATGTGAAAGGTGGTGCAATACTTAATCCATGTAATAACTTTACACGTGATTTTTATAACAGAATGATGCAGTATAAGGAATATATGGAGTAATAAGAACATATATTAAATTATCATCCTTATGAATAATTTATGGATTAATAAAGATGCTACAATAAAATATGTTTTAATATGGATTCATAATATAATATATTAAGAATTAAAATAAATATTTGTTATACTGCTACACTGTGCTACTATCTAATTTTTTAATTTTCAAACAAATTTAGCGCTATGTTATGCTCTTCAATTTTTCATTGTTTTATGAATTTATTTGTGTTTGAATTTTTTTTGTTTGAATTTGATTATATTTAAAGATTTTTTTTGTTTTTTTAAAACCGTTATGTTAGTTGTTTTATTTTTTATTTAATCATGTTCACTTGTTAATTAAAATTTATTTTATAATATCGACTTTAAAATAATTAATTAGCAACCCACTCACTCCATGACATCATTTCACCTTGTTTCCGTCCCTCCCACCGCTGATATTACTGTAGGAAACACTTATCGATGTAATTACACTTTATAATTTAATTTAATTGATTTAAATGTTTTATACTTTAATAATGAAAAGAAAAAATGTTATGTGAATATTTTTTTTCTAATATTTTAGGTCATATTTATTGTTTCATGAGAAAAATATGTTATCAACTATACATCATTATTCTCACTTCTTTTAAAATAGTTACATAATCAGTATTTTTTCTATATTAAATATAATAATATTTTTGTTAATATTTATTTGTAAATATTAATATATTAAATTAGAAAGGTTAAATATTTTCAAAATATTAATATTTATAATACAATATTATTTTTTTGGTTTTAAATTATATTTTTATTAATTTATAATAATATTTTATTAATATATACATACATATTAACTATTTCATTTTTTATTTACTATATAATTTTTATTTTATTTTTAAAAATTATATTAACCAAAATTTTATGAGTACTGAATTATACATGCAACTGAAGCACTGATTTTTCTTCTAAGAGAGGGCATTTGGTTTAAATGCATAACCATCTGTAAGAATGTACCATGTGTAAGACCAAGGGAAAGTACACATAAATTGGTTACTTGGTAAACTGTCCGACACCATTGATAGGCCATCCTTTACAGAAGGTAATACAAAATATCGACTAATGGTGTTTGTGTGACACCGAGATTTAAATGGCTCAGATATAAAGAATAATTTCCCTGTTTGAGCTCCGTGTTCACAAAAGCAAGAGACTTTTAACGCTTGGTGAGGATGGTGTGTTTTTGCATTTTTGCGAACCAATGATTTTTACTCTCCAATTTAATGATTCAATCTTCATCCAATGTATCTTTTTTCTTTAGATAAGGATCATGGTGTGTGGACAGGTGGGGTTGAAACTTTTGGACAGGTGGGAAAGAGGCCAAACACAAGGCAATGGTATTTCAGCTGAATCATGGCTCATTGAAGTAAAACGGAGATGTGTTGCTCAACGTAAATTGCGACAATCACCTCCAAAGCTCTCTATTTATAGTGCCTAATTTCATATGGGAACTCGATCCGCAAGAGTATGTTCCTACTGACATCTCACTGGGGCCTTCCCATCATAATGTCAATCCTAAATTCTCGGCCATGGACGAACAGAAATTTGAGGCAATTCATAGAACGTTCACAAAAGTATCTTAGTTTCAAAGTTTCAAAAACGTGAGAAAGACATAAATTGAGTGGGATTGAGAAATGCTTGCCTGGATGATGATAGCCATGGATGGATCCTTTATTTTTGAAAACACTAGCTTATTTGTAGAAAATAAAAGTGACAAAAGTTCGTTCAGCGTAGCTTTTCAAAGCAAAGATATAACAAAACGACAAAGGTTATGCTAGATGACATTATGAAGATGAAAAATCAAATTTCTTCTCAGAACCATCCTGCAATTAAAGTTTGGAAGTTCTAATGACGTTGCAATGTGTCAGTTTGGAAATTTATAGGACGGCTTAATTGACTCCGATAAAGATGTTTTTTAACATAGAAAATCCGAAGTCATTAAAAGTTTCGTCGGAACTGATGAAGATATACCTACCATTTTTAACAAACTAAGCAAGAGAATCAATTCTTGTGATCATGTTGAACACTTTAAGGTAGTTTGGATACAGGAGATAGAACGCTATATAGCCTATTCAATGAGCGAGTTCGGGGAAGAGCATTTCACAAAGCGGTGGTATGCTGTCTTCTTTCTAGCGTACTATTTTAGTTATGACTACCGTCCAGACATCCCACTCAGTGAACAAGCGAACAATTGTAATAATATTATTCTATCAGTGTTTGAAATTTGTTAAAGTTACCTCACGAATTGTAGTTTAATAGTGAGATGATAATATGAAAAATATTCTTTAAAATTTAAAGAGAGATTAATAAAAGAAATGATGATATCTTAAATAATTTTGAAAAAATTAATATCTTTAATATTATAATCAAAAAAAAATTTACATAATGAAAATTTAATAAAATTTTAAAAATAAAAATAATTTCAATTTCACAAAAATAAAAAATAAATAAATTCAAAAAAGTTTAATGTAATCACACACCTTTTATATTATGGGTGTTTTATAATATTTAATTTGTAATGTTTTCTAAATCATGGTTATTTGTTGTCTAATAATTATTACTACGGGTCTTATTCAAACTCATAAATTTTTACTTTTTATAATCGCTAATAAGGGTCTTGAATATTTAATTTGTAGTGTTATATTTAACAATACGAAATGAAATTAATCATGATAATTATTAAATGAAATTCACAAAATTCTTTAAATTGATTCATCTAACCCTTGTTCAAATCATTAATGAAACTATTTTAATTATAAATATGTAACAATCTCACTAGGATTTAATTAGAAATATGTGGTTTTTTTAAAAAATTAATCACATATACTGTAAATAGATTACACCATGAGAATCTAATTAGAAATCATATAAGAAACATTAAGTTTGATAACTATAATGAAACATACTTCACCATACACCACTAATCAGTTTCATCACATCATTATACAAATATAGAAAATAATTATAATTAACCAACGACTTCTAGTATAATATACAATCACTTCTATCAATCCATAATAAATAGGTAATTACAACTCTTCATGATAATATTTTTAAAAATAAATACAATATAATATAACGTACATAAATAAGATACATGACTTTCTGGAGCATGAATTTTTTGGGCTTATTTGTATCTATAGTAATTTCAAGTGTTGTCTCAAAAGTAGTATTGTTATGAGGAGGGAGCATCACTCGATTGTTTTTTCACACCAACCATGGACCAATAATCCGTTGCACTAATCTCATTAGAGAATGGTCCTCCCTTCATGTATAAGTAAATAGTAATGACATAAGAATCTATAGAGATAAGTAAGTACCCTTGTGTAGTATGATTTACAAAATTAAACATTCTATGTATAAAAAAAACTTTTTTTATTATAAGATATCACAAAAACATGTAAATCATACTCATAAAATGACAATGTGTCACTAAACATATTTAGACCAAAATTTTCAAGAATAATAAATAATAGTTATCTATTAAAAAATTAAAATTCATATACACCACTTGTTCGAATTATCTTCATCTGAAATTGTGATGTTAATAAGCCAATAAAGTTCATCTCATTCATTTACTCATAATCATCAATGCTAGATTGCTTAATATAATATAACCAAAATATTCATATAATAAACATCCTACTATAAATCATATCACATAACATATTAGGCATATCAGTAATAAAAATATATATATTTATTTCATCAAACATATGAATTAATCTCACATTATTTTCTATCCCATATTAAATATAATGGCTACATTTTATAATATCTGAGTAAAATACATATTTAACTATAGATTCTATATACCATAATTCATTTACAAACATTCTTATGATAACTCATATTACCAGAGTCTAGTGTTTTTATATATAACTACTAAATATCACAATCAACATAATTAAGTAATACTAAATCCATGAAAGTATACATTTCTATATAAATAACTAGATATAACAAAACAAGTCTTAGTACACACCAAACATACTATAGTATTCAACCAAAATATTCTCTATGACATTGCGTAATATCATAATTCAATGTTTATGAGTATAGTTACACAATTAAAAACATCCAAACTTACAATTTTGAGAACCAAATGTCTTATAATAACAAACAATAATCAAGTATGGATTTACCATCCATGTGTAATCTAAGCTTATACTACATACTAGGCACTCAAGAAATAATATAACCTATATGCACACATCATGATGCATTATTATATGTTATATATGCATAAATACTTGTATATATTGATACATTAAAAATATGTATTACACACAAGTTTTAAATATTATATCTATATATACTAATAATTATTTATAACATAAGTCAATGTTTTTACAAGATTTTAATAATCGTTACATCCATGACTCAATAAGATATAAATTGATTATTACAGTCACTAAATCTCTCTATAAATAAATATTATGTTTTCATTATTAGTTTTTAGTTCTTAACATAGAATAAAATAACTTCTAACTCAAAACCATCATATAAGACATTCACAAGGTTCTTTTATGTGCTAAAACTCTACATCTATCCATCCATTTCATAGATATAAGATGTTATAGGTTAAGTCAGTAAACATGTTTGTATAACACTATTATGCTTTAATTACATTACTTAATCTTTATTTAGAGTCCAAACCATAGCCAAACATAGACATAGCCTCTCACAACTCATGTATATATGTATTTCTTCATATATATATATATATATATATATATATATATATATATATATATATATATATATATATATATATATATATATATATATATATATATATATATATATATATGAGTCCATTTTCATCATCATCATATATATATGATGATGATGATGATGATGATGATGATGATGATGATGAAAATGGACTCATATATATATATATATATATATATATATATATATATATATATATATATATATATATATATATATATATATATATATATATGAGTCCATTTTCATCATCATCATCATCATCATCATATATATGATGATGATGATGATGATGATGATGATGATGATGATGATGAAAATAGACTCATGGAGAGAAACGATGATTTCAAAATCAAAGGCAAACATAGGTACTCCTCTCTGGGTAGCTTTAATCGATATCGAGAATGAAAGTAAGATTAATCATGAGGGTAAGGCTACAAAGAACAACAAACAAATAACTATCTCACCCAACACACAACCAAGGATGGTGTTAAGATTTTTACACTATCCAAACCCCTATGCATGGATATTGTGGACCTATTGTAGGGGTCTACACAGTACTTGGGGCATTGACCTAGTCAGATAGATGGCAACAATGATCTATCATAGCCTCACAATCTAGGGTATTCATAGATAGAGATGGAAACACCACATGGACTAGATGGGATATATTCCCAAATCCATTACAACAAATATGCTAATGAATTTTTTGATGAAATGAAGCTAATTGGATTTGGCTACAACCAAAGGGCACAAACCACTATTTAAATATAGATCAAAACCATACAAGTTAATACACTTTGTTGTATGGTTAATACATCAGAATGTGTAATGAATATAAAAAATAGATTGAAAAAATCATTGGAATCCTTACACCATTCCAATGCCTTATCCACAAATGAAAAAATCAAAAAAATACAAACAAGATGTTTGATTATGAAAAAACCAAAGACTCTCTTTTATCCTTAACCATGAGGTTGAGAGGTGAGGTAAATGGTAATGAGAAGGCACCAATATTAGATTACAAGTATGATATAACTTATTTCAAGTTAGAAGGTCCTTTCAAGAATGCTACAAGAAAGAATGTAACAAAATTACATTAGAAGCGTATCCCACATGTCAGTGCATATTAAGTGGATTAGGTAGAGGTGGTCCTAATGGTGGAAATGGAAAAGGAAGGTGTGATAATATATAGAGAAAATATCTATTAGTAGGTAGTAATATGTAGATTCAATAGTTATTTAACTAACCACCAAAGATTTATTCTAGTGAGTGCATTCAACATGGTTAAAAAACTCTCTCTGCTCCAAGGGTTTTTTATTATACATTTTTTAATGTGGAAGCTTACCTGAGAGTTTTTTTTAGATGGGCCTTGGTTCTGGGGGACAATAGGTATATACCTCACTCTATGGTTCCTATAATTTAACCAAAACACACACTAAATCATGATTATGCCAATATAAGTATAGCTTCCTAACCTCCTCATATATTTTATGAGTACTTTCAAATATAGAGATTAGTCTATGTAGGTTTGTAAACTCAGATATTGTAATAATGTAAGAAGTACTACATACATATGCACATATATGTGTAGAAATAGATCTTATCAAAGGTATATATGATAAAATGATCATAACATGTGGGAAATTCTAGCATAACCAATCCTTATATTTTAAGAATATAGATTTATATTGTTGTATATGTAAGCTTACTTGACATCTCCAAGCTACTTGTCCATAGGTAAGAAACTTACCTATATATAAGAAAGGGCTTAAACCTATTTATAAATGGTGGTTACTTCCTTTATAAGAGGATGAAAAGGAAAACGAGGAAAATTAGGAAGTGAAATATCATATTGAGATAGAGTCAAAGGAACAAAAAATTAGTGAGTATAATATACACAGTGAGGAAATTTCTCCCACAGATGGCAGAAACCAAGAGAATGAGAACCGAAACATGGAAAACAAATAGGTTGGGATAATACTAGGAGGAACAAAGATAGATCATGAATCAGGGAACTTTGATCCAGATAAAGAATTAGTGTCATACACAAATTGAAATCTGTTACAAAATCTCCATCTTACAAAATACCAGAATATAGAATTATAGGTATTCAATATGGAGCATTCATGTGAGGTATAGTAGGAAGTCAAAAAAATTATGAAAATAGGGTAAGACTGAAGACATAATAGGATCTCCATCAAACATGTGTATTTGTGTTTGAAGGCCAGTAATTTTACTTATATTTTTCTTTCATGTTGTTTTTATCCTTTATCCATATGGGGATATTTATCTACTTCTGGTCGAGGCTATGTCTACTTGGTCTTGTGTTTGAGCCTAGTGACTCCACTTTTCTTTGTCTTCTTATTCGACTTATTGGATGTATCATTTTATCGCTATTTGAAATAAAATGTCTGAGAGTTTTTCTTTATATATATATATATATATATATATATATATATATATATATATATATATATATATATATATATATATATATATATATATATAGCATTGATCTTTTAGGAGTATAGTAACATTACCATAGAAATGTCTATCTTAGCTATTTTTTACACAAATTATAGATATATTCCTATTAATAAACTATATAACACTATTCATTTCTCTAATAATCATGTACATCTATGTACATCGATCCTCAACCAAGGTCGTCATGTAACTCCAGTTCTCAAAGATAAATAATCACATCTTTACCTACTATTTTACAAAATATTATCTTCCACAAAGTAATCTCATATTACTTAGCTACATTGTATACTTAGCTACCTGATATCATATGTTTACAAAATAAGCACTATATAAACACAACTATTTTTAACATATTATAATTTCATGTCTCTAAAGTCATATGGCTCTTTTATAAAAATATAGGAAGTTGTCTCCCGAGCATTTAATGGACATAAGATAATTACCTAAAAGGTAAAAATATAATTTTATAATAGAATATAAACCACCCACATCCAATAATAATTAACCACTAATAGATAATATAATAAATTATTCACTTCAAACCTCTTATTAACATCTATAGGACATAAATAATGTATATCCCTATAACTCATTATATATGTCGTAAATTTTGCATAACTCACCAAAATATTATTTTATGCCTTTAGTTTATCGCTTCTCTATTTTTTCACATCCCGTATATCTTTAATATACAAAAAAATAGTATGATATATGAGATGATTACCGAAACCATTTAGATATATTATAATTTCATTATAAATTTCATATATAACTATTTTGGTGTATAAACGTGGGTCACCCCTAGTTTTAATATCCTCTATAGTTTAATCCATTAATTTTTTATAAAACTAGAAAACTTTATAAATTGGTATTTATTTCCTAACAAGATTCAAAATAGCTACATATTGCTAAATAAAATGCTACATATTATTATATTTAGCTCAGTTGGGAAAAATAATAAAATCATATCTTGCATAATACTATGTTTACTCTTTTGCATAATAAAACAAACTTTGACTAATCTAGGTTCTAATGCAGTTCTAATTACCAAGTTTCCATATATTTATAAGTGTAGTCAGAGGTGTAACTATAGAAATTAATGTGTTTAAATATATTACACTAATTATATTACATAACGCTTATGATTGACATGGGTAATTTAATAAACTTAAAGCGTTGATGTGTGTGCGTGTGGGGCTAAAGTCTACATATATGATTGTAATTAAGATAGTAACCCTACCAAGTTTCTATATGAAAATCACCCTTTTTTAATTCAACTTTATACATTTCATTTAAACTGTTACATGACTAACACAAATTATTGAAGATAATATCTTTTTACAGATGCAAATCATTATAAGGAAACATGTTGTGGTTCATTATATTATAGGTTTAATCAGGTCTTCCAAACATGAACTATATCAATTTGGTAGAGCATAAAAAAATTGCGTGATCTAAAAAAATCCATAAAGTTCAAGACATAACATGACTAAATACATAAAAATATACGTCAGATTATAAATCCTTTATAAGAATTCTATAATATATTTATATATAATAGAATCTACACACCTATATCTAAATGCATTCATGAATATACCATTATATTATATACAGATTTATATGTCTAGTCATATTATTTATAAGACCTTTATTAGTCACCCAAACATATATACATATTAGTATATTAAGGATAAAACACTATAGTTTCATTTAACATTGGATAATGTATGTAGCTCACTAAGTTATTTTTCAATATGGATAATAGATATGCAACAGTACCAGGTTACTATCTAGCACTGTAGATTATCTAAAATGTAAAAAAAAATTCATTATCTTTAATCATATAAATTAATTTAGACATATTAATCCTATGATATATCTATATACTAGATTGGTTCATTACTCTAGACCTTAAATTCTTTTAAGCGTTCATATATAGAAATAAAATACACCTCTTACCATTCTGAACTATTGGAAAAACATAATCTGAACGAAGTTTCTCCTTCTCTTCCTCTTCATTTCCACTCTGTGCTCTTGAATCATCTACCTTTTCCCCCTATTGTTCCCTTTTTCCTTTTCATCCTTCTTCTCTTTCTAAGAGATAGGGCATAGATTTTATTTTTTTATCTTTTCATTTTCCTTTTTATTTTTCTTTATTATTTTTATGAATTATTTATTTTTACTTTAATTTAATTCAAAAATTTCCATTTCTCTTAATTTACTATTCTTTTTATTTTTTTCTTTAATTTTATTCCATTTATTTCCTTTTTCATCTTTTTCTCATTTATTAGAGCAAATTTTCATATATATATATATATATATATATATATATATATATATATATATATATATATATATATATATATATAAATTAAATTGATATGTCAAAATGGTTTAATGCTAACTCAATCAATAAATATGAACTTATTCTAATCATGCAAATTTCATTTCCCATAGAACATTAATGGTCACAAATAGAATTGCACAAGATAAAATCACCCATACATAAAATTGAACTAACAGACAAGTCACACAAGATAAGTTGTATAAACTATGAGAAATAACTATCAAATGAATGGAACATTAAAACATATTATGTTAACCATTTTTTATGCATCTAACATATCCTAATGACTATGATATGTACAAGTTTCTAAAAAAATTCTATGGCATCCTTCAACATTTTCATCTACATCACTCTCTATGATTATAATCACTCTCTATCACACTCTTAGGGATGATTTATTCTATATCAACCTCTTAACAAGTAGGTAGTTAGACCATATCAATATGATGTATACATCATAAAATATAAGTGAAATAACATATCAACATGTTCGTAATGTAAACATATACATTATAGCTAAGTCATAGAAAAACAACCATGTAACCTAAGTAGTATCTTACTATCCCATAACAACATTCATCTCAAAGCTTAGATAAAAATGCCAAATTAAATGTGTCAACTAGAAATATCCACAGATAATCAAATAGTTTTCTTAGTGAGAAAATCAAAATGTAACATCCTTCCACCCTAAAGCTAATAATTGTCCTAGATGACTCTTATTCATAAATAAAATTTAAACTAAAATATTGTTCAATAGATAAATATTATAGTATAAAGTATCAAATTAAGAATATAAATATTAAATTCACCTAAGGACTCATCATAGTTCACACAAATAGTACTATTATCAAAATATAGATTCAATAATACCTTTCACTATGACATCTTCCTATTATGAAATCAATGTTTGAGTGTTACTTACTCTAATTGGTTCTATCATGACCACTTTAGGGTTATGGAACCATCAAGATAAACATATATACTATAGTACTTATCACTTCAAATACGTCAAAAGGCCCCACATATCTCTGTAAAAAATTTACTAACTTTATAAAGTCACATGAGATAATCATAAAAACTAATAATAGATGGCCACAGAGAGATTCATAAAACCTTCCATCTCCTTCTACACATCTCTCTAACCTAGAGAGTGTCTTTCTCATTCTAGAAAAAATTATTTAGTGATCATGATAAGAATATATATATAGCTTTAAGTAAGTATAACATGTCAATACTATCACTACTCTATGCAACTTCTAGACAAGTATGAAGATGAATAATAACTAGAAATACTACATTTCAAAATAAAGGGATACTCATTCCATAGTATATATACGTATGTCCATATGATTTAATTTTACAAGTATGTTTTCTAAATTTTGTATTAAAAAAGTTCCCCTTGTTAGATCCTAACTTATTACATTTGATAAGTCCATCTATCAAATTATGGATTCGATAAGATCCCCTTGTCATATCCAAATTTAGTAACTACCAATTCAATGTGAGACTAAATAGGATCTTTTCCCATCCCATGTTCTTAATTCATCACTTTCCCATTAGGTCTCCATGACCTAATGAACTCCAAAATGTGTACAAGGTTCAATGGACCACAATTCTATACTTTCACATTGTATAAATTAATACTATATGCCAAATAATTCCATATGTACCAACATACATATAAAAAATCATATAATCATTCTGTAATTGTATTAAGTTTTCATGAGACAAACATAACTAGTACCATAATTCAAACCTTAACCTAGAATGTTATATTTATAGTTAAGATGAAATAATGTTAAAATTTACATAACATACAAAATTCAAGGATCATACCATCCTTACAACCTTATAAAAGTAACAAGTGAGATAATGTCTCACTACTTGCTCAACTAGTACTCATCAAGTTGAAACTTTATCTCAAACATTTTACACTACCAAGATGTGTCATACATCCTATACCCTCCTCGCATCTGATGAATGTATATAAATATATTTTCAAAACAACAAGCTTTGATTAAAAGATAATATTATCAATCTAATCAAGTGTACATAATATATAACACTGATAATCAACTTATAAACCTTAATCTAAAACTAATATAATTTTAAGGTTTTCCACTCCACATGGTGTAGGTTCCCATGTTAGATAAAATAGTGACTATACAAAGTCCTTAGTGGAAATTAGTGAACTAACATATCAACAAAAAAACACTCAAATACCCTCACTTGGTAAAAATAAAAAACTATAATCCAAGTTTCCATAATCACTACCTACTTACCAAACTTGAAATATTATTATAAAAATCTATTTCCACAACTGGAAGGAAAAATATTAACCACAAAGATGTATCAATCCATCGAATCCTAGAACTTATATCACAACAAGAATTATAAGACATTATCCCATAAAATTAGGTAAATATAGTCAAAATAATATTTCAAAAATAGGTTCTCATTTAAGGGAACACTAAATTAGTTTCATGAAAAAATGAATCCTCTTGGCAAATTATAATGATGTCAAAAGAGAGTGATAAAATAACAACTCAAATCTAGGATAAGTATGAGATATGACGCTTATTCCTAATGATCATAACTTAAGGATGACAATCCATAAATAAACTTTAAACATAAAGGAATTCTCAACCAAGACATATACACTCTACTACAATAAAATTCCCACTGCACTAGGTGTTACCAAACTAAATATGGTCTTATAAGATTTCTCACTCCTATGATTTTCATATATATGACATAAAACTAATTCATATATTATTAAGTGATAATCATACCATGCTTTTTAAACACTCATAAAATAAAACACGATGATATAGGTGACTTGATTAACATGAAGGATATAATCATTATTGAGGTGTCAATCTAAATGATCATAAAATACCAAAAGAATCTCCTATTCATGGTTCAAGAATTATGTTTTGCACTTTCATACCTAACCTTAATTACAACCAACACTGGTAATACACTCGATAATCCAACCCTTTTACTCTAAAAGGGTATGAGTGATCCTAAGGGTACATAGTCAAGGTACCACTAACATTCACTATTCTCTTTTTTGATAAACATAAGGATGCAAAAATGCTAATGGAATTATTAGGTGCTAGAGTTCAAGCCACATGTCTTATACCACATATAACAACCCTAATAGGATATAACAAAAAATATGTGATTTAAAAAAAAATTAACCACGTATACTATAGATAGATTACATCATAAAAATCTAATACAAATCACATAAGAGACTTTAAGTGTGATAACTCTAATGAAGCATACTACACCATACACCACTGATCATATTAACACATCATAATACAAACATAGAAACTAATTACAATTATCCATCCACTATTAGTATAATATACAACCACTACTGTTAATCCGTAATAAATAAGTACTTATAGATCTTCATGTTAATATTTTCAAAAATAAATGTAAACTAGTACAACTTACATAAACAAGATACATGTCTCCATGGAGCATGAGTTCCATAGATTCTATAATATCTATGGCAATCTCAGGTATCATATCAAAAGTAATAATTTTGTGGGGAGGGATAGCATCATCCAAGTGGTTTTACACACTAATGATCACCTATATTAACCCCATCAAGTAATGGCCATCCTTTCACAGATGAGTAGATAATGATGATGAGAGAATATAGAGATACAATCAAGTACTCGTGTGTTGTATTATTTCTAAAATTAAACATGTGGTGTATCAAATAAAACCCATTCTATTACAAGATATTGCATAAACACATAAATCATACTCATGAAATGATAATATTTCACCAAATATTCTTTGGCCAATTTTTTTTAGATTAATAAATACTAGTGATCTATATTTTAGTAATAATTATACACACCTTATCATGTTAGTAAGCTAGTGAAGTTTATCTCACTCCTTACTCAAAATCAACAATGTGAGATTTTTTAGCATAATATAACTAAAATATTCATACAATTTACATCTTGCTAGCATTTATATCACATCATATACTAAGCATAGGAGTAATCAATATTCATATATTTATTTTATCAAACTTATGAATGAATCTTACATCATTTTCTATCCCATACTAAAAATAATGACTACAATTTATACCAATCATATAAGATACATATTTAAATGTAGATTCTAGCTAGCACAATTATTTTCTAAACATAGTACACCCTATGATAACCTATATGACCATAGTCTATTGCTTTTAAGTATAACTACTAAATACTACAATCAATTCAGTTAAGTAGACATAAATTCATGGAAGCATAAGGTTTCATACAAGAAAGTAGATATAACAAAACAAGTCTCAATACATAGGAAATGTGGTACTCTCCATTACAACATTAGTAACACTCTTAGGGGTTATTGTATTGACACATAAATAAGTCTCTACTAACTATCATAATACATGTTATTCTTAGAAACAACCAACTCGCATATATTTAGTCTATCAAATATATGAATGAATATAAGTATATTATTTAGAATTTGCACCACCTACATATAACATATATTTATGCTATAGTCTTTAACTGAAATATTCTATATGACATCCCATAATGCCATCGTTCATTATTTATGAGTATAGTTACAAAATTATAAACATTCACACTTACAATTTCAAGAAATAAATGTCTCATATCATAAATAATAATCAAGTGTGTTACCACCCAAGTATATCTTAGTTTTATATTATATAATAGCCAATCATAAAAAACATAACCTATAGGCACACATCATATATATATATATATATATATATATATATATATATATATATATATATATATATATATATGACATAGGTCAAGGTTTTTAGAAGATTTTCACAATTGTTACATCCATGAAGTGTTAAGATAAAAATTAAGTATTAAAGTTAACAGACCTCTTTATAAATCAATATTCTATTTCATTATTTCTTGTTAGTTCTCAACATTGAATAAAACAACCTCTAACTC
>JARHVA010001783.1:1520000-1557500 GCA_037957365.1 Torreya grandis | reverse complement strand
AAATAATATATCAATATATTGATAACATAAATATATAGACTATATCTAGCTCATATAAATGTAATCATGTAACCTGAGTAATATCCTACTACCTCATAACAACATATATCTCAAAGCTTAGAAAAAAATAGCTAAATGAAATTTGTCAACTATAAACATCCATGAATAATCATAAAGTTTACTTAGTGAAGAATTAGGATGTCATATCCTTCTCCCCTAAAGCTAGTCATTATCTTAGATGACTCTTAATCAAATATAATTTTTGAACTAAAATATTGTTCAGTAGAGAAATATCATACTATAAAGTATCAAATTAAGTAAATAAATGTAAAATTTGTGTAAAAAAACTCATCATATTTCTTCCGAATCATACTATTATTAAAATTAAGGTTTCATAAGACCCTACACTGTGACATCACCCTAGTATTCAAGTAAATTTTTTGAGTATCACATACTTTGATTGGTTCTATCATGGTCACCCCATAGTGCATAACCATCAAGACAAGACTATATATTATATGGGTGACAGCTTATAATAACTTTAAGGTCCCCACATATCTTAGGGAAAATTTCATAGACTTTCTAAAATGAAATTATATCATCATATTATCCAAAAATAAATGCCCAAGGAGAGTTCCATAAAACCTTTCATCACCTTCTACAAATCTCTATAACCTAGAGAGTGTTTTTCTTACTCTGGAGAAAGGTTTTTAAGTAACCTAATAAGAATGATATATATAAGTTAATACTTTCATTACTTTGCATATCTTTGGGTAAGTATAACTTCTAAATATTTTTAGTATTCCATGTAGTTTTGGGACAAGTATGACAATCAATAAGAATTAGAAATAATAGATCTTCAATGTATACTACATTTTAAAATTAAGGGATACATTTTTCATAGTATACATGTGTATGTCCATATGTCTAAATTTGACAATTACATTTACCAAATTATATATTCAATAAGTTCCCCTTGGTAGATTCCAACTCAGTAAATTTGACAAGTCTATCTCTTAAATAATGGATTTGATAAGCTTCCCTTGTCAGATTAAAATTCAGTAACTATTGAATCAATGTGAGATTAAATAAGATTGACTCCCATCTCACGTTCTTCATTCACCACACTTACCATAGGTATTCATGACCTAATGATAGCCAAAATGTGTACAATATTTAATGAATTATCATTATATAATTTCATAACATAGAAAGTAATACCAAATGCTAAATAATTCTAGATGTACCAACATAGGTATAATAAAAATTATACAATCATTTAGTAATTGTATTAATTTTCCACTAACCAAACATAATTATATCATATTTCATGGCTTATCTTATAGTGTTATATTCATAGATAAGAGTAAATAACATTAAAATTAACATAACATACAAAGGTCAATGATGACACCACCCTTACAACCTTATAAAAGTAACAAACGAGGTAATGTCTCCCTCCTTACTTGGATAGCACTCAATAAGTTAAAAGTTTAACTCAATCCTTTTAGATACCAAGATTTTTTGGACATCTTATACCCTAATCACTCCAAATGAAATTATTTTAATATATTTTCAAAATAACATGCTTTAAGAAAAAGATAATATTATCAATCTAATCAAGGGTAATAATATATAGAAAATATAATCAACTTATAAACCTTAATATAAAACCCATATAAGTTCAATATTTACTACTCCACATGGTTTAGGTTCCCATGTTAGATAAATTAATGACTCTAAAAATCAATAATTAGAAATTAGTGAGCTAACATCTTGACAAACTTATTTCCGTAATCACTACCTACTTACCAAACTTTTAAGAAAAGTATCACAACCTATTTTCATAACATTAATGCAAAATACTAACAACAAAAATGTATCAATCCATCCAATAGTACATATTCTATCACTACAAGGAATAGATGAAATTATACCCTAAACTCAATGTAATATTGTCAAAATAACATTTCAAAAATAAGGTCTCATTTAAGGGAACACTAAATCAACATCATGAAAATATGAATCTTGTCAAAAACTTATAATGATGTGAAATGAGAGTAATAGAATAAAAACTCACCTATAAGCTCACTATGAAATATGACGCATCTTCCTAATCCTCATAAGCTAAGGGTGCCAATCCATAAATAAACTCCAAACACAAATAAATTCTCTACGAAGACATCTACACTCTACTACAAGAAATTTCCCATTAGAATAGGTGGTTCAGAACTAAAAATGGTCTTATAAGATTTACCACTCCTAGAATTTGTGTATATAAGACACAAAACTAATGCATATATACTTAAGTGAGAAACATCCCAAGATTTTTAAACACTCACAACACAAAACACATGATATAGGTGACTTGATTATCAAGAAAGGATTTAATCAATTTTGAAGTGTTAATCTAAATGATAATAAAATAATGAAGGAATCTCTTGTTCATGACTCAAAAATTATTTTTTGCACCTTCCAACCTAAACTTGATTACAACCAACACCATTGATACACTCAACTAACTAATCCTTTAACAATTCTTAAAGGTTACAAGTGCTTGTATGGGTACACATTCAATGTACCACTAGCATTCACAATTCTCTTTTCTAATAAATATAAGGATGCAAAAATGTTAATGGATTTATTAGGTCTTAGATTTTAAGCCATAACTTCGATACCATGTGCAACAAGCCCATTTAGATCTAACTAGAAAGACGTGATTTTTAAAAAAATTAAACACATATATTGTAAGTAGATTACACCATAAGAATCTAATCAAATATCATATAAGATAATTTAAGTGTGATAATTTTAATTAATCATACTTCAACATACACCAGTGATAAATATCATCATATCAGAATATAAAAATAAAAATTAATTATAATTACCCAGCCACTACTAATACAATATATAGTCACTACTGTCAATCAAAAATAAATAGGTAATTATAGCTTTTAATGATAATATTTCCAAAAATAATTAAAATATAATACAACATACATAAATATGATACATGGTTTCCTAGATCATGGGTTCCCCAAATTCCTTAGTATCTATGAAAATCTCAAGTGTTGTCCTAAAATTAGTAATGATGTGGCAAGGGGGAACATCATATGATTAATTTTGCACATCAACCATGAACTAATGATCCCCTACACTAATCCTATTAGGAAATGACCCTAACTTAATGGATGAGTAGATAGTGATGGCGAGTGAATAAAAATAAATAAAAAAAGTACCTATGTCATGTCTGATTTCTAAAACTAAACATGTAGTGTATCATACAAAACTAGTTATATTAAAAGATATTGTATAAATATGTAAATCATACTCATTAAATTCTAATATCTCATTAAACATACTTTGGCTAATTTTTTAGGAATAATAAATTATAGTGATCTATAGATTAGTCAAAATTTATACACACCACTTACTATATTACCTGCATCTGGTATTGTGTTTCTAATAAGCTAGTGAAATTCATGTCACTCCTTAATTAGAATGATCATTATGATATTGGTTAAGATAATATAACTAAAAAATTCATTTAATTTACCTCCTACTAGAAATTATATGCAATAACATCTTAACCATAGGAGTAATAAAAAACATACATTTATTCCATCAAACAAATGAATGAATGTTACATTATTTTCTATCTCATACTAGAAATAATGACTACGGTTTATACCACCTAGATAAAATACACATTTAAATATAGATTCTATCTACCATAATTAGTTTCCAAATAACACTACACCATATTATAACCCATATTACCATAGTCTAGTATTTTATACTAGAACTATTACATAACATAATAAATCTAATTAAGTTTTCATAAATCTATGGAAGCATAAGTTTCTATAAAACTAGGTGGATATAACAAAACAAGTCTCAATATACACGAAACATAGAACACTCCATTCTAACATTAGTTACAATATCAAAGAGTATTATATGCATGCATAAATAAATATCTACTAACTGTCATAAAACATGATACTCATATAAATAACCAACTCACATACATTTAATCCATCAAACATATGAATAAATATAAGTATATTAGTTATAGTTTGTACCACCTAGGTATAACATACATTTAGACTATAGTCTTCAATAAAAATATTCTCTATAATATCCCATAATATCATAGTTTATTATTTATGAGTATAGCTATATAAGTACAAACATCCATATTTACAATTTCAAGAACCAAATGCCTCATAATCACAAATAATAATCAAGCATAGGTTTTACCACCTAGATATACCCTAGGTTTATACTACATATTAACCAATCAGAATAAACATAACCTGTAGGCACATATCATGATGTTATATTATATGATATATATGTCTAAGCACTTGTACATATTAATACACTCATAATATGTACTGCACACAAGTTTTTAGTACTATCTGTATATATACTAATAATCATTTATGACATAAGTCAAAGTTTTAACAAGATTTCCACAATTATTACATCCATGAACCATTAAAATATAAAATGAGTACTATAGTTAGTAGACCTCTCTATAAATGAATATTCCATTCTCATTATTTTCTATTAGTTATCAACATAGAAGAAAAAAACCTCTAACTCAAAACCACTATATAAGACATTCACAAGGTTCCATTATGTGTTAATACTATACATCAATCCATGCATTTCATTTGTATAAGATGCAACAGGTTGACTCATTTGGTATGTTTATATAACACCATTGGGTTTTACTTATATTACTTAGTCTCTATTTAGAGTTTGAGACATATCCAAGCATAGACTTAGCCCCCTCACAACTCATGTATAGATGTAATCCTTCGTAGATTAGAATGCCAATATATATATATATATATATATATATATATATATAGGAGTATAGTAACATTACCACATAAATTTTTATCTTCATTATTGTTTACAAAAATTATAGCGATATTCCAATTAATAAACTATATAACACTATTTATCTCTCTAATAATCATGTACATCTATGTACATCCATCCTAAAGCATGATCATCATGTACATATATTTTTCAAGGATATATAATTGCATCTTCACCTACGGATTTAAAATAGATTATCTTCCAAAAATTAATCTCATATTACTTAGTTATAATGTATGTATATGAGTGTCCTATCATATGTTTCTGAAGTAATCACTATATAAACATAGCTATTATTAACTTTCTATAATTTCATGTATTTAGAGTCATGTGTTTATTTTATAATAAAATAGGAAATTGCCTCATGAGCATCTAAAGGACACAGGATAATTAGCCCAAAAGGTAAAAATACAATTTTATAATAGAATATAAACCATTTATATACTAGAAAAATTAACCATCCATAGATAATATAATAGATTATTGACCTAAAATCTCACATTAACAACTATAAAACATAACCCATGTATATATATGCAACTCATTATATAGGTCATAATTTATGTATATCACACCAAAATATTATTCTATGAATTGAGTGTATCGCTTCACTATTTTGTTATATCCCATATATCTTTAATGTGGACGTAGACGAATATGCTATATGAGATGATTACCAGAACCATTTTGATATATTAGAATTTCATTAGAAATGTCATATATGCCTACTTTTGTGTATGAACTCAAATCACCCCTAAATTTCACTAAATATATTCCATATTGAGACTTGAATTATAGATTGAAATATGCTTATCAAATAATTTTGTAATAAAGCAATATTTATATTTAAAACATAAGTTTGATTGGTCGATCACCGCCCATTGTGTAAGAGTCATTAAAAATTTTAAATGTTGAATTTATTGAATAAGTTATTAAGTGAATCATAATATCGTATATGATTTAATACACTATATATATATATATATATATATATATATATATATATATATATATATATATATATAATCTAAATAATTTATAATTTTTTACATTTTACCTAACATAAGCCAAAATCATTGCATATTGCTAAATAAAATGCTACATATTATTATAGTTATCTCATCTAGGAAAAAATAATAAAATTACTGCTTGCATAATAATGAGTTTGCTCTTTTGCATAATAAAACCAAGTTTGATTGATCTAGGTTCTAATGCAGTTCTAATTACCAATTTTTCATATATTTATAAGTGTAATCAAAGGTGTAATTAGATAAAATAGTACATTGATACATATATTACACTAATTAGATTACATAATGCATATGATTGATATGAGAGATTTAATAAATATAGTGTTGATATATATCATAGCTAATGTTTTCATATATGATTAGAAGAGTAATCATACCAAGTTTCCATATGTAGATCACCCTTTTCTAATGCAACATGTTCTATTTTATTTAAATTGTTGCATGACTAACACAAGTCACTGAAGATGATTTATTTTTACAAGTGAAAATTATTGTAAAGAAACATATGGTTCATTATACTCCAAGTTTAATCATAGCTTCCAAACATAGACTATATCCATTTGGCAGAGCATAGGAAATGGGTCAATCTATAAAATGCCTTATAGTTCAACACTTGACATAACTAAGTACATACAGATCTAAGTTGATTTATAAATACTATATAGAACTTATGTAATATAGGTATATATAATATAATACATACTCCTATATATAAATACCTTCATAAATATATCATGATATATATATATATATATATATATATATATATATATATATATATATATTTGTCAAAATGGTTTAATGATAACTCAATCAATAAATATGAACTTATTCTAATTATGTAAATTGCATCTCCTAGAAAATATTAATGGTCATAAACAAAATCACGTAAGATAAAATCACCCCAGAATAACCCTAAAATATCATGGAATTCATTGAAGATAAGTTCAAGGAAACTATTAATATATGATAGTAAACTATGAGAAAGAACTATCTAATGCATGCGACATTAAAACATGTTATTCTAACCATTTAATATGCATCTAACATGTCTTAAATATTGTGATGTGTCTAGGGTTTTAACTGATTTCTCTACTATTCTTTGACATCTCCATCTACATCACCCTATCTGATGATGCTCTCCCTTCATCATGCTTAGAGGGATGAGTTCTCCAACATCAAACTCATAACAAGTAGATAGTTAGATGATATGAACATGATATACATACATCATAATATATAACTGAAATAACACATCAAAATTTTCATAATGTAAACATATATAATACATCCTAATCATAAAAATATAATTATTTAAGCCAATTAATATCCTATTGTCTCATAACAACATATATATCAAAGCTTAGTAAAAAATAACTAAATCAAATTTATCCCTTATAAATATCTATGGATAATCAAATAGTTTTCTTAGAAAGGAATCAAGATGTAAAAAACAACTTATATACGTGGTATATTACATTAATTTGTATCATGATTATGTATATTAATGGTGGATATTTATATTGTATAATATTTAACAAAAAAGACTTATGAAATTGTGATAAATTTTAAATAATGTTTTTTATGTATTTTATGATTAATTTTATGTTAAAGTTTTAATGTATTTATAAGTTAAGGTTTATTTATAATATTAATATATAATATGTATTTTTATGTATATATCATATGATAAGACTTGGTGGTTTCTCTACATCTCTTGTATAAATGGAATATAAATATAATTTAGTTATCTTTATATAAAATAGAGAAAGGAAAAAAATTTATTAGTATGGAAAAAATGTATTATTGACTACCTAGAATTAGTTCAATGATAAATGTTTCATAAGATATTTTTGTTTAATTAAATATAATGTAAAATGTAAATTGTTTCAATGTAGATCATATTTTAATTTAATGATCAAATCATAAAATCACTTTAATATATTATTAAAAATATATAAAATTAAGTCATTATAAGGAGAAACCTATGTATTTTATAATAAGATTTACAAAATTCTACTATATTAATTTTAAGCCCAATTGATTGTCTTCTAGTGTAAGAGAACATAAAATCAAGTCATGATAATGGTTACGCTAATGAAATAAAGACATGACATCCAAGAATATAATAATATAAATATTTATACTATTCAAAGTATGTTTGAAAATGAGAACTATATAAAGGATTAGATAAATCCAAAAGTGGTGAAAAAATTAGAATATGTCTTAGTCCAATCCTAAAAAGCACCACTTCTATTCTAAAATAAGGAAACCTAAATCAATGTAAGAAGAATTGTAAGTTCTTAAGTGTATTTTATTTAAGAAATTAATTGATTACAAAATAAATTTTATTTTTTATTTTTTTAAAGTATCCTTGTATATTGAATAATATTTTTCCTGAGACCCTCAACCTATGAGTTCCTCGTCTATAGATCCTAGCTACCCTTTACATCCATATGAATATAGGGTACCCTATACTCCATAAATATAATAAATACAAATATAGATCCCACATGGGGATGTGAAAAACATGTGAACCAAATTTTTGTGCCTTATTTTATAAATAAATATTTAAAGGCTAATGAAGAACAAACTTTCATTCATTTTATAAATTTCATGGCATAATTGGGTGTAAAAAAATAATCAACTGAAAGTATATCTAGATCTTAACTAATACAAAAAATTAACTCATTTTAATTTACAGCGTGAATCAATATAGATACCAAACTATAATAATAAATTTTGAAAAGAATATAACTATAGTATTAGACCCAAATTATAATCATAATTATAAATTATAGAACCTAATAAAACATCATGTCAATAATATGTCTAGAATATTTTCCAAGAGAAATCAATACAAATAAATAATTCAAATTTAGTGCATGCATATTATCTCAATCAAATTTGTAGCCAAATCAAGTGTCTAAATGGTATAAAATTAATGCATGTTCAATGGCCAAATTAATGAGTAAAAAATATAAATTGTTTCAAGAGTGTTATTCAATTCAATTATGAAACCATAAAATCAATAAAAATTTATATTGAAAACACAACCAAAACAAGAAATTTAAAAACATTAAATCAAGTCATATTAATGATAATGCATTGTATTCCATAATAATAAATGTAAAATCATACTACACTATTTCTAAGCCATATGCATTCTATTCCATCTTATGTTAAGATTAAATCAAGATGAGTTAATAAAATTGTGTTGAAAAATTCAATGATAAAGTACTCAACTATAATTAAATAGTGAAATAAATTGAATCATGTCAGCGATATTCATTACCCAATCCATTACAAGAAAATAAGGTTCGACCTTTTCTCTAAATTATGAAAATAATTATGTTGATAGGCATCAACCTTTTATATTGAATATTATAATTCACTATAGATAGATGGTCCTAATTGGATGTTTGAGGATTAATAACATCACACTTTCCTTCTCCTAACATTTTCCACACATTGGTTCCACCTTATTGCAGGGATTGAGGGTGGCCACCATGTATGAATGATGAAAAAAATCACAATGAAGTGTAAAGTATCAATGTGTTTAAGATTTTCAAAGTGATCATTTTGGGGCCTATGTCAGTGTCAAATTTCTTATAGGGTCCCCTAGGGTGTGTTTTAGTATTTAAGAGTCTTAAAATTGTGTGTTGTTAGCATTTTCAATTTTTTCCACCAAAAGGGAATTTGGAATTTTCATGTTATATGAAGTGAAAACGTTCATGAAAGATGGTGAAGAGTTTGAGTAGGTTCTATGAGTGTGTGATAGATATGTTTCAACATTAAAGTCATGGGAAAATTAATGTATGACAAAAAATCTTTAATTGTAAGTACCACCATATGTGGAGAGAGAGAGAGAGAGAGAGAGAGAGAGAGAGAGAGAGAGAGAGAGAGAGAGAGAGAGAGAGAGAGAGAGAGAGAGAGAGAGAGAGAGAGAGAGAGAGAGAGAGAGAGAGATTTGAATAAACTATAACTACCTTTACAAATTATATGTTTTGACTATTGTATGAGAAGAAAATCAATGAATAATGAAAGGCTTTAGAGAGTTTTTTTTTGGCTTCCATAAGAATAGTGGCATGAGATCAATCTTATGTTGTATTTGGTTAACCTTTCTTGAGGGTAATCTACTTTAAGGTAAATAAATAAATAGGAGGCAAGAGTCTCATAAAACCTTCACATACTATCCTTTTGTGCACTCAAAATTTTGTAAAATTTCATGTTAAATATTTGGAATGATTTTCATGAGTAAATAGAAAATGGGGAAGTAGAAAGAATTCAAGTTACAAATTCTATGTTTTGATTATTGTATGAGAAGTATATCAATGAATAATGGAAGGATTTAGAGAGTATTTGTGTTTTTCCATCATAATAATGGCATGAGAGAAATATCACATTATTTTTTATTTGAATATAATGGTTTCTCATTAATATTTTCTAGGTAAAAATGAATTCATCAATAACACAATCCATTTAGGAGAAATTGTGCGGTAATAATGTCAATAAGGACAAGTCAGTTTTATATGGTTGATAATTGATTGATAAGGTTATTAAATTATGTGAATCTTAATAATATTATAGGGTTAAAATTTTTTGAGGGTAATCCATTTTTAGGTAAATAAATAAATATAAATGCATGAGTATCATAAAACCTTCACATAGAGTCCTTTTGCGCACTCAAAATTTTGTAAAATTACATGTTGGATCTTTGAAATGATTGTTCATGAGTAAATAAATATTGGGGAAGGAGAAATATGTTGTATTATACCTTATACAAGTCTTATAATTATTTTGGCTTGTCTAAAACTCACAATATTCCTTTTAGATAGCTCTTTGCCTTTCACGGCCCTATCAAAACAAAGCCTATGGTTTTAGTCCTGCAACTCAAATAACTTGTGTTCCCACTTACCAAATTTGATAAAAATTTGGAATAAAATGTATTTTGATATTTTAAAAAGTATTTAATAGGTTTTAATTTAGTAAAAAAAATTGACTACATTCTCTAAGATTGTGGGATCGAATTAGGCTTCAAGAGACCGAATTGCTAAGTAGGGGCGTTATGTTTTTAGGTATCCTTTGGGAGTTATGTTATGAAACTTTATGTGAATCTCAAATGGGATAAAGGGTATCTAAATTTTTTTTTTGTATTTAATATTTTTATATTTTTCAAACCTTCTAGGTTTACATAAAGAAAGGGCTACAAGAGATGAATTGGCCCAAATTGCATCACTCATTGCCCCAATTGACTAATTAGCTAAATTTGTGATGACATATTTGGTGTATAAAGTATTAGGAATATTCAAAAATACCCTTAATCATAAACCCTAAACCCTATACCCTACACTCTATATCCTAAACCTTAAACTCTTATCCCTAAAGCATAAACCCTATACCCTAAATTTTTAAACCCTAAGTCATAATCCCAAAACCATAAAACCTATACCCTAAACCATAAACCATAAACCTTAAAAATTAAAACCTAATCCATAATATTGAATCCTTAGAAACCCTAAACCATTTATCATAAACTCTTAAAAACCAAAATATATCGTTTGAGCCTCAATAACCACCATTTAGATTAAGAATTGTTCTCATATGGCTAAATTTGGCCTAAATCAGACCACTACCTACTAAAATTGACTAATTTTCTCAAATTTTGATCATGTGGAGGATAATATAACTTAAAAACACATTACATGCTTAAAAAAAGGTTGAATAAACTAAAATTATCATTAATTTCCTTCGTTGTTTGAACCTAAATGCTATACACTATACCTAAACCTTAAACCCTAAGCACTAAAACCTAAAATTTAGGTCTAACTACTAAAATTGACTAATTTTCTCAAATTTTGATCATGTGGAGGATAATATAACTTAAAAACACATTACATGCTTAAAAAAAGGTTGAATAAACTAAAATTATCATTAATTTCCTTTGTTGTTTGAACCTAAATGCTATACACTATACCTAAACCTTAAACCCTAAGCACTAAAACCTATAACCTATAACCTAAATTTTAAACCCTAAACCCTAGGCCCTGATCTCTAAACTCTAAACCTATATAATACATAGTAAACCTTAAACCCTTATAATAAACCTAAAGACCTAAAAACCCTTAAAATAAATTATAAAATTTTAAAACCCTAGACCAATCATTTGAGCACCAATTACCATAATTTAGATGAAAAATTAAGCTTGCATGTATAAATTTGGCCCATATCACACCAATAACCACTCCAATTGATTAATTCACCTGATCTATTATGACATGGGGGATAATTAAACCTAAAAACTCATTATGTGATCACATATATGTTCAATCAACTCTAATTATCCTCAATTACCTTCATAGTTCAACCCTAAACCCTACACCCTATACCATAAATATTAAACCCCAATCCATAAACCATAAACCCCAAATATTGTACCCTAAATCATAAACCTTAAGCACTAAAACCTAAGTCATCAGACCTAAACACTATACCCTAAACCCTAATACCTAAATGCCAAACTCTAGAAATTCTAAACCAATAATTTTAAACTCTTAAAACCCTAAACTAATCATTTTAACCTAAATTACCATCATTTAGACTAAGGATTAGGTTCACACATATACACTTGGCCCAAATCACACCAATAACTTTAGCAATTGATTTATTCACCTAGTCTATGATAGCATGGATATTAATCAAAACTAAAAACACATTATGTGCCCATAAAAAATTTCAATCCACTTGAATTAACCTCACTTACCTTATCTATTGGACCTAAACACTACACCCTATATTGTAAACATTAAACACTAAGCCTTTAACCCTAAATCTAAACCCTACACCATAAATTTTAAACCCTAATATCTCAACCCTAAACCCTAATCCTTAAATACTAACGCCTAAAACTTGACCTATATAAACCGAAAACCATAAATTGTAAACTCTTAAAACCCTAAATAGATAATTTTAACCCCATTTACCATCTATTTTTTTATTTTTTTGAAACTAGTGTATAGTTCCTAAACAATAAACGGTCTGTAGTAAGGGGAGAAATACAATTCAATATGGTAAACTACATATTTTTGTCAAATAATTTACATTAAGAGAAATAAACTTATCTCAAAATAGACTAAAATGAATGATTCAAAAGTTATAAATTAGGGTGCAAAGTGGGATACTATCATAAATTAGGATCTAATATTCATTTTATGATTAGATAAGAGCACTAGATGTGGATAAGAATATCATCAGTGTTGTAGTCTACCTCTTTCACTATTATCTTGGAGATCTAAGCTTTCTTGGTTTTGTTCATTAGGTCCATATGACCTTGTTTACAAAGTTTCAAAGGATGAAAGTTGGCATAGCTCACTTTAGAACCATTTCAATATATAAACCATGTATCTACCTACACACATGCAAATACTAAATTTATTAAAACCAAAAGGGGGGAAACTAGGTTAGGGTAATAATGATCACATGATCTAGAACCCTTATTATTTTTTATTACTACTTACATTAACCCTCAAGGTAAGGTCTCAAATCAAATTTAGTTCTCCCTTAGGGATTGTGCATAATAAACACACATGGTAGATGAAATAATGACTTTCGCCAAGGTCCTTTCTTGATCAAGCATGCAAGTCTATGTGTGATGTAAGATATTGAGCTATACTGTTAACTAATTTTTACTATATAATGTGTCAAAGCAGTAAGTGTTAGATATAAAGTTTCTTGTGTATTCCTTTATATATGAGATTTTTTATTTTGAATTTGTGAGCTTTATTTGCATTTGGCCAACATTAGGCAACATAAGGATGAATATAATAGATGATATTGGACCTATTGATTAAATAAAATTGACCATTGGAGCTCAAAATGACCTTAGATAGGAACACCAAAAGTGAACACTTGTGGCACTGGTGTTATATTCCTATTTGGCTACTATTATCCTTAGATGATAGGACTTGGGGGATTGAAAGGGCACAAAAAAATTGACTTGGCTAAGGTGGAATGACTATTTGAAAGGTTGGGATGATTGAGAATAGGCAAAAGGGTGTCTAGAGTATGTAACAAGACCATGATGATTAAAACAAAAGACATCACTAAATGTGGACAAAGCTCATATTATCCAATCAAAGTTTTATATGAAAGGACTCTGGAAAGACATGATTTAGGTGGTTGCTTGATTTTAGGATGTATACATTTGCTAACTTTTGTTATATTGATGTAATGAAAGAAAGTATTAGATTAAAAGTGAGAAGAAGAAAGTGTGTACCTGAACTTACCTACATGGAAATGAGTGTTTTTTTAAAAGCGTCCAACTCACTTCCTATCCAGGGAAGTGGATGGAGAGTCAAATAGTGCCTAGAAAAAGAAGGAATCCATGGAATGGATGCCCCTATGGTAAATCTGACTAGAATGATAAATTCTCAGAGGCCCAAAACCAATGTCTATCCTCTATCTCACATAAACTCATGTAATATGGAATGTGTGTATAGAATATATATTCTATGAAGAGAAAAATTTATCATGACCCCACTCTGAATATTTGAACTAGAACTAAAAAATTATTTGAGGCTTAAAACCAATGTCTATCCTATGTCCTACATGAAATCATGTAGTCTAGGTTTAGGTAATGCTATAGACCAAACACCATAGATGATCATATGATCCAACCTAGTGACATCTTAGGTAAAGCTGGGTGTAATCTAAAACTCTAGTAAATGTGTAAGAAGAGAATGTCTTTGTCATTCCATTATGTATAATCTTGGATAATGAAGAACATGAACATCTATGTCATGCCCCCAAATCTAGTATATGAGTGATGCATATGTAAAATCTAGTAATCTATATAACCATATGTATTATGAACTATCGTGCCATGCCCCATGTGCAAAAATAGAGATCCAAACATTGTGCTCTATACTATGTCTATAATCCATTTACTAGTCATCTAATTATGTCATGATATATGAAGTTATATGTGTGAGACGTGTAGTAATGTACATGACCCTAAATCTAGTATCAGAGTATGAATCTATATCAAAGTCACTATGAATCCATATAATTTGAACCACTGTATCTGACTAGTTAGTCTATGTATCTATAAACTAAAATCACTGTGGATTCATATGATGTAAACCACTATATCTATAAACTAAAGGTATATCCCCTTGAATGTCTTGAGTAATGATGAGTGACCCATGTAATTTGAATCTCTATTTATTTTGACTATTCTAAGATGAATTTGATAATCTAAATACTAGAGGTGTGAGAACCATGTTGAGTGGCCCATGTAGTTTGAATCACTATATATTTTGACCAATTTGAGCTAAATCTGATAATATGAATACTGGATGTGTAAGAAGCATGGTGTATTCCCCTATGAGAGTGAACGGGTATGTTGGGTAAGTTTAGGAATAAGAATAATAGGAATGATGCCCCTTTTAGGATAAGGATGAGATTTCATGATAGAGGAGTTTGACCCAAAAGTGATGACTAGTGGCATGATAATAGAAACAAGGATGGTATAGTTTGAATTGATTAAGAATTTATTTTATTGATTATATTGAGTTGTTTAATTTGGAACCACTTTTTTATTGGTAGGGACCAAGTTGTATGTCTGGGTATATGAGAGGTATAGAGATGTGTGTTTCATAGTAGGAAAATGGGGGGTGGTAAGAGAGTGAAGTTGGTGTGATGTCAAAGGTACCATTGTCATCATTCCATGGAAGAAATAATTTGTAAAATGGAGTTATGAAGCTCAAGTTATAGACAAAATAGTACTTTAATTTGAAATGAAAAGTTGTTTGATATAAGAAATTGGGTTGATTCTTGATTTATTTACGTATTGACTAGGTTAATATTTTGAGCTCTAGATTGAGAGATATGCTAAAGAGAAGAGCACCTACTATGATCTAATTTGAGTATTTGGTAGCCCAGGTGGAGGCTGGTGGTGATGTTACCCTAGTAAGTAACTTTTATACTTGATTTTTGCCTATTTAGAATCCTAGTTTTGACATTTTTGAGATATTTTAAGTAAACTAGGAAATTTTTAACTAGATTTTAGCACTCCTACCCCTCCTGTAGAGTTTTTGTGTATGCTCTAATGCTATTTTATAATTTACAACACTCCTATCTAGTGTTGTTGTCCTAGATGCTAGATTTTCTGAGCTATTACTTTATTTAGCTATTTTGGTTCTTGCTTCACTATTGATTTGGCATTATGAATTGATTTATATGTTATTTTTTGGTGTTTTGTAGGGTGAGGTATGGATGATAGAGTTTCATAGAGGTCAGGTTATGGAGACACTATAGTTGTTTATTTTATTGGCTGATGAGAGAGTTGTGATGGATAGAGTAAGGTTGAGTCATGTGTATGACCTAGGCCCTATGCAATGGGACAGGTATCTGATTACTACATTATGTGAGAGGTAGAATGTAGATACATGTAATTTTTATCCTCCTACTAGGTAGATTAAAATTATTTTGGAGGATGTGTACTATATTCTGCATTTTCTAGTTAGTGAATGTCAAATGACATTATAGGATGACATGGCTACAGATGCTATTAATCATGCATCCTTATATTTTCTTGGTGTAACCTTAGGAATATATTGGATAGGTAGTGATAGTGATGTTTTGATATCAGTTATAGTATAATCTAGTGTTCCATGCAGATGAAAGTGGTTGGCTATGTTATTGGACTCATTTTTTAATATGGATGGGAGTGGGGTGTCAATTACATATCAAATGCATAGGATCATGTATAATATAGAGGTTTATGGAACTATGTTCTCATGGGTTAGTACTATGCTTGTACATTTATATAAGAATCTTTATAGGTTTACTTAGGAGGTATTCAATGGTGATGTGAGTGTGGCTAATTTATTGCATTGTTGGGCTTATGAGTACATAGAAATTGTGCAACCATTATGATTATTGAGGGAGAGGTGGGCACCTCCACAGCCATTTAAAAAGTAGTGGATGAGTACATTGGCTATCTAGTCTACTAGGATAGATAACTATAGATGATTTTCAGATAGATTGGTGGCTTGGGATATAATATGGAGGCTATATAAAGGATTCACTAGGTGGCCCAAGGATGGAGTATAGTTGTAGTATATGAGGGTTAGTTGTTGGTTCCATGACTTTTGGGTTAGAGTGTATGAGCACTTTTAGTATGAGCATGTGATTAGATAGTTTGGGGTACCATAGGATTTGTCCCTAGTAGCATGGGTGTGGGTGAGGAGTGCATAGACACTAGCATGGGTAGGAGTTTTAGAAGGCCCACTAAGGTTGAGTTAGCA
Organism: Torreya grandis; assembly: GCA_037957365.1. Taxonomy (NCBI): domain Eukaryota; kingdom Viridiplantae; phylum Streptophyta; class Pinopsida; order Cupressales; family Taxaceae; genus Torreya; species Torreya grandis. The sequence continues at coordinate 1,540,261 of JARHVA010001783.1, read as the reverse complement.
CCATTACCTTTGGATGCATGGGATGTGGCTATAGATATTCCTAATGTATATTATTTTAGATGCATAGATTCATATTCCACATGGTGGGATAGACATTAGTGGGATCTATTGTATCCTATTGATGGAGGGGATGCCCTCGAGTATGAGAATCCTAATCAGATTTAGATAATGGGACATAAGTACTAATTGTATTTGAATTATGTATATTTTTTTTTTTATTTAATTTGATTTGAAATAATATATCTAATGTAGTGTTGTACTTTGGTGTGTAGGTGGAGTGGGAGGTTCTCAGGATGAAGCACCTGCTAGGGCAAGAGATGGAGATGATGGGTTTTGAGAGACCATCGTTAATTCTACACTTCATGATCTTACATGACATGTTCTTGATGATGTTGTGGAAGAGGGTTTGATAAAGAGAGCGACAGTTACATCTAGATTTTATGCTCATTTATTTGATAGGGCTACTATAGATACAATTGCATATGTTAGGGTAGTGAGAAAGAGATATGAGTTGAGGGCTAAGCTAGATAGGCATAGGATGCCTCCACCTGATTATGGATCAGCGAGTACAAGGATTATGGATGAGTACACAAATATATATATCTGGTATGAAGACTTGTGTAAGGATCATGGGTAGTTACTAGAGAAATAGAGCCAGTGTAAGAGGCATTCAGGAGCTCGAGGAGGTTCAGGCTTATCGAGTGCTAGGCTAGACTATAGAACTAGTACTAAAGGAGAGAGTGAGACTGAGATTGAGGGCATGACTCCCATTCATTCATGATTGTATTTGATATGATGTATACTTTTTTAAAACATTTCTACACACACATACACACATATTGGTTTTTGGTTTTGACTCATAAGTATTGTCTTATGGGATTTGAAATATATTGTTATATTTATTGCAAGTGGTTAAGTAAGAAGTAGTTTATTTCAAGGTTGTGTATGTTTTGTAAAAATGTTGTTTCATATATGATTTGATTGTTTTTTTGATAACTATAATGTTGGCTTTTGATTTGTAATCATATGTAAGAAAAAAGTTTGTTGGTTTTTGTAATTGGTAAATTATTTGGATAAACTAAATTGGTTTAATTTTGGTAAAAATATGACTTGGTAAGATCTGGATTTTGATAAGTTAGTTCTAGCTATGGATAGTTATTAGAAATTAGGAATGATAGTTGTTATTAGATGGGATGTGAGATAGAACCCTATGAGTATTGCTTCCTTGATAATGTCTCAAGAATGCAAAGGCTAGCTAAACCTTTGGCTGCATCATTGCCCTGCCAAGTAAAGCTCTGAACTAATGCTATTACAAATATGTGTCATATAATTACATGATGTATCACTATCTAAACCCTAATGGTTAACTAAATATTTGCCCATACTACTCATGTTGTGTAGGAATATGCTCTGTATCTGATACTATTTATTGTATATAACCTATAGTTATACGTGGAGATTCTAAAAATTATAATTTATTGGACTTGTAATGAAAGCTATGTGCTATGAAGAAGGCTCATTTATCCATAATCGTATACCTTATGGCCTCTATAGTGATGTGTATAACTGAGTGATAGATCAAGATGTAGCTAAAACTTGTGATGGGGGCTCATTTAATCTCAGTCATAATGGGTTGTTACATGAAATAGGTCCCTAAGAATCCATCCAAGTGAATATCTCTTTGAAGCAATACTTTGAGATATGGGTTCATTTAATATTAACCATAGCATATTGTGACATGAGATAAGACCCAAGAAATCTAGTGGTAGTGAATATTTATCTTGAATGATATTGTGCTACAATACCTATGACTCAGTTGGATACATATATGGAATTTCAATGCGTACTCCTCAGACTAAAATGTTGTATGTAGGCCTTTCTCATTGGACTAGTTTCCAAAATTTCTGAATAGGTGTAATAAGATATATCCTATGAGGCTCTATCATAGAACCCACTTTCTCTCATGATGAGTGATTGATGATTCTTGTAAAGGAATGTCTTGAGATAACTCGATTATGGATGAATGAGGTATACGGTTCCATAATGGAGGAGATCTCAATTCCCCCTATGTGAATGATATGATACCATTATCAAAACATCTTATAATTTAATATCTGATTCCATAACAATCACTATCTCTATGTCCACATAAACTATCATAGTTATAAAAGTGATGATGTGGTTGTCTATGTAAGAGATGTGGATCTCATTGATGAGTAGAAGGTAATGTGATTAACCTCTTATCTAGTAGTGTTGATAATATGATAGATGGGCTATCCTACATTGAATCAAATTATAATGGTACCTTGATGGTGTTCTCTGTAGTACATACTATACGTTATACTCTAAAGACAAACTCTTTGTTCTTAACCAGTTTCTTTTCTAGTTTTGATCTCCTATCTTTTTTAGGACATCGTGGATGTTGTGTGCTAAGAGATATAGATGTAGATACTACTATGAACTCTAAAGTAATCTGGTTAATTGAATCTGCCTCAATCAATCCCAATTTATTTTTCCAAACCTAAAATTGTATAACACAAGTGTCTAAAAAAAGACTCTATTTGATATAATAGATGCTTAAGGAGAGGTTGGTGAATCTCCTTAATAAATATATGTTTAATCTCTAAATATGTTGGTTTGTATATCAATCTTAGCATATGAGTCTTGAATCATAAGATATACTCATTAACTGGCTCTAAATTATTTTGATGTAATGTGGCAGGTTTCTCATATGTAATATGAGGACTCATATTTGTTATGTAATATCTAATAAATGCCACATATAAGTCATCATATGGTTGAAAGGATCCAATGGGGAGTAGATGAAAGAATCAATTTTATGCTTCCCCCAATAATGTTTGTTGGAATAACTTTAGTAGAATCATAGGACATGCATGAGATGGTAAAGACGTCCAAAGTCTTGAAGGTGTATGAATGGATTTCCAGTTCCATCAAAGTTAGGTAAAGATGGTATCTAGAAATACTTAGGAAATGAAGCTTTTATGAATGTCTTTATAAGGGGATTACCCTTTAAATAATTGGCATCCATCTAAGACTTATATGCCTTGTTTTCTAAGGTAATGAGATATACATGGTGTGTAATTCACCAACTTTATGCATCAAAGAGATAATTTCCTAGGATGGTACATTAGTATATTGAAGTGGTTAATTTCATCATTGAATTTGATTGTTAATTTAAGCCATTAGAATGATACATTTAGCAATTGGATAATAAAGAGTTGGTGTGCCCACTTGAATCTTAGGAGTAATGGTAACTTGGACCTTAATACAAATATTTGGAATATCATTTTCTTCAGGTGAAGAGTGAGAACTGGGTTCTATTATAGTGAGGTGTAGCTTGGGAGGTTCGTTAGTGTCTTTATGTTCTAGTGACTCACATTATAATCAAGTAGAAGATTTAATATTAGCATTAACATCTAAATTATTTGAAATAGAATCATTCATAGAAGTAGAAATAACATTTCATACTTCATTATGTTTGAGAAGAGAAATGAAAGAAGAGTTAGAGGCATGAGATGAATTTCATTCTTCACTATATGCATAAAAATTGTCATTGTTCTTTTCATTATTAGAATTGCCATAATTCTCATAATCACTCTCATTTTCATATTCATTTACATGTTCACTATCATACTCATTATCACTTCTATAATTACTAGAAAGAGGTGTAAGAGTAGAATTTAATTCCTTAATATGTAATAAATTATCATGTGAATTTGGAATATTATGTGCATCTATGTTATCCATGGATGGACTGTATGCATTATTTTTATTTACAACATGATATGTAACATTAAGATAGTTAACATTTAGAAATTATTTTGATAAAGTACATTTCAGAGCATGAGATGCATTATTTGAACTATACATTAGCAATTTTATTTTATTGCAATTATATTTTTGTATTTTGAATAGAGAGAGAGAGAGAGAGAGAGAGAGGAGAGAGAGAGAGAGAGAGAGAGAGAGAGAGAGAGAGAGAGAGAGAGAGAGAGAGAGAGAGAGAGAGAGAGAGAGAGAGAGAGAGAGAGAGAGAGAGAGAGAGAGAGAGAGAGAGAGTGGTTTCACCTAGAGGAAAATTATCACCAATAAGAGGTTCACTTAGAAGTGCATGGCTAATTTGTTTATTTGGTGCATTATGTATAGGGGAATGAGGTGAAAAGTATCTTTCCCATTTATCAAAATTATTTTCTTTATAAGAAGGAATAAAAGAGATAGATTTGAGAGAAGAATATGCATCTATGTTTTATTCACTATCACTTTCACATGTATCATCATATTCCTCATTACAACAATAGTAATTATCTTCATTGTAAATGAAATTATTTTCCACATTTTAAGCTAATGTTAGATTTTTAAAATTTGTCCATTAATTGTCATAATTATAAAAAAAAATCTAGAAATTGATCTATGGGATGAGAGGGATGAAGTTCCTTAGTGGACATTTTATTTCTTTTCACCAATGACAATATGAAACAGTACTATAAATCAAATAAATGCCATAATGACTATTAACATGAAATTTTTAAAAATATTTATGAAAATTTAATCAACTTGTAAAAATTTCAAAATATTTTTCTAAAAATTGCAAGGAAGGCTTGGGGTTATAGGACCTAGTTTAGAAAGCTACGGTTTTGGGATAGGTTTTAATTTTTTTGAAAATTATGATAATAATCTAAATTCTAAAAATAATTTTGAAGAGAATTAATGCACAAAAAAAATTATACAAAAATCAGAAATCAAAAATTTAACTTTTGTGCCAAAAAACTACTAATATTGAAATTTTGGAAATATTTTTGGCACTCCAAACAATTTGCACAAATATCAAAATATTTTTCTAAAAATTGTAAGGGAGGTAGGCTTAGGGTTTTAGGACCTAGTTTTGAAATCCAAGGTTTCAAATTAGGGTTTTAGATTTTTTTAAAATTAGTGCTAGAATTTAAATTATAAAATAAATTTAAATAATATAAATGCACTAAAAATTGATACAAAAATCATAAATTTTCAATTAAAATTACACAAAAAATTTAAAGGAAAAACCCTAATTGTACTTAGAGTTTTAGATTTATTCGAAGTAATTTAGGTTCACCAAATATTTCATTATTTTTGGGAAACTAGTGTTTAGTTCATAAACAATAAAGGTTTTGGAGTAAGGGGAAAATCTCATTTAGTATGGTTAAACATAGATTTTTGTCAAATAATTTACATGAGGAAGAGAAACAAACTTATCTAAAATAGACTGAAATGAATGATTTAAGAGTTATAAATTATAGGGTGTACGACTAGGATAATATCACAAACTAGGATTTGACATTCATTTTTTATTAGACATGAGCACTGAAAGTGGATATTAATGGCAATGATGTTGTAGTCTACTTCTACTAATGTTGTCCTAGAGATCTTATCTTTCTAGGTTTTGTTCATTAGGTCTGTGTAACCCTATCTATGATGTTTTAGAGGCTATAAGTTGATAGAGCTCACTATAGATCCATTTAAATATCCAAACCCTCTATCTACCTAAACACGTACAAAAAATGAATGCATTGAAAGTAAAAGGGAAAAAACTAGGTTATGAGAAGAATGATCACATGATCTAGAACACCTATTGTCATGATCTCTACCTACATTAACCTTCAAGCTAGGGTCTCAGATCAAATGTAGTTCTCCCTTAGGGAATGTGGACAATTAATTCACATGATATATGTAATAACGTCTTTCACCTAGGTCCTTCCTTGATCAATTATGCAAGTCTATGTGTGATGCAAAATGCTAAGCTATACTATTGATTGATTTTTATTATCCAATGTGCTAAAGTAGTAAGTGTTAGATATAAAATGACTTGTGTAGTATTTTATATAGGAAACTCTTTATTTCCAATTTTGGAGATTTATTTTCATTTGTTTGAAATTATCAAACATAAGGATATACCTAAGAAAGGGGCTAGGACCTATTGAGAAAATAAAACTAACCATTGGAGCTCAAAATGACCTCAGACAAGATCATAAAAAATAGACACTATTAGAAACATCACGATAATCCTAGTTTGGCCCTATTGTCCTTAGATGATGGGACCTACAGGGATGGAAAGGGAAAATAAAACCTAACCTAAGTGAGCTAGAATGACTAATTGAAAGGCATAAGATGACTACGAATAGGAAAAAAGGTGTCTAGAGTATCTAACAACACCAAAATGACTAAAATCAAAGACATGGCTAAATGTGAATAAAGCTCATAGTATCTAGTCATAGTCTCCAATGAAAGGACTATTAAAAGACATGATATGTGTGGTTTCTTCATCAATTTAGGGTGTATATAATATCATTTAAACTAAGAATTAGGTTATGTAGATAAATTTGTCCTAAATTTTAGCGCTAACTATACTAACTAACTAATTTTCTTGATTTGTGATGATATGTGAGTTAATCAATCCCAAAAACACATTTTGTGCTCATTAATATGTTTAAGAAACTCAAATTATCCTCAATTACCTTTATAATTGGACCTTGAGCCCTATACTCTTTTTCATAAACCTTACACCCTAAGCCCTAGAAACCCTAAACCATAAATTATAAACTCTTAAAACCCTAAACTAATCATTTTAGCCTAATACGAGAATATTTAGATGCATTATTAGGTTCACATGGATAAATTTAGGCTAAATCATACCAATAATTGCCCAATCGACTAATTAGATAAATATGTGATGACATAGGGGATAATTAAATCCAAAAATAGATTATGTGCCCATAAATAAGTTCAATCAACTCAAATTATTGGCAATTGCATTCATAGATGGAACCTACAACTTACATCCTATACCCTAAACCTTAAAATCTAAACTCTATACCTTATACCCTTAATTTTAAACCTTAATCCTTAGGCCCCAATCCTTAAACCCTATACATTATACTGTAAACCTTAAACCCTAATCACTAAACATGAATCACTACAAACCTTAAACCATAAATTATAAACTCTTCAAACCCTAAACCAATCATTTTAACCCCATTTACCAACATTTAGACTAATAATTAGGTTCACATGGATAAATTTGACCCAAATCACATAACTAACTACTTTAATTGACTAGTTCACTCGATCTATGATGAAATGGGTGCTAATCAAACCCATAATCACATTATGTGCTCATAAATTGATTCAAGGAACATAAATTATCCTCATTTTCATTTTTGGTTGGACCTTAAAACCTACAACCTATACTGTGAACCTTAAAACAAATGTCCTAAAATGTAATCCCTAAAGCATATGCACTAAATTATAAATCCCAATCCTTGTACCTTAAACCCTAAACCTTAAAACCTAATCCTTAAACTCAAATCGCTATAAACCCTAAACCCTAAATTCTCAACTCTTAAACCCTAAATTATAAACCATAATCCCTAAACCTTTTTCCATAAGGCATAGAAACCCTAAGCTATAAACCATAAACCCTAAACCCTATACCATAAATTATAAACCCTAAACCATAAGCCCTAAACTATAAACCCTAAACCATAAAACCTTATCCCTAAACATGAAGCCCTATAAGCCCTAAAATAGAAGTTATAAAGTCTTAAAACCATAAACCAATCATTTGAGAGATAATTACCATAATTTTTTCTAAAAATTAGGTTCATAGGGATAATTTTGGACCAAATTACACTACTGACTACCCCAATTGACTAATTCACTCAAAAATGTGATGACATGGGGGATAACCAATCCCATAAACACATTATATGATAACAAATAAGTTCATCAACTCAAATAATCCTTAACTACCTTTAAATTTTGACCTTAAACCCTATACAATAAACCTTAAACCCTAAAAACTTAAGCCATGAACGCTAAACACTATACAATAAATGGTAAACTTTAAGCCCAAAACCCTAAACCGTAAAACTTAAAATCTAAAGCCTAATCCCTAAAAATGAAGATTTAAAAACACTAAACCATTAATCATAAAATCTTAAAACCCTAAACCAATCATTGTATCCCTAATTACCATCACTTATACTAAGAATTAGGTTAAGGAGGAGAAATTTGGACCAAATAATACCAATAAATACCGTAATTGACTAATTCATTTAATATTCAATGTTAAGGAGGCTAATCAAACCCAAAAACACATTATATGCCCAAAAATATGTTCAATTAACTTAAATTAACATTTATTGACTTTGTGGTTGGACCCTAAACCCTACACCTTATATCATAAGCTTTAAACCCTAAGCCCTAAGCCATAAAACCTATAACTTATAACATAAATTTTAACTCCTAAGAACTAAACCCTAATCCCTTATCCATAAACCCTATACCCTATACTGTAAAACTAAAACCCTAATCCCTAAAATCAAATCCCTAAAAACCATAAACCAATCATTTTGGGCCCTAATTAGCATCATTCATACTAATAATTAGGTTCACGAGGATAAATTTGGCCCGAATCACATCACTAACTACCCTAATTGATTGAATCACTTGACTTATGATGACATGCAAGTTAATCAAAACTAGAAACATATGTTGTGCTCATAAATAAGCTTAATAAACTCAAATTATCCTAAATTTCCTTCATTTGTAGACCTTAAACCATACACTCTATATTATAAACCTTAAACCCTAAGGCCGAAAACATAAACCCTAATCCTTAGAAACTAAACTATAAATCTAAAAGCCTAAAAACTAAGCCCTAATCCTTAATCCCTAATCCTTAAATCCTAAATGTTTAAACCTTTATAAAAAAACTTAAATCCATAGAAACCATAAACCCTACGTTGTAAACTCTCAAAACCCTAAACCAATCATTTCATACCCATTTACAAACATTTAGACTAGGAATTAGGTTAACATGGATACATTTGGTCCAGATCATACCATTAACTACCCAATTGACTATCTCACTGAATCTATGATGACATGGGGTTAATCAACCCAAAAACACATTATGTGCTCATAAATGGATTCAAACAAATCAAACTATCCTCAATTGCATTCAAGGTTAGAACTTAAACCCTACATCTTATGCCCTAACCCTTAAACCCTAAGCCTTGAATAATAAACCCTAAACCTTTAATTGTAAACCTAAAACATAAAATCTATGCCCTAAGACATAATCCATACACCCCATATAGTATACGTTAATGTTTAAAACCTAATCCCTAAACATGAATCCATATCAATCCTAAACCATAAATTATAAACACCTAAAAACATAAAACAATCATTTGATCAACATTTACAAAAAATTAAACTAAGAATTAGGTTCATATAGATAAATTTAGCACAAATCACACCACTAACTACTATAATTGAGTAATTGATTAAATTTGTGATAATATGGGGGATAATCTAGCCTAGAAACACATTATGTGCTCACAAAAAGTTCAAATAACTGAGATTATCCTAAATTGACTTCACAGTTAGTCTCTTAACCCTACAACCTATAAAGTAAACCTTAAAACTTAAGCCCTAAAGAATAAATCCTAAACCATGTATGCTAAATTATAAACCTTATTCCCTAAAACCTAAGCCTAAACCATATACCCTAAATCATAAACCTTTAATCCTAATCCATAAACTCAAAGCCCTAAAACTGTAAATATTAAATTGTAAACACTAAAAAATTAAATCAATCATTTGAGCCATAATTACAACACTTTAAATTAATATTTTTTTCATAGGGGTAAATGTTTCTCAAACCATATCATTATCTGCTCTAATTGACTAATTAACTTGATATGTGATGAGATGGGGGTTAATGAAACCCAAAAACAAATTTTGTACGCATAAAAAGGTTCAAAGAACACATATTATCCTCAATTGCCTTTGTAGTCAGATACTAAACCCTACACCCTAAATCACAAATCTTAAACCATAATCCTAAAACCTAAACCCTAAACCCTAAATATTAAATTTTAAATCCTAAGACCTAAACCCTATGCACTAAGACCTAAACCCTAAGCACTAAGACCTAAACCATAAAACTTAAACCTGAATCCCTAAACTTGAAGCACTAAAAACCATCAACCATAAATTATTACAACCTTAAACCAATCATTTGAGCCCTAATTACTATCATTTATACTAAAAATTATGTTGAAAAGGATACATTTGACCTAAATCGCACCACTAACTTCCCTAATTGACTAACTCACTTGATATTTGATGACAAGGGGGATAATCAAATCCATAAATATATTATATGATCATAATTAACTTTAAACAACTCAAATTATCCTAAATTTCCTTTACAATTAGACCTTAAACCCTACACCTTAGACTTTATACCTTAAACTCTAATCCCTAAACACTATACCCAAAATTTTAAATCTTTAACCCTAAACCCTAAGACCTAATCACTAAACCCTAAAAACTAAACCCTAACCCCTAAACCTTAAAACTTATTTCTGAAACCTAAAGCCTTAGAAACCATAAACTAGAAATCCTAAACTCTTAATGTATAAACTATTAATTTGAGCCCCAATTACCATCATTTATACTAATTATTATGTTGACATGGACAAATTTGTCCAAATTGGATCACTAACTACCCTAATCAATTCATTCACTCAATTTATGATGACATGGGGTCTAATCCAACTCAAAAAATTTATTTTATGCTCACAAATAGGTTTGAAAATATCAAATTATCCTTATTTATCTTCACACATGGACCTTAAACACTAAACCTTATACCTTAACCTTAAACCCTAAGCATCAAATTATAAACCCTAAGCCATAAACCCTAAATCCTAAATCCTAAACACTATATTCTATACCCTATTCCTAAAACCTTAAACCACAATCCCTAATCCTTAAGCCTTATAAAACTTTAAATCCTAAATCATAAAATCTAAAAATACTAAACCAATAATTTGAGCTCTAATTATGATTATTTTCATTGAGAAATAGTTTCATATCACTCAATTTGGTCCAAATCACACCACTAACTACACTATTTGACTAATTCAGTCAATGTGTGATGATATGGGGGATAATAAAACCCAAAAACACATTTTATTGTCATTAATATTTTCAAGCATCTCAAATTTTCCTCGTTTACATTCATTATTAGACCTTAAACCCTAAACCCTAAATTATAAACCTTAAACACTAAACAGATCAATTTATCTACAATTAACATCTTTTAGGGTAAGAATTAGGTTCACATGGCTCAATTTAGTCTAAATCACATCACTCATCACCCTAAATGACTACTTAGATCAATCTATGATGATGTAATATGTGTACGCATTATTAGGTGTATGCACAAACACCCATAAACTTAAACCCTAACACTTCACACTACACCCTATACCTTAAACCAGAATCCATAAAAACCCTAAACCATAAATTATAAACTCTTCAAACCCTAAACCAATCATTTTATCCCTAATTACCATTATTCAAAATAAGAATTAGGTTCATGAGGATAAATTCGGCCCAATTCACATCAATAACTACCCTAATTGACTAAATTGCTTGATATGTGAGGACAAGCAAGTTAATGAAACTAAAAAACACATGTGCTGATAAATACAGTCAATCAACTTAAATTATCCTCAATTGCCTTCATAATTTGACCCTAAACCCTACTCTCCATATCATAAACCTTAGAACCTAAGCCCTAAACCCTAAAACCTAAAACCTATACACTAAATTATAAATTCTAAACTCTAAATCTTAATTGCTAAGCTCTAATCCCTATACTAGAAGTAATAAACCTTAAACTTTAATTACAAAACATGAATCCATATAAACCAAAACCATCAATTGTAAACTTTGATAACCCTAAATGAAGCAATTAAGCCCCATTTATGAACATTTACACTAAGAATTAGGTTGATAGGGATAAATTTGGCCTATATCATACCACTAACTATCCAATTGACTAATTCACTCAATATGTAATGACATATGGATAATCAAAATTTAAAAAAAAATTATGTGCTTATTAATAGGTTAAATAAACTCAAATTTTCCTTAATTTCCTTTGTTGTTGGAACCCAAAAACTACACCCTATACCTTATACCTTAAACCCCAAGCCCTAAACCATAAACCATAAACCCTACTCCCTATTCCCTAATCCCTAAACCCTATACACTATACCCTAAATGTTAAAACCTAATCTGTCTCTAAAAATCTTAAACTAATCATTTGATCCCCATTTACCAATATTTAGACTAAGAATTAAGTTCACACAGATAAATTTGGCCTAAATCACATTGTTAACAAACATAATTAACTAATTTAATTGATTTGTAGTGGAATGGGGGATAATACAACTTAAAAACACATTATATGTTCATAAATAGATTCAAATAACTCAAATTATCCTTAGTTTCCTTTGCAGTTAGACGCTAAACCCTACAACCTATATCATAAAGTTTAAAAAATAAGCCCTAAATAATAAACCCTAAACCATGTACTCTATATTATTAACCCAAATCCCTAAATCCTAAGCCCTAAACCCTATACCTTAAACCATAAACCTTAAAACCTATTCCTTAAACCTAAAACTGTAAAAACCATAAAACATAAATCGTAAACTCTTAAACTATAAATCAATCACTTAAGTTATAATTACCACTCTTTAGACTAATAATTAGGTTCCTAGGGGTAACTATTGCCTAAATCACATCAATATAGACCTTAATTGACTCATTAAATTTATTTTTTATGATAGTATGGCTAATCAAACCTTAAAACATATTTTTTGATCACAAATAGGTTCAAGCAACTCAAATTATCTTGAATTTCCCTTGTCGCTAGATACTAAACCATACACCCTAAATCATAAACCTTAAACCCTAATCCCAAAACCATAAACCCTAAATGCTAAATATAAATGTGTAAACCCTAATACCTTAAACGTAAGTACTAATCCCTAAACCATAAACCCTATACCATAAACCCTAAACCTTAAACCAAAATACCTAAACCTGAAGCACTAAAAACCATAAACCATTAATAGTAAACTCTTGAAACCTTAAAGCAATCATTTGATCCTCAATTACTATCATTTATACTAAAATAGTAATTGACCCAAATTACACCACTAACTTACTTTTACCCAAATCACACCACTACCTTAATTAAATAACTCGCTTGATCTCTAATTATATAAGGGGTAATTAAATCCAAAAAAATATTTTATGTTCACAATTAGGTTTTAAAAACTCAAATTATCCTCAATGTCCTTTGTGGTTGTACCTTAAATAATACACCTTATGCTTTATACCTTCAACACTAATCCCTAAACCCTATACCTTAAATTACAAACCCTAGGTACTAAAACCTAAGCCCTGATCACTAAATCCTTGAACATAAACCCTAAACCATAAACTTAAGACCTAATTGCTAAACCCAAATCCCTAAAAACCATAAAATAGAAATAGTAAATTCTTATAACTATAAAATAACCATTTTATCCCCAATTACCATCATTTATACTTATAATTAGGTTGACATTGATAAATTTTACCCAAATCACACCACTAACTACCCCAATCAACTAATTCACTCAATCTATGATGACATGGGGTCTAATAAAACTCGAATTTTTGTTTTCTCATAAATAGGTTCAAAAAACTAAAATTATATTCATTTAGCTTTGCACATTGACCCTAAACCCTAAAATTATACCCTAAAACTTAAACCCTAAAACATAAACCCTAAACCCTAAAGACTAAACCATATACTCTATAAAATATAACCAAAACCTTACTTCATAATACATAATACATAATCCTTAAGCCATATATAACCCTAAATCCTAATTTACAAACTCTTAAAATCCTAAACCAATCATTTGAGCCCCAGTTATGATTATTTACACTAATAATTAGGTTCACATTAGTTAATGTGTGATAAAATGGTGGTTAATCGAACCTAAAAACACATTTTATGGTCATAAATAGGTTCGCGTACCTTGTATTGTCCTCAATTACATTCATGATTAGACCTTAAACCCTAAAGATTAAATTTTAAATAATAAACACTAAACCAATCAATTTATCCATAATTAACATACTTTTGAGTAAGAATTATGTTCACATTACCTAATTTAGCATAAATTACATCATTCATTGCACCAATTGACTAATTAAATTAACCTATGATGATGTATTAAGTGTATTTAGTATTAAGTGTATGCACAAACACAAATAAACTTAAACCCTTAACACTTCACCATACACCTTATATCCTAAAACTTAAACCCTAAGCCCTAAACTGTAAATCCTATACCCTATACCATAAATTTTAAACCCTAAGCCCTAAGTACTCAACCTAAAACCCTAAAACCTATAAATTAAATGTTAAACCCTAATCCATAAAATCAAAGAAATATAAGATTTTAAACCATAAATCCTAAACTCTTTAAAACCTAAACTAATCATTTGAGCCCCAATTACCACCATTTAGACTAATAATTAGGTTCATAGTGATAAATTTTGTACAAATCAAACCATTAACTACCAAAATTGCATCATTTTATAGTATTATGATGAAATGGAGGCCAATCTAACCCAAAATGATATCTAACAAATAGGTTAAATCAACTCAAACTAACCTCGATTGCCTTTATAGTTAGACTAAAATCCCTACAACCTATATTGTAAACCATAAAATGTAAGCCCTAAATAATAAACCCTAAACCGTATACCATAAATTATAAATCCTAAATTGTAAACCCTAAACCCTAATAACTAATCCCTAAACTCAAAATAATATACACCAAACCTTAAATCCTTATCCCTAAGCCCAAATCCATATAATCCCTAAACCGTAAATCATAAACACTTAAAACACTAAATCAAGCATTTGAATGCCAATTACCATAGTTTAGAATTTGAATTAGCTTCATAGGGATAAATTTAGCACAAATCACATGCTAACTACCCCAATTTTTTTTTCACTTAATATATGATGGCATGGGGAATAGTCAAACCTAAAAACACATTACGTGCTAAGAAATAAATTAAATAAACTCAAATTATCCTCAATTGCCTTTGTAGTTGGACCTAAAATTCTATACCATAAACTGTAAACCATAAGCCCTAAACCATAAACCCTATACCCTATACCATATATTGTAAACCATAAACCATAAAACCCAATCCCTATGCCCTAAACCATATACCCTAAACCCTAAACCCTGATCCCTAAACCTAAAGCCCTAGAAAACATAAACCATAAATTTTAAATTTTAAAACCCTAAACAAATAATTTGATCCCCAATTACCATCATTTCAATTAAGATTTAGGTTCAAAGGGATAAATTTACTCCAAATCACACCAATATCTACCCTAATTGATTAATTTGCTCGATCTATGAGGATATGGGGTTTGATTGAAACCAAAAACACATTATGTAATTACAAATAGATTCTAAAAACTTAAGTTATCCTTAATTACCTTCATGGTTGGACCCTAAACCCTACATTTTATAATGTAAAACTTAAATTGTAATATCCAAACCGTAAATCCTATACTCCAAATTATAAACCCTAAGCCCTGATCCATAAACCATAAACCTTATACCCTATACACTAAACCTTAAACCCTAATCCCTAAACCTGAAGTCCTATAAACACTGAACCTTAAATAATAAACTCTTAAAGCCTTAAATAATTCATTGGGACATAATTACCATCAGTCAAACTAATAATTAGGTTTAAATCAATTAATTTGGTCCAAATCTTACAACAAACAACCCTTATTAACTAATTACCTTGATCTATAATGACATGGGGGTTAATCAAAACCAAAAACACATTTTATGCTAAAAAATAGGTTTAAGCAACTAGGTTGATCCTTAAATGCCTTAATAGTTGCCCCTTAAACCCCAACCTCTATCATATAAACCATAAACCCTAAGTCTTAAGCCATAAACCCTATATATACCCTAAATTAGAAACCCTAAACCTCAAACCCAAAGCCCTAGAAATCTAAACCTTAAACCATAAACTCTTAAAATGTTAATCCAAACATTGTAAACCCTAATCCCTAAGCACTAAACCTATACACAAAATGTTAAACCCTAATCCCTACATCAAATCAATAGAATCCTTAAACCGTAAATCCTAAACTCTCGAAACCCTAAACCAATCATTTAAGCCATGATTACCATCATATAAACTAATAATCAGGTTCATAATGATAAATTTTGAACAAATCACACCATTAACTACCACAATTGTATCATTTTCTAATTTTTTGATGGCATGGAGGCCAATATAACCAAAAATCACATTACATGCTCACAAATAGGTTAAATCAACTCAAATTAACCTTGATTGCCTTTGTAGATAGACCCTAAACCCTACACCCTATATCATAAACCATAAACCTTAAGCCCTAAATAATAATCCATAAACTATATACCATAAATTATAAATGCTAAATTTTAAACCCTAAACCCTAATACCTAAGACCTAGACTCTAAACAATATACCCCAAACCTTAAATCCTTATCCCTAAACCAAAATCCATATAATCCCTAAACCCTAAGTCATAAATACTTAAAACCCTAAATCAAGCATTTGAATGCCAATTACCATAGTTTAGACTTTGATTTAGGTTCATAGGGATAATTAGCCCAAATCACATGCTAACTACCCCAATTTCTTAATTCACTTAATATATGATGGTATGGGGAATAGTCAAACCTAAAATCACATTATGTGCTCAGAAATAAATTTAATAAACTCAAATTATCCTCAATTGCCTTTACAATTAGAGCCTAAATTCTATACCATAAAATATAAGCCATAAGCCCTAAACCATAAACCCTATACCTTTACCATAAATTGCAAATCATAAACCATAAAACCTAAGCCTTATGCCCTAAACCATATACCCTATACACTAAATGTTGATCCCTAAACCTAAAGCCCTAGAAAACATAAACCATAAATTTCAAATTTTAAAACCCTAAACAAATAATTTGATCCCTAATTACCATCAATTCAATTAATATTTAGGTTCACAAGGATAAATTTACTCCAAATCATAATAATAACTAAACTAATTAATTAATTGGCACGATCTATGAGGATATAGGGTTTAATTAAAACCAAAAACACATTATGTGCTTATAAATGGTTTATAGAAACATAAGTTATCCTCAGTTACCTTCGTGGTTAGACCCTAAACCCTGCATCTTATAATGTAAAACATAAACCATAAGATCTTAACCCTAAATCCTATACTCTAAATTATAAAGCCTAAGCCCTGATCCATAAACCCTAAACCTTATACCCTATACACTGAAACCTTAAACCCTAATCCCTAAACCTAGTCTTATAAATAATAAACTCTTAAAACCTTAAACTAATCATTGGTACATAGTTACCATCATTCAAACTAAAAATTACATTTACATCAATTAATTTGATCCAAATCTTACAACTAACAACCCTAACTAGCTAATTCTGTTGATCTATTATGACATGGGGGTTAATCAAACCCAAAAACACATTTTATGCTCAAAAATAGGTTCAAGAAACTAGATTGATCCTTAACTACCTTCATGGTTGTAGCATGAACCCTACACTCTATCATGTAAACCTTAAACCTTAAGACTTAAGCCATAAACCCTATAGCATATACCCTAAATTTTAAACCCTAAACCTTCAACCCAAATCCATATAAATCTAAATCTTAAACCATAAACTCTTTAAATGTTAATCCAATCCTTGTAAACCCTAAGCCATAAGCACTAAAACTAAAACCCTAAAACCTATACACTAATCGTTAAACCCTAATACCTAAAATCAAAGAAATATAATCCTTAAAACATAAATCCTAAACTCTTGAAACCCTAAACCAATCATTTGAGCTATAATTACCATCATTTAGATTAATAATTAGGTTTACAGTGATAAATTTTATACAAATCACACTATTAACTAACATAATTGTGTCATTTTTTAATTTTGTGATGACATGGAGGCCAATCTAACTTAAAATCATAATATGTGCTCACAAATATGTTAAATCAACTCAAATTAACCTCTATTGCCTTTATAGTTTAACCCTAAACCCTACATGTTATATCATAAACGATAAACCTTAAGCCCTAAATAATAATCCCTGAACCATATACCATAAATTATAAATCCTGAATTGTAAACTGTAAAGAATAATACCTAAGCCCTAAAATCTAATCAATATACCCAAAACTTAAATCCTTATCCCTAAACCCAAATCCATATAATCCCTAAACCCTAAATCATAAAAACTTAAAACCCTAAATGAAGCATTTAAATGCCAATTACCATAGTTTAGACTTTGATTTAGGTTCATATGGATAAATATAGCACAAATCACATGATAACTACCCCAATTGATTATTTCACACAATATATGATAACATGGGGAATAGTCAAACCTAAAAACACATTATGTTCTCAGAAATAAAATCAAGAAACTCAAATTGTCGACAATTGCCTTTACAATTAGACCCTAAATTCTATACCATAAACTGTAAGCCATAAGACCTAAACCATAGAACGCATACCCTATAGCATAAATTGTACACCATAAACCATAAAACCTAATCCCTACACCCTAAACCGTACACCCTATACCCTAAACTTTGATCCCTAAACCTAAAGCCCTAGAAAACATAAACCATAAATTTTAAATTTTAAAACCCTAAATAAATCATTTGATCCCAAATTACCATCACTTCAATTAATATTCAGGTTCACAAGGATAAATTTACTTAAAATCACACCAATAACTACACTAATTGATTAATTGTCTTGATCTATGAGGATATGGAGTTTTATTGAAACCAAAAACACATTATGTGCTTACAAATAGTTTCTAAAAACTTAAGTTATCCTCAATTACCTTTGTGGTTGGACCCTAAACCGTACATGTTATAATGTAATGCTTAAAATGTAAGATCTAAACCATAAATCCTATACTACAAATTATAAACCCTAATCTTTGATCCATAAACCGTATACCTTATACCCTATACACTAAACCTTAAACCCTAATCCCTAAACCTGAAGTCTTATAAACACTAAACCCTAAATAATAAACTCTTAAAACCTTAAAACAATCATTGAGACATAATTACCATTATTCAAACTAAGAATTGGGTTTACATCAATTGATTTGGTCCAAATCTTACAACTAACAACCCTAATTAGCTAATTCCCTTGATCAATGATGACATAGGGGTTAATCAAACCTGAAAAGACATTTTATGGTCAAAAATAGGTTTAAACAACTAGATTTATCCTTAACTATATTCATGGTTGCACCCTAAAAGCTAAACTCTATCATGTAAACCTTCAACCCTAAGACTTAAGCCATAAACCATATATCGTATACCCTAAATCTTAAACCCTAAACCATAAACCTAAATCCCTATAAATCTAAACCTTAAACCATAAACTCTTAAAATGTTAATCCAATCATTTAAGCCCCAATTACCATACTTTAGACTAATAATTAGGTCCATAATATCTAATTTATCCCAAATCACACCACTAATTTCCCAAATTTACTAATTTTCTTAATATGTGATAAGGTGGTGGTTACTCAAACCTATATACACACTATGTGTTCATAAAAATGTTCAAAAATCTCAAATCATCCTCAATTGCCTTCATGGTTAGACCCTATACCTCATAAATACCACCCTAAATCTTAAACCCAAGGCCTTAAACCATAAATCATAAACCCTATACCCTAAATTATAAACCCTAATACCTAAGATTTAATCCCTAAACTATAAACCCTATACTATATACCCTAAACCTTAAACCCTAAACCCTAAACTTGAAGCCTTAAAAACCCTAATCTATTAATTATAAAATATTAAAAACCTAATCTAATCATTTGAGCCCTAATTACCTTAATTTAATCTAAGTAGCAAGTTCATGAGGATAAATTTGGCCCAAATTGTATCACGAGGTTCCCTAATTGACTAATTCACTCTATTTGTGATGACATGGGGGCTAATTGAACCCAAAAATAGATTTAGTACTTAGAATCAAGATCAAGAGACTAAAATTATACTTAGTTACCTTCTTGGTTACACGTTATACCCTACACTCTATACCATAAACCTTAAACCCTAAGACCTAAACCATAAAACCTAAACCCTATACCCTAAATTGAAAATTATAAGTCTTAAGCCCTAACTACTAAATTTAAAACCCTAAACTCTAAAATTCAAACCTTAATCCCTTATCCATAATCCATATAAACCTTA
>JARHVA010001783.1:1467500-1515000 GCA_037957365.1 Torreya grandis | reverse complement strand
AACGTTCAATATAAGGTAAAGGTTGTATGAATTGTTGGCTCTACTTATTGGGTTATACAATGTATTGTATACCTTCACACGATTGATGAATGAGGTGATGAGGCAATTCATTAATTGTTTTTTCTTTCTTTACTTGGGTGTTACAATTGTATTTATTATATATTTTGATTATCATGATATAGCATCGTAAATATCTTTTTTAATTTTTTTAAGTTTCAAAGAAGAATGAGTTAGTATTGAATGATAAGAAATGTGAGTTTTCTTAAAAACCACTATCTACTTGGGGTATGTGGTTTAAGATGGGGAATTTAGTATTCATTTGAGAAAGATATAAGCTATGATGAATTAGCCAAATCTTTCCAATTTTACTAAAATTAGGATATTTGCTGATTTCATGTACTAATTGATGAAGTTTTACAAGTACCTCTCTTCTATAATCATACCTTTGCATGCCATTACAACAAGTAGTAAGATTTTTATATGCAATAAGAAGCAATAATATGCATTTGATATGTTCAAACATAATATTATCCATGCTTCAGTATTAATTGTGCTTAATTTTTAGTCTCCCTTTGAGGTAGGAACATATTCTCGTAACTATACTAAGGGGTTATTCTAATTTAGGGATGTAAACACGTACGATACCATTCAGAGTTATTTCATGGTTTAATTATGAATTATTATACATAAAATATGGCATTGCATGCTCATTTTCAAGTATTCAAGAAATGGAAACAT
The DNA here is from genome assembly GCA_037957365.1 of Torreya grandis. Taxonomy (NCBI): domain Eukaryota; kingdom Viridiplantae; phylum Streptophyta; class Pinopsida; order Cupressales; family Taxaceae; genus Torreya; species Torreya grandis. The sequence continues at coordinate 1,514,262 of JARHVA010001783.1, read as the reverse complement.
TATAATTTGGGCAAGGAAACTATTTTTCACATGGATCAGAAATAAATCCAATATTTTCAAGCAGAAAACAAACTTCAACAAGCTAGACAATATAATTAGCTAGGTTTTTTTCAACAAGTTTGTTTTATCATGAAATATTAACAAGGTGTGACTAAAACCCTAGATAATATGTTTTGTATATATCCTCTTCTGTCATCCATGGGCAACATATCTCTTATTGAGTATTTTATGTGGGTGTCTTATGTAGAGGGATATGAGCATGATGTAGATTTTGGGAAGACATTTCTTCAAGAAAAGAGGTCCCAATGTTTAGGATTTCATTTTGAGGAGGAATATTACCATCAAGATAGGTTATTTATCAAGTTGTGTAATATTTGTGTTCCCAAGGATGAAAGTGTTCAGCTAATATGTAGTTTTATGTTGGTAAGATTATAATAGGTTATGTGATATGAAGTACAAGTGGGCTTAGTAATAGGATGTTGGCCTTGGGTATTTCATTACCAGTTCCTTCAAATCCATGGAAAATAATTTCCATTGATATTTTAGGCAAGTTTACTATGTCAATGAAGGTCACGATTATCCTCTTATGGTTTTAAATTGGTTTAGTAAGATGTGTATACATATTCCTTGTAAGAATACACTCAAAAGTAGTGATGAAATTTAGTTTTTTTTTAAAATTTTGGTTTCATCTCGATTTTCCTAGTTATATTACTTTAGATAAAAACATAATATTTTTCAGCAAGTTTTGGGTCATTTTGTTGGAAAATGTGGATAAGAAGTCTAAATAGTCTATCATTTTTCACACAATAAGGGATGAACAAACATATGTTGGGAACATAACTTTGGGACAAATCCTAATAGGGTAAAATAGGAATAATCATAAGTTTTGGACTGAAATTATAATTTATATTTAACATTCCTAAAACATGTAGTACACTCTTCTACTAGAAAAACACATTTTGAAACTCATTTTGGCTACTTACCTCCACATGGATTAAGTTTGTTTTAAGATAGCTATGCAAAGATATTTGAAAATTAGATCAAGAGGTAAAAAATAGATAAAAAGTGTACTAAAAAAATTTAACAGATTCACTTCCAACTGCAAGAGAGTTTGAAGGAATCAATCCAAATATAAATAATAGCATGATCAACAACAACTGAGTGTACTTTCCTTTTTGAATACAAGGTATGGTTGTAATTAACTAGAGAAATTATCTAAGGCATTAATAAGAAGCCTAAGGCTCTTTTATATAGTTCATATGAAATGAAATTACATGTGAAAAATAATGAATTTAGACATGATTTACTTCTTTATATGAAGATTTATTTAGTCTTGAATGTTGAGCGGTTATGTCTCTTCAAGCCTTCTTTGTTACACAATGAATATCAAGGGTTGTATTTACCTTCAACTAAAGATCTATCTCTTGATACCTAGCTTAAATTGGAGTAGGATGTTGTGTTGTATAAGAATTAAAGGATAATTAGGATAAAAGTGTAAGAGTGTTAGCTAGTTTGCTTAAAGGGTTAGCTATCTAGAAAGGCCAAATGGTATTCCAAAAAATATATGGGTAAGAAATTTCCCCACTTACTGATTTCCTAGAGCTTTTATGGATTTAAAAGCCCCAAACTGGGCAGGCATGATCCTAAATAATTATATAATGTACTAGTTAAGATTGGTAGATGTATCCACTACTCCCAATTCATACAATTCATGCTTGAAAGAAACTATTTTAAGACACTTCATATGAAAATACCATTTTATATAATTTCTATAGGCATAGTTGGTATGAAGATGATATGGGAATAGTTTGATTGATGAAATCAACAATTTTTAACAATTGAAATGAATGTGTTTTTCATAGAGAGTGAAACTACAACTACATTTAGGTGGTAGTTTTTCAACTACCCTGATGCTTACATAAATGCCAATGTTTTTAGGTGGTATCTATGAAACTACTGGTTTTCCTACACCAGTGGTTTCGTTACTATACAAAACATGGGCAAGATAATGGTTATAAATGTTTCCTTTTCCCAATGACAGTTCAATTGAACTTTTTGGTAAACTTCAAATTTTTCATAAATATCGACTTTGTGTAAGGCGAAATATATAATAGAAGTCTGTGAGGAGTTATTAAGCCAGATTTGTATGTTGTAAGTTTGAGTCTTTTTCATACTATCTTTTTTGTTCCTTAACTATTAGTGATTGTTTTGAGTGTTAGATTATTTTGTGAAGTGTTGTAAAATTGCAAAGAAACTAGGCACAAGCTTAGATAATGTAGTGATTCATATAGCTATCCATAAAGTCTAAAAGTGGTAACAACTTGTACATTTGAAAAATACATAGTGAAAAGAGAAGTAAAATTACCTCACCCTTTGGAGTTTTTTCCAAATCCAATTTCTCTAGAATAATTCTTTTATTTTTCTTATATTTTATATTATTTTCATGTTCAGTATGCTATTCAATTTAATTCCAATACTTATCGATATCTATTTTAACAAGCAAACTCGTTTAGAATAGTCATCTATCAATTATTTATTGAGTTAGTTATATAAGTTCTGTGCTGATGAAACCTAACGTAGAATATCTACCAACTTTACGGATTAACTATCAAATATTGGAAGCACTTAGGAATTCAGATGGTCAAGCACAATCATATTTTCAAATAAAGGATATTTGAGGGTGCTGACGGATTGTTCACTTGGCTTGGTCCCCTTAGCCCTAGCAGCTCCAACCTAACATTATACTCTTGTAATTGCAACCTCCGTCAAACATTATGCTGCTTCTTCCATTGCTTTATATAAAGTAATCGCGATAGGTGAAATCTCATAGAGGTAAAGTTTAATCCAGGTCACTGTTTTACTGCGTGACACAACATCCATGAAAGAATTATCACTTTCCGTTTGGGCCGCCATTTTATTTTTTTGGTCTCCTCACAACTCAGGATTAGTTTCCGAGTAATGAAGTTTATTTGAGCCATTGACGTCCTCCTTTACTTTTCCTAATGACATCTTTACCTCTCACTTGTACAGGATATCTGATTAGCCTCTATAATTTAATCATGACATTAATTCTATCCTTGTCTATATATGAAAATTAAATGGTGACATGGTGAGCTGGTGTGTTCTGGTGTGAACTAGGTTTACCAAACTATCTTTGCCTGTAGACACCGAAGTTATTGGAACGACAGGTACAATTTGTTTACTGTTATTACGTCCATATTTTCCTCACAATGTAGATTAAAAGTAGATATGCATTGTAGACATTCTTCTTTTCATAACAACATTATCATATCTGACTGTTACAGATTATGAGTCACCAAGACCTGTGACTGAATCCTCAAATTGGAGTTTCAATCTGAGTCTGTTTTGTAACAGGTACACCATATGATCTTTCCCCTTGAAACTGTAACCCATATCGTGCTTATAAAGTGTAATTAGAGCTCATCTGTCATATTTATATAATTAGTAGTTGATGATCAATTCATCTACTAGCTACAATACTTTCACGTGTTATTGTAAGGTTGATATCCAGTATTTAAAGAACTTATAGAGTTATTTGGTTTCTTTATGAAGGTGTGACACATCTTTAATGCCACGGTTGAAACATTAAAATAAATAATAACTTAATCTGAAAAGGAAAAGATTACGAGATTTGTTTGAAACTAATAATCTTAAAATATATACAAAGGAGAAGAGGCTGATATGCAAGTAAGATTGTGAAAATAGTGTGTTGCGTTGAGTGTTGAATGACTGCAGAGAGTCTATTGGAGCTCTGATTCTGACGTAGAATCTATTGAATAAATTTTTGGACAACCCATTACAGTGTAGAATCCATTGAATAAACTTTTGGAGGTGGCTGGTGTTGACACTCCCTTCACATATAACTTATATTTCATTTCAATATTTTTTGGAAGGTAAGTTTTGGAACGATTTTCATGGATTAACTATATTATCAACACATTTTATATTTATTGTTTGTATTATTAAATTCACGTTATGTGTGCTTTTAAAGGGATGAAGTTGTGGAGGTGTGTGATCTAAGAATCTTATATAATATATCTAATTTGAATTGATTGTGTTTACTGAATTGAATTTAAATATTTAAAAATATATAAATTTGTGCATATAAAAGAAATAAATTATTGAGTAATTATTGATTTTATTAATTATTTCAATATTTGATAATGCAAAAAAATTTGTAAGGATTATATCATTTATATTTTAATAATTAAAATTACTATGAAATATGCTAATGTGAATTAATTTATATTAATAAAATATTTTTAAAAAGTTATTATTTCAAGTTAGGATAAGTATTACTTACAATATGTTTCAAAATAAAGTAATAGATTATTTTGTAATAAAGTAAGAGGTCATCATGAACCTTTATATAGATAATCTTTTACATGTTAATTTATTTTTCTTCATAGTATATGAAAATGGATATGTAAATAGGATAAAAAAATTTCACAATAGTTACATGAAAATAAAGATATTGTATAAATGTTATTTTTTAAGAATATTTATGAATAATTTAATTAATAAATTATCTCAAAATATTAATAATAAAATCAAAGGATATATAATTCATTTCTAACATCTGAAAATATAAATAAAATGATATGTAAATACGTATATATGTATGTATGTATATATAAAATACATACTTATTAAAATGTTGTAGAGGGTATAGTTTATCACTTATTAGAATCCCAAATATAATATTCTATAATTAAAAAATAAAATATATATAAATTTTCTCATATATAATATCTACTAAAAATTATTCACTAAATAATATAAAGAAAATATTATTACAATATAATATTTTGTAAATGATTAAATGATAATAATTATTATATCTAAAATTAATACATATAAATAATTAATTACTTAAAAAATACATCACTAATGTATATAAATACGTTCTATTAATTAAAATAAAAATATAAAAAAATTAGAAAGATTTTCATCCATCCTAACATTTAACTAAAATAATTATTTAATTAATCTTGAAGAAGCTAAAATTTATTCAATAATACTTATTTTTAAATGTAATATTTAATTTCCACCCTCTTAAAAAAATTTCAAAACCTTAGAAATTTACCTAACTAAATTAATTTCACCTTAAATGGCCCTATGAAGACATCTATACTTTTTATATACTCTCAAATCAAAAATCTAATAATCCATCTTGAAGGTAATTATGAAATAATGCAATGTTAATCATAATATCCTTCTTTTCCTTTCAAAGATATCGTGAAAAAGAATAATAATTTAATACAGTATTCCTATCATTATATAGAATGATTAGAAAATATGTTGAAAACGCAACTCTATCAAAAGATTCCTGAGACAAACATCTCATGCTGTATTAATTACTTCTCTTTACTCCACATAGATAATGAATATAGCAATAACTTTGTGTCTTGCACGCTCGTTATAAAAAAGAGCGAGATTTATCAAAATAAGTAAATAATATATGTTGTCGTGAATATAAGTTTTAGTTTATAGCGCTCAATATAAATGAAATTTAAAGAAATTTTTTGATTCTGCATTTTTATTTTTAGTTCAAACACTAATAAATTTTTAGTTCAAACACCAATAATATAATTCGACGCTCAATTTTTATAACGAAGAGCTTAAAAAATGATGTGGTTTAATGATTATTTAGAAAAAGATATTCATATAACACAAAAATATATGAACTTTAGTTTTTAAACATACAACTTCATCTATTATTTATGGGACAAACTTTTCCCTAACATCTCTATTTTTTGAAATATATTATCCTCACAAGCACAAAATAATTGTACATTTTTTAATGTAATAATATTTACTATTTTTCAATAATCATTATGGATCATAAGCACAACACATTTTTAATTCTTATTAAATTGTGTTTCTTTTTTTCCTTTCCTTCTAACTTACTCAAATAATACATTGGTTTAAAAAAATAACATATAATGTGAGATGATAATTGATTTTAATAGTATTTTTATTTATAATATTTAGATGAATTTAATAATTTTTGAATATTTTAATTGTTTCCAAAAATTTTAATTTTATTTTATTCCTAAGTAATGAATTCAAGGTGAAACTAATTGATGAGTGATATAAGAATTCAAACTATCTTAAATGCCTACACCAAATTCCTCAAACTTAATATCATTGATATGCCATTTTTCCTCAATTTAAAAATGAATTGTAATTCTGAGTTTTATTTGAATATTTTTTTAAATATATAAAGTGTACAATATTTACAAATAATTTGAAATAACCATAAATAATTTTGAGATTCTTTTATACTTCAAAAACTATTTATATAAAAATTTTAGTTTTGCTTAATTTTTTAAAACTAATAGTATTTGATTTTATATTTTATTTACACTCATATTTTATTAAAATCATTGAAATCTATAAATTCTCTGGGCACCTTGAGTTGTATAAAAATAATAATTTATTTGACACTTAAATTATGAGTTTCCTTGCCATTGAAAATAGTTCAATCATTTCAGTTAGGAATGTGACATTTCATCATATATTTAGATTTCTTCATATAATTATTTCATGGTTTACTGTTTCACTTACCCTTCGATAATATCTTTGTCAATGTTTTCTTATTTTTTAAATTTCACACATATAATCGTCATACGTCAAGGTGTGGTGTTAGGACCGGATGCCTACCACCTTGCCACCCCCGGTTAGAGCCTCCAGCTCCCCATCAAGGCCGCCTCCCGGATAAAATTGCATTGTGTACAATATTAAAATATATATATATATATATATATATATATATATATATATATATATATATATATATGGGGTAAAAGGTACGATGAATTAATCATACCTATCGTGGTCCAGACGTGATATGTCAATTCCTCGAAAATTACGTGTGATGGGTTCAGTGCGATACTAAATCTTCGGAGGTAAAGGGAGGAGTCCAACGTGTTAATTTCAGATCAGTCATACGTGACGTGTCCCAAAAATAATTACGGGTGATCCGATATCTTAGTCCCTCAATAGTCATGATAAAATAAGGTGACATTATCCTTAGAAAACCATAAAAACAACCTGATATAGGATCTTTGCTAATACCATTTATGTCAGATAAGTTTTATAGGGAGATTTCGAGGTTTTATTAAATTGTTTTACATGGTTTTGAATATTGATGCACGTGCACAAATTTATTATTTATTTATATTTGAAAGCGGAAATTACTTGCATAAGATTTTATATTTCGAATTCAAATTTTCTGATGTTAAAAGATGCACCAAAAAAAAATTACTCTTTTAAAATAATATAAATATAATATTTAAATATATCAATTTAATATAAATTTGAATATATTTAGATTATATATAAAAAATATGTAAATTAATAATTTTAATTTTAGAAAATGGAAAATTTAACAATATTTGTCGAAAGCGGGGTGAAACAATGGAGGCGAAAATGAAGCGGACATTAGAAAACTTAGTGGAGCAGGTAATGGAGAAGATCATGAAGAAAGCTTTTGTGAAGGTGAAGATGACGATGGAGATGCAGACGATAATATAAATCAGGCTGCAGAAGAACATTGAGAGGAAGCTGTGAATTAGGGGCGAGCATAACTAGCACGAAAAAAGTGTTCCTCTTAGGTAGTCGATAAATACAATAGTCAACAAGCGGTTGTCATTATCAAAGCACACGCCCAGCGAGACTTTGAGATACAACAGGTTTCGACTGATATTATATTGGTAACCAGCAATCGATTACGGAGTAGACGACCAGCATTTTATGCGTGCTGATTATGCTCAGCTATAAATTAAAAAGGGAATTCGTAAACCACCTTTATAGAGCAAATGGTTCGATCAGAAGGTGAAGGCGTAAGAGTTGGACAACATTAAACGAGATCCAGTTCTGTGGGAAGGTGATAAGCCTTATAAACAAGCATTTACTATTGATTTAATGGACGATGTAGAAGTTGATGGAGGTTGGTTACGAAGATCAGCTACACATTGCAGAGATGAAATATGTTTTCACCATAGTATTTGCTCAAAGGTCCATGGATTTCATTATTCCTCTATCTCCATCCTCACCCGCAGATGTATTTCGTGAATTTGATCCTAGATCTAGTGTTTCCAGCTTTTGCCGAGGTGTTTAGATAGCCTCAATTTTGGCTAATGACAAGGGTGAATCTGTGGAAGATAAATTCATAGGCGATGGGGGTTGCGGTCATGAATCAAATGATTGGGCATAGGATTTAAGTCTAAAAATTGATAGAGGAAATGCTTTATGGATGTTATAATCTCCTAATACAATATGCTATATGTTCTCCAAGGATGAGGAAAGACTAGATCATAGGATTTAAGTCTAAAAATTGATAGAGGAAATGCTTTATGGATGTTATAATCTCCTAATACAATATGCTATATGTTCTCCAAGGATGAGGAAAGACTAGATTTTGAATAAAACCGCAATGGTAAGGTACAATCGGTCAGTGAAAAAATAGAATTTTTTTAAGTCCGTGAAGAGTACGTCTAATGTGTTTTGTTTAAGAGCGATTGTCAATATCTCGTTTTGTACTCACTATAGGTCTCATGGCTTTTGGGTAAGTGATCCGGGATTTTGAAAACTTGTTGGGTTTTTCGGTTCCTTAATGAATTTTTAATAAAGATTGTGCGAGACCTTAATTTTCACTTTTCTATTTAAAAAATAATAATTAAAAAAAAAATGAAGTTAATATTTTTTAAGAATATATAAATATTTAAAACTTTAATATGTATGTGTTATCGATTATTACATTAAAATTTAAACAGTTTTAAAAAATATTTAAAAAAATATTCAAACTTTTATTAATCATGATATTAAATAAAATTTTATTATAATTAAAATAAATATACATTGATGATCATTATAAAAATAATTATTAAACAATAGTTTATAAAAAATCTTTAAGGTGTATAATAAATTATATAAATTAAAATAATAATATTTCTGATAATCATAATCAGTGTCCCTTCAACTTGTAACACTAATGTGATCATCGTCATCATCTTTATCTATTTTCTTGTTGTCATTGGCGTTATAATCCACATCATGCATGGAATGTCTAGTTGTTTAAAAAAAATCATTTAATAATATTAAAAATAAAAAATAATAATTCTAATATATTAATATCAACAATAAGATACACGAGAAGTATTTCTAAAGGACATGGCGATCCCACATAATAAAAAAGGCAAATAATTGTGTTATTATTTTAGAAACTTTAAATTAAATTAAAAAAAATCAAACTCAATATTGATAAAAAATAATCTTTAAATTTTAATTTAATATTTACTATTTTTATAAATATAATTAAATAATATTTAATTGTATGTTAATTTGATTTTGATAATTATATAATTAAATTTTAATTTAATATTTACTATTATTATGATAACCATTAAGAATATTTTCCATACATCCTCTATTGCTACTTGTATTTGATGATATATCAGTGAGACATGGAAGTTGTCTATATGAAAAAAAAGGGAAAATAAAATATAAAATTAATATCACTTTTTCAATGAAAAGTGTAAGAAATATATACTCAATATTATAATGTTGTTAGATCGAAGAAGATGGTGAATAGCAGTCGGAAGAAAAGGCAGATATGCAAATCTTGGAATGAAAGGTGCAATAGGTCCGAGTAGTGAGGACCAAGATCACCTCAATGGTTTGTGCAAATAGTTGTCTCCAAGATAAACAACTCGGTAAAGGCTCTACACATATAAAATATTTCCTTTTATCCTAGTTTTTAATCATCGTGGCCCTGGGTCTCTGCCACCGTGTAGAATGCTAAATCAAGAGAGGTTTTGGCGGGCATTAATTTTTTTATTTTTTATTTTCTCAATGCCCTCTATACCTTTTGATTCTCTGAGGATTTTTTCGAAAGGCTAAAAAAATCCTTCACTATGAAACAATCTCTCCCTCCTTTTGGTTTAACAGATTTCGGGTTGGTACTGGATAGGAGTGGGGAAGGTGTTGATCAAATCCCAGAAAATAATCCCTAGTCTATTTAACATAAAAATGAAAAAACATGCATATATAGAAAATAGTCAATAAGAGGTGTTAACAAGTCTATGCACAGAGGATGTCCCGTTGATAGTTTATAGTGAGGCACTAGAGCTGGTAACAGTTGAGGATTATATAATATATGGAAAGGGAAATAAAAAACAAGTCTTTGGTCTACAAATGTTTGGAAAAGATTCTATCTTTAGAAAAAAAAATATGATGCACAAAATGTGATTGGAGAAAGGTCTCCGCTCACTTGGTTTCTCTCTTTATGGGTGAATTTAATATAACGTAGCATCACAAATATATGTAGATTAATGGCCTTGTGTTTTTCAAATGTTGTGTGTTTTCATGAGCTTTTGGTCCTTTTTTAATCCAGACATTGTTGTTATCTCAAAGTTTCATATTTGAACTTAATTATACAATTTCCTATTGTGATATGAGAAGTCGAGTTGATTTAGCTATTAATTGAAAATTTTAGAGATTTTATCAATGTGGATGATGATACAAACTACTTTGATTAAAAAATTGCGAGGGTTTGTGCTATGAAATATCATTCAAAACTCGTTTTCAATCCATCAATATTATGTTTTTTAATGTATATTGGACTCAATTGTAAAATTTTGAAGGGATACCTTCTAGATGTTTTAATTACTACTAACTTGGGCATAATTTGGTGGAGTACCCTTCCAAGCAACCTTTGTATTCCAACTAGATTGAGTTACAAAAATGAAATAGGAATGCAAATTTTTTTAATATTGTACCATGGTGTAGATGATATTTATGAATTATATATCAACTTAGTCTTGTACAATGAACAAATTTAGACCTTGGTTGTTCCTCTCAGTTCTTGACTTTAAATATTTTACAAGTATCGCATATTCTCTCTTGTTCCCCTTCACCTATCTCTTATTATGAATAGTCTTATGTTAATGGCCCTGACATTCTATCTTGCTTATATTGCTTAAAACTCATTTATCTTATGCCTCTGTAAGGTCTGAGACGTTACCTATTTTCTTACTCCCTTGACACTTGCATCCTGGACAAACACCTACGTTCATATAAGTGTCATTTTCTGACACAAGTGTTGAGTGGCATGAAGTCATCTAATTTAAAAATTAAATGTATCATAATTATTAGCCTAAGTTCTATTAAGCGAGATATTTTGTCGATAGGGGTGGTATATATACATAATCACTTCTCATTCTAAAGTCACCTAGCATAGACCTAGCATTCATACAAAATAAAATTGAAGAGTATTTAATTGATTAAAGATTTCATATTTTATCTTATTCTTGTATTAGTCATAGGAAAAACACAACTATAGGTCTAAATTACTGAAGGAGGAGCCTAAGATCTTGATTTGTCAAGTTCTAAGATAGGTCACTACTATACTTGATTTCCACACATTGTGCCCTTATGCACACATGAGATAACACATTAGGGGAGAATTACATCAGTTTGAGGCCATCTTTGGTGTAGTGTATATGTAAGAAACACCCATTGATAGATAGATATTTAGGGTTAACTTGACACCATGATCCCACTATCCCATTTTTACCAAGGTCACCATAAATATGAAAAACCAGGATTTTGATAGTTTGATTAGGAGCAAAAGTCCATGAACCATATCTAAATTCACTAGAGAAAAGGGGATAATGAACCCAAAAGCATCTACGTCATCTCATCTAGTTGCAGTAGATGTTTTATCCTAGACACATGCATCTAATCCAAATAGTAACATCATTGCAATTGTCCCAAGTTAACGTAAGTGTCTGCAACTATAGAGGCACTTAATCAAGAATTTGGCTCCTTTTTTATAATTTTCATCCAATTTAATTCTTACTTGTTCTAGATCCAAATTTATATTAGCATCCGAACTAGATAAATGTCTTATTTCTTTATCATTGCAATATCAAGCATAAATATACTTTTTATTTTTATCATATCTCAGGATGATAAATTCATTACATTTTTTATCTAAGTTTTGTAATTAATTATCCTCCAATAAATATGTTTATCACCCTTTATATTATTCTTTTATATATTGTTAACTCTATCTGCCTCGTATTAGGATCCATATCTAACTTTAGGGTTAAACATATGGTGAACTTAATAATTTTTTATTAAGGTTAAAGGTCAGGGTTTTTCTGAGCTAGGGACACATAACACAGAAGAGAAGTAGAAAATTGAGGCCACACAACACTCATCATCAAAAATAAATCTTGGAAAAAAGCTTCTAAAGAACAAAAAGAGAGAAACACAAAGTATCCTCAACTACCGACATTTATAATAAAAGCTACTGCCCAAAATGAAAACATAAAATAATCTAACTAGGCATCGCCCTTAGGATTCTCTTTTTTGGATCTGAGAGACATTGTAATGGGTTTAAAAATAAAATTACCTTTGCCTTTATTTTTATTGCTAATGGTTTTCCATTCTCCTCTTACTTCAGGATTTGCCAATATGGTGATAGAGATTTCTAGAGATTTCTTTTGATTCAGTGTTTGCTCTAAATCAAACACACCTAGTCTTTCAAATGGATTCTAGGTTGATAGATTTGAAATGGTGTGTTCATTTCCATTAGTCTTCTCTTGTAACCCCACAACCCTCTCCTTCATGGACTTTTTCTCACAATCAAGTGTCTCCTTAATTTGATTATGTTCCTTTTCTTCTATTGGTATCGTTGATTCTATAGCCTTGATCTCACATTCATTATTATTCATAGCTGGAACCATAATATGCTCAGTTTTTATGTTACTCCACCATGAAACCAACTTCTTGTATTTGAGTCTCAAGAAATCATTTACAAGGTGTCCTATTTTATAACATCTTTTGCATCTAAATGGGATCCCTTCATAATAAAGGTTGCATCCATTTTTTATCACCTACCCTCAATGGTGAACCTAATCATTAAGTTATAAACCCTAGGTGGTTTACGATTTTATGTTTATTATTTTTTTGATTAATTTATTTTGTTTTATGTTTTAAATTTTTTATTTTTAAAAAGTAATCCAAAATGTTAATCTAAAATCCTAATTTCATATGCAAGATAAAGAAGCATTGATGACCCATCTCAATAGTAAAAAGGCTTAATGGATGCGTTTTTGTATGTTACAAGAAATAAAACATGTAAGCATGATAGAGCTAAGGCTTATTCACCTAGACTGATGGTGAGTCCTTATAACTTACTATAACTAGTTCCATACCAATCAATCTACCTAAATCTAATGAAGGAATAGACCATGTCAATATTTCAGCCTTTATTTCTTGAAACTACTATTTATATATCTACCATGTAATTACCAATTATTTTTACTCAAAAACTAGTTTTAGTGCTTGTTAGCACTCAAACCATGTTTAAATCTCCCCTAGTGAATACTCAATTTACATATTTACATCCCAATAGATCTAAAATTCAAACACTCCTTCAGCTTATAAATAACTTAGAGGATAAGGTTTAAAACATTGAACATGAGATTTTAAATTCTCATCATACCATTGATTCCTAAGATGTGTTGCAAAATCCATTTTCATATGAGATATTTTTGAACCCCTTACCAATTAGTCTTTTTGCACCTAAGTTCACATTTTATGATGGCAAGGGTAATCTTGAGTAACATATTCGATCTTTCTATGTAGCACACCTTTATTATGCCTCCAATGATAAAATTTTGACCAAATTGTTTCCAAAGAACCTTAACAATTATGCTCTGAGATGGTTATATGATTTACCTCTTAAATATGTTAAGCATTCAATGCTCTTGCAGATCAATTTTTAGTAATTTTTCATTAATATTAGTGAAAAGATTTTGTATGCCCAACTTACAAAAATTAAACAACGAACCATTAAACATGTCAATGAATATGTCTTTAGATACAAGACAATGTTTACTAGAATGACCAATCTAATGGTAGATAAAGAACTTAAAGACATTTTAAAGATAACATTTCTTGCTCATTTACACGAATCCATTGTTTTCAAAATCATTAACTCCTTTGATGATTTATGCCATGTTTTTTGGGACCATGAAATGAAACTTATTTCATTAAATAAACTTAAGTATGTAGCAAACACATTGACTAACACTACATCCAATACCAAGTTTACTATCAAATCAAGTTATAAGTTAAAAACTCTTGAACCTAAAAAGGAAATAACTATCCTGGTTAAATCAATTTCACAATAGCCTACATGAGTTATCTTAACTAATACACCAATGAGATAATTTACATGTTTACCTAAGTATCATGTTTCATTAATCACGTAGCTAGTAAAGTGTCATCCTATATCACTAGCTCATCCTCTAGATGTTGATATGAGTAGAAATTCAATGAAAGGGTATGATGCAAATGCTTATTGTGACTATCACCAAGTCCCTGGGAATTCTACAAGCAAATATTTTACCTTGGATCATCGCATCAATGACCAAAATATTACATTTAATAATCCTCCAAAGGAATCAAGTTGATAACCTGGTGATCAAAGTAAACATATTATATTTAACAATCATTTACAAGACCATTTTAAGAAGGATGCAGAGGTGAACATAGTATTTAATGTACATCCTCCTACATCACACAATGAACACACACTATATGGAATTATTGGTACCTATACACACCATAAAACTTGTATGGTTCAAAGACCTTCTATTAGTTTTGATGATATTGAGATTAAATATAATGAATTCAATCTTCAATATTTATTCATTTAAGCATACCTTGATCACTAGCCTATATGCAGTGATATGATTGATAATGGTGAAAGAAAGAAAATTTTCATGATGCCATTACTTAGCTACTTAGATTATACTCATCATGACTTAAAATCTTCTACAAGATTAATTAGATTATTTTATGGGACCTCATAGCAGATTCTTGATAATATTGACTGACCCTTATAGGTGGGTCTCACATATGTGTTTATTACCTTTGTAGTTATACCTTTCATGGGTGTCTTCGATATGTTATTAGGATGCCATTGGATACATACTCTTTAAGCATTAAATTATACACTATATGGGTGTGTTAGATACATTCATTCCAATTGGGTAATTACAATTTTTAGTGTTCCATACGACCATCCTCTTGAAACAAATAAATTTATATCTAGGAAGTTAATTATCAAGATTGTTAATGTTAATCCACAATAAAAGGGTTAGCAATAGTCAACCCCATTTATTGGGTAGCCAATACTTGAAAAACCTTTATGTTATTTAGACACACACACACACACACACACACACACACACACACACACACACACACACACACACACACACACACACACACACACACACACACACACACACACACACACACACACAAAAAATAGATTCCTTAGAATCATCATATACTATACACCATTTTAAGGTACCTATAACCACTACACATGTTCCTATCATTGTTATCTCAAAGAAACCTCAGAGAACTCAATGATGAGTTAAAAAACCCTATTAATTTTATAGTTTCTTCATGACCATAATGTCCCATTATAAATATGCAGATAATCGAAGATACTACAATGGCATATATTTCACCTATTCATCTTCCTGGTAGTACCATTTGTTTATGACATTAGGTACCAAGTGATAATATATCTATGAGCATATATTTGATTATATCATAGCATAGTCTCTTCATATATTCTAAAAATATCAAAAACATCAAAAGATTCAAAAAATCAAAAAATATTTTTAGCATCTACATAATATATTAAATCCTTAACATCTTTGTGTTAGTTTCATGCTCATGTACAACATATCATTTACTTCTACATACATGTGTTTTGCACTTATATTTGAGGGTGATACATGCATACATAAATAAAAGATGTATGTTCTTATAGATATTGGTAATTCCCTCTTCTCACCTCACCACTACATTAGTGGCATCCATAGTCATTGATCATGATAAATCTAGGTTATATCACTCTATGGTCACTTTATATTATCATGTTTGATCTCATGTAATAACACATGCCTTAATCCATGCTTACATATTTCATAGTGTACTTGATATGCTATGTACTTGATGTTTTTTAGTAACACATATATCCAAGGACTACTGTGGTATGTTTAAGATAGTTGTTTATGATTTCATTTATGCACTTTATTTATTGTGTTGCCTAGATATTGTCTTATTTATTGATTATTTGAATATACACTATTATTTTTTTCGTAGTGATTTTATTATCTTATTTTACATTTGAATATGTAATTAATTATTGTCTGGACATTTAAATATGTCATTCTTGCTTTTCTATACATTTGACTAAGTCACGTCCATTTGATTGAGAAGTATTTGAACATGGCCCTTAATTACGATTTCCTTGGATCATTATTTATTGACTTGATTTTGAGTACTTTTGCGTGTGTGAATTTTTCCTATTGATATTGTACTATTTATATCTAGACATTTCCATGATATTTATCATACATCTTAGTCTTTCATGTGATCACAGTATGGTACTTCAGTGTTACATTTACCTAGACATGTTCCTTCTATATGTTACATGGTTCATTCACAATTATATGGTTACATTATCCTTTTGACGTAAGGTAACTAATAATTTATATCTTCCCTCACCTCATAAGGAAGGTAATATAAGTGGGGGCATGATATATAGGCATGGATTCCACATTATTACAATTATAGATTTAGTGGAGGCATGTTTTAGAAATAGGTTCTCCTCATTTTCTCAGTATGTGGCATACCCAATTTACATTGGGGTAATGTTTTGAAAAGTGTCCTCAACATTGGAACTTACATAGTTTTTCATATTTTTCCATATATAATGGTGGGATGGGGGCATGTTTTGTAAATGTATTATCCACACCTACTCAATTTTCAAATTTTCCAAGTCTCATAATTATATGATTCAGATACACATTTGTGGTATAATTCTATACATTGGTACCATTTTTATGCATTCCCTCAACATGAGACATATATAATATGCATATGAGATTTAATGTGTACCTAATATTTCAAAATCAAAATAATTTTAGATTTCAAACACTGTTATGGACTATCATCACTGACCAGGTTAGAATTTTATAGATTATATAGAGAAAATATACTATATTAATTGATTCAATTTTTGGTATGATTTAGGTGATTGAATAACTCAATATTGAAAAAAAATGTTTGATTTGATTTTATCATCTGCCCTCCCTAGTTTGATAGTGTTAGCTGACTTGGTTCACTCACAATCACCAAGTTATATGTTTCGATGGCTTGCATGATTAAGATAGTATCATCTGCCAAGAGAATATCCACATTTTCTCTAAGGTTGGGGGAATGCACCCTCCTATCTTTCTATCTCCTTAATAATATGTCATTTCTAGGTTTATACTTATCCTAATCTTAGTTTCAATGATTCTTAATGAAACATATTTTGAATGAAATTTCAAAAGGCAAGATGGTTGCATTGATACACAGGTTTATTCCTAAACATTTATCTCCTTAAATTTTAATGAATTAAATGCCTTAAATTTCAGATTATATGCACTAATTATATACTATAGCATGCTATTTTTTTAGGTCAGTCACCATAAAAGGACTCAAGCTAGACTCAAGCAAAGGCAAGGTGTGTTATACACACCTAGGTATAAATTCCTTTTCCTTTAAATAACTAAGTTAATTACTAGATTAAATGGGGAAAATGTATATTATATTTATGAATTATATATCACTTTAGTCTTATACACTTTAAAAACTTAGATCTTGGTTCTTCCTCTCATATTTAGACC
This sequence comes from Torreya grandis, assembly GCA_037957365.1. NCBI lineage: Eukaryota > Viridiplantae > Streptophyta > Pinopsida > Cupressales > Taxaceae > Torreya > Torreya grandis. Next base: position 1,496,464 of record JARHVA010001783.1, on the reverse strand, counting down.
TTTTCCACTTATACAAATGTCATATTTACTCTATATTTTACCCATTGGCATGTCTCTTAGTCCAATTAGTCATATGCTGATTATATAGGATTTATATCTTGTCCATAATGCCTAAATACTTCTTAATGTATGCCTCTACAAGGCTTGAGTCTTCACGTATTTTCATGCTCCCTATACACTTGTGTATCATACTTACACCTATGTCGACATAAGTGTCCAGTTATTATGCAAATGTCTAGTTCCCTAAATTTATATAATTTTCAAAAGAAACATATCCTAATGGTTGGACTACTTCATATTATGAGATATATTTTATCTATAGGAGTGGTATATTTCCATGATCATTCCTCATTCTAAAGTCACATACCATGGACCTATCATTCGTACAAAAGAAAATTTAAAGATATTTTAATTGAGAATTTAAAATTTAATAAGAGGCCTATCCCCATTTTTAATATCTATATATTGTGTATCCTTCATTACCTTTGGTTTATTTCAAAAATCTATCTTTAAATGTTAAAATTGATGGTGTGATTTAGTTTTGCATGAATCATGGAAGAATCAGATGATGTCATTTATTTATTAATTTAAAAAAAAATTGTTATTATAAGGTAATATTAGTCCTCTAAATTTTAAAAATAGTTTGTTATGTTTTCATTTTGTATATTACTATGTTGTTTGACAACATGAAATCATTGATTATTTGTAAATAAAGCTCTGTGAATTATTTTCAACTTTTATTAGGGTTTATGTAAAAATAAATTATTGATTTAAATTTATTTTTTTTTAATTTTATATCCAGCATTCATATAAAATAGAATGGTAATTCATAAATTCTCATGTGAATTATGATTAAATCAATGTCTCTACGTGAACTCAGTGAGAATATTTTATTTATCTTAGTTATGTTACTAGTTTACTCATCTTATTTTTTTCTAAATCTATATTTTTTCTCCTCTTAAACTTCAATACTATTCTATAGGATCATTATTTCATTGTTTCCAAATATCTTTCTTCATTAAAAGGAATTCATGGGAAAATACATATAAAAGTTGTAGCCAGTGCTACCATCATATCAAACTAACACCATTCTTATAAATATAATAATTGATTTTTTATGTTTCTATTATATTTTGTTTTATTATTTTATTTGATGACATGTAATCATTAGCTTCTTTTAAATAAATATTCTTCAATGTTATTTTATGTTTCCTTGATCTAAATGACTCTATATTTGTGGAGGTCATATTAGGATCACATTCATTATAATTATCTATCTTATATGTTTTACAAAGTAATAGGAAAAAATGACATGAGTTATCATAAACATGGTCTAATATAACTAAATATTGAAGGATTATAAATATCATTTTAAGTATTTGGGGAAAAAAAATTATATTTAGTTGAAGGCCCTTTTTATGCGTGTTTTAAAAAATATATTACTATAAATAATAAAGTAAGGATACATTTAAATTTTATATATGAATATATAAGCTATTTGGGTTTATCTATGAAAATAATGTAACTATCTTCATCTTCACCTTAACCTTCACCTTCACTTATATCACAAACACAAACTCAAATCTTTAAATCTTCATTGTTGAATGAAATCCAAGGGAGTGTCACATCAAACATAATGATGGTTTAACGAAATTTTAAAGATAAAATTATGTTATAATTTTAGGAAGATTAATGGATTATAAAAATAAAATCCCCTTTATATAATTATTAAAGTGAGTTAGGTTTAAAAATTTGCTTTTTACGTGCATGTGTAATCATTTTAGTTTTTACTTCATTCATTTATCACATCCATCAACTATAATTTAATTATTTTTGATGTGATAATTTTACATTAAAATTTAATATTTATAACATATATAATATGTGTTATTATTATGTTTCATCTTGGGTTGTGTTGTTTAGATATATGAATCATTTATAAAGTATTAAATTATTTCTTACATCAAGAAATCCATGAAGTAACGTCAGGATATTAGGATGCGATGAGGCATAAACAATATTGTATAGTATTCAAACCCATGGGTTTGGTTTTTAAATTGAATGTTTTCACTTGAGTCATGTGGTTTCTATCATATGGATAGACTCTCTAATGAACACATATGACACTAGGTCAATTCCATGTCTTGATTTTCACTTGAAAATAATTGTTTGAGAATACATAGACTACACCTCACTACCAACACTAACAAAAAAACCTTAAATATAAATAATGAAGATATCACATCAATGTGGTCTCTCAACATAGGCAAAAATCACATTTAGAAGTCAGACTGATCTCATATTGCATTCGAACTTGAAATGCTCATCATAGCCTAAGTTATCTTCATGAATACTAATTTTAGCATTAGATGACTGTCTACCAAGTCCATAGAGATCCTTGAGATCCATATGTAATGCCTCATGAAAATACATTATTTGAGGGTATCCCTCCCCTCACATCTCCCCAATTATGACTTTTATTTAAGACACACACATGAATAGAATTACATGTCATAATAGAGTAATTTGAAGTGTCCAAAAATAGTGTTTCATTACATAATCCTTATCACCTCAATAAACAACATTGTGTTGCACTAATTAACCATTCACATCTCCTAATAACTCATTACACTACTCAATGTATAACTAATATTAATCAAAATTATACCCTAGGTCAAATTGGGTCAACCCCCTGCATGTTTAAAATTTTCATAAGGTCCTCTAGGTTTTAATGTGGTCACCATGGTCTTAAACATAGTTAAGTAATACTTTGAGGGTCACATAATATCTTCTAACCTTTGTTATACTTGTTCATTTATTTAATGTCCTTTTATGCCACCTTTTTGGTCATGTTAATGAATTATATAGTTTTCTCATAAAAAATACAAATTTGAAGAATTAACCTAACATACCACATTTTAGAGAAGATTTAGAGAAATCTTTGAAATTAAAATGTTGCAGGTTCAAAATAAAAAAGAAGAACAGGATCATCTACAAAAAAAGTCAGTTTGAAATGTTTGTACTGACTATTGTGACTCATCTATAGGTTTAATTAATTCAAGAAGGTGTCATGGCATCCTCATAGGTCATTTATAGGCCTAATTATATTCAATAGATCCAAAATATATGAAAACCAATTTTTCCCTCTTATTGCTTCCTTAGACAATTCAAAAAGGGTTAATAGTTTTCATTTGCTATGGACTATAGAAGAGGAGTTGGAGTGACCGCACTTGGGAGATGTTATTAGTCCTTATGAGATTCCATTCCATGGTCATGGTTTCAATATTGGTGGTTTGAATTGTAAAAACAATCATTAATATTATTATTACCTCTAAACTGCTTATGTAATCCTGATGGCTCAATTTTTCTCATTAGATTAAAATTTGGTGATTGGTATGTGTGAACCAAGTAGCATAAGTAGAATTGTAGAGAATATACACCCATTTCATGTTGACTAGAATTTGGTTTGGCAGGTGTGACCATGGAAGATAGGTAGAATCATCTCCTTGTGATAGAAGTGAATACCAGTATAGGTTGAGAGTAGTGTTTTGATAGTTGTAGGTGAAGATTTGAAATATAAGTTTGAATAAAAAATTTAAATGAATACCCTCAGTTCAATGTGATTTCTAAATCTCAATTGATCATGTAGGAATATCTAGATTTAGTTCATAATGGACCTACATCTCCATTCTCATATATAAGTAGAGTGTGCATTAAGTATGTATGTCTCATAGGTTGAAGGTGTCAATTATTTTTAGGAGATAAAATTTGTACATTATAGTATCTGTAATGTGTCTTAATTACATTCAAGGTGCATAACATATTTTACCTTTTGGATCCCAGTTGTAAACCTCTTGTAATTAGCCTTGTAGACTTGGGTAGTATGGAAAACATAGATGGTAAACTTAGAATTATTTCATTATATATGGGGAAGGGTATCTTGACTAAATGCAGATAATGACTAGAAGACATTGACATAGGTTATGGTTATCTCTCTAATATCTTTGGCTCTACCTACACCAAGATGAGATGACATATGGGGTAGCTTGCTCACATGGAGGGATACTATAGTTCAATATCCATGGGGATTATTGGTGTATAAGAACACACATATGATGAGGGAATAACCAAACTTTCTCACTCCACTTAGGAAGAGTTGTCACACAGAATGAATATATGCTCTATGTCAACACAAGCTACTGAAGATAGATGGGAAAGTGATTGTAACCTTCATTTATAAATAAAAATATGATAGCATATAGGTCAAGTGGTAGATTACAATAATAAAACATATATACATTTTAGATATGCATTATTTATGCATCTGAAGGCAAATAACACTCAGAACAGTCAACAGGGTGTATTATTTATAAGATAGGGTAGGTAGGATGAGTTTGGTAATTATAAAGGATTGGTGTGTTAGTTTTCAAATATAAATAGTTCCTTTAATAGGCACATCATTCATTTACAACAAATGTAAAAGACTAAAAGACAAGCTAAGGAAATTATAAAAATTTACACTTATATTTACAATTCAAAACTAAATAACCTAGTCTACAATTAAATACATTTTGAACATAAACATTATATACAATAAAAATTACACAAACTAAAATCTACAATTAGAAATCCAAGTCTGTAAATAAATGTGCTTTGATTTCAATACAACCTTGAAACTAACCATTAAAAAAATATATAATAAATTGTAATCAAAACCATAAATCCAAATTTGTAATTCATTGCACTTGGATATGAATACATGATTAGACACACAGAAAATAACCTATTAATAATAGTTATAAAAAGTTATGATTTATAACCAAGAATTTAAGTCTACAATTTAATGCACTTTAGAATGTAAAATTTGCTTATGAATACAATCAACTGAAAAATATTTATAATAAATTTCAACGTAAAATTAGCAATCCAAACCTAAAATTAAATAAATTTTTTATTAAACACAAATTTTATACAATGTATAATACCTATTAAAACAAAATGATAAAAAAAATTATAATAAAGCTCATTATAGTAACTGCCTATCCATGTAATGGTCAATATTTTAAATAAACCCTTGATCTCCTTGGATGGAAATGTGTTTTACTTGAGCTTGAGGGAGATTATTCCCTTGGGACCAAAACAAACTCTTTATATTATTGTGTAGTAACTTGTCCATGCTCTCCCATGAATGATTTATAAAATTTGAAACTTCTGGATAACTTCCCTTCTCCTTGTGTAGGCCAAATAACACCCCTTAATTTTTCATGATTGCATTGGAATACTATAGTTATGATAGAATAAATGAAGGATCCATGTATATTTGGAAACTATTCTTGGAATGGTCCACATTGGTCTCACAAACCCTACAAAAACTATATTCCATGGTGTTTTTCAACACAAGGAAAATATTAGAAATGCAAGACTTAGCTTATTTTGCCTTTTTTATTTTTGAGTCTAGCATGCCTTTTCCACGTCTTATATTTTTCATTTTAAATTTATAGTTTCGATGCCAAAATTTATGGAGATTAAGTGAATTATTTAAACTAATTTTACCTTAGGTGGATCTTTAACATCTTTTTGTAATTTTCCCCTCCTTTATCTAGTAGGATTTCAGACCTTAACTCCAATTTTACAAGTTGGAAAAAATATGGAGTTTAGTTGAACATTTGTAGTTTACAATTTTTCAACTTGTAATCTATAATTTTAGCTCCACTCAAAAGCTTTGTTGTGGATTTGGGAGCTCTAAATGCAATTTGCAACTTGAAAAAATTCAAAGTTGCATTTTGCATTGAATGTTTTTCTTCTACCTTTGACCATTTGTGTTTGACCAATGGGTTTTAGAGCTTAGAATACATATTGTAATTTTACAATTTTGCTTTTTGTAATTTGGCATTATATTTCCATATGGAATTTTTTTTACCTTTTGTCTTCTCTTATCAGGTCATCCTCAAGTCATTCTGACAAGAAATTTCTAACCCGTGTAATTTAGATTTTAAGGAATAAGATTCATAATTTTATACACATAGTGCACTCTCTTTCTATCATGATTTTCCTCCATTTTTTGGGATAATGTTTGATTGATGGAGATAAAAATAGGTATTTTCCTTTCTTAGTTGAGTACTAGATGGGAGTGCATCCATTATATTCCATGGATTTGTTGATATTAAAGACCCATCAATTTTATCAATTGGCTCAACACAAGTGTCTTCTATACATATTTATTCAAACCCTATTAATCCACAGAAGTTATTGGTTTCTTTAGCTTATTATTATTCCTACCAGTAAGTTACATATATTTCCAAGGGGTAACAAAGTATCCCCAAATTTTCCAATGTTACACCCATTATAATTTGGTTGAACCTATTAAAATACCAAAATATTGAAAATATCATCATAACCAATATTAAAATTTGCCACAAGTTCTTGAGGATGAACCACAAACTACTCACCTTCCATTCATGCCATTGAGTGTAGAAGCATGTCCAACAATTTACTCATTGAAATGTGTAGGAACCAAACATTTATGTGGACAACTCAATTTCATATTTAAGAAACTCAAAATCATTGAAAGCCTTAACCTTGTCCTTCACATAGTAAATACTTATCATTAGGAAAATTTTCATGTCATTTCCCAAATGATGCAGTTATCTCTTGGGACTTTTCAATACTCAAAACATAGCCAAAAACTCACAACCAATAATAATGAAATAAAATTGGGCATGCCTTGCCAAGAGTTTTTTGAAAATAAAATTATAGTGATAACTTATAAACACTTAGAATTGACTTTCTTACCCTCATGTCACCATTTCACCTATTTCAAGAATGTGACGTAATTTTTGAATGTTAAATACATTTTTAAAAAATCCATGGGCCTAGTGTCTCAATTATAATTTGTAACATTGTGCATTGAATACTTACTTTTTGTAAGTTTTTTTCTTGGAATAAATGTATTGCATGCTTCTCTGTTACTATCCCATAATACCTTTCACATTTACCAACATCCATATGGTGGTTTTTGGATATTGACAAGAAAATTACAACATTGCAATTTGCAAATTTGCATTTTCACTAGAAAGTTTTGTTGATCCTTATGCATGGGCTAACTCTTCTCCAAGTCGACATATTTTTTCCATTTTACATGTGGGATAAAGATGTAAATTTATAACTTGCAACTTTAATTTTCATAATTTTTGTTTTACAAGTTATCCTTCCACCACAAATTTCAACTAGGCTTCAAAACTTTGCATGCATATTGCATGTTTGAAACATGCAAAGTTGCAATTTATGTATAAACCTCCATCATGAACTTTCATTCCCTAATTATAATTTAAAATATTTTAAAATTTCATTAATCATTCATAATTCCACCATAGAAAGTTTTATGCTTTAGATTCATTTGAAACTATGCTTTGTTGAACCTCACATTCCCACATGATAGCTACTAGTTTGGATATACAAGTTTGGGAGAATTATTCACACTTTACAAATTAAGAAATTGTTTTTTTTAGATAAAATTTAGGCCATGCCTCTTCACTATCCTTTACTATGGGCTTCATGGTTGGGAATGCAATTTGAAAATTAGCAAACTGTAAATTTTAAATTTTAAATTCTCCTCTCAACTTTTTCCAGAACTTTATATACATTTTGCAAGTTGCTTTTGACCTTGAAAACTTTTCCAACTCTTAAACATGAATCCATTTTGTCATATGTTTTATTCTTGACTTGATTACATGGACTCTCCCACCCATAGCATGGGATTTGAAATTTTATAAACTTTACTCCTGCATGGACCCTTTAAACTTATCCTCTTAGAGAAATTGTGTGGGCCTATATATTTAAGTAGTCCCTTAAATATTTCCACATGGGTAAAGAAAAACCCAATGTGTACATAGAAAATTTTTACATGGTTTCATTCTTATTGAGGACTTTTAAATGCCTTTTGTAATTTAAAAATTGAAGATAGGCAAAATTGCCCTTTCCTTTATTATTTTTGCCATGCCCCATGCTAACTTCCTTTCCCACATTGACTAGTGGGCTTGGGAGAATAGATAATTTTGACTTTGTATTTTAATCAACCCCTTTAAATCTCTATGGAACATGCAACTAAAAACTAATTATAAGGCATGAAAACATTATATGTTATCTAGAACCAGGTTTACATAGGGTTTTCATAAGGAAAGAGTAGGATTTTTATGACTTGAATGTGGAAGCAAATATTTGTAACCCAGGTAGACACTTTTGAATTAGGATAATGATTAGATATTTAGGCAATAATTATTTATTAAAGGGCATAAATTACTAAGTTTACATTTGGGAATTAACACTAGTTCTAACTCAGGGATGTACACCACCTGTGAGTGTGAAAATAACCATAAAAAATAAGACCAGGTGCCAATCCGTTGGGCCACATAGTTAAAATTCTAATAATTTCATAAAAATCACCCATAAAAACTCAATTGAACAAGGGAAGACCAATAAAAATAGATTAGGAGGATCTAAAAATGAACACAAAAAAAAAAAAAAACAAATGGAATTGTATAAAAAAGGCCCAACATAAAGGGGCCACAAACAACAAAAATTTGCAATATGTTAACATTATTTAGATATTACATTGTTTAGTTTAGTTAGCATGATTTGTTATAGCACCAATTTAGGTGGCATTTATTTAGGTTTTTATAACTATTTACAATTGTATATATTCACCTTTTTCTATTCAATAAAATCATTGCATTTTCATTACACTCCTAAATTTTGGTATTAGAGTAGTGTAATCTCTATGATGGAGGATTAAAATAAATAAAGGATACATAATTTTATATGTCACTCCTATAGATGGAAGAATATATACATATTTGAGGAAATATATGTAACATAGGTTAAGTTTTTAGTTTTTAGGTTGGTTTGGTGTTGTAAGATCATCCTACCCTCACACTTTCATAAATTTGTGTTGGTTATTGGAGCATCAACATATCTAGTTGGGAATACTTCACACTCTATCTACGTAGGTTAAACTTCAGACAAAGGTATGAAAGGTTTCATGATTGACATTTTGATGGGAGGTGTATTTTTTACTATTTATTAAACTACAGTTACTCAAATTGAGTGTGTCAAGCTATTCATTCAGAATTAGGACAAAATGTTGAAGTTTGGTTGGTTTCTAAGCTATATAAAGGTATTAAATGGTTTGCTATAAATTTTGAACTAGTGGTGCAACTGGTGCATCATCTCTTCTTTTTGTTTATTCATTGTACTATGCTCAAACAAGGCTATCAAATGATGCAAAGAAAGGAGGAGATAAGTAATTTAATGGGATTTTTTTATGTATACCAAAATACTCTAAAATTTGATGGTATTTTTGACATTTACCATGGATTCAATATATCATGTGTGGGTATAATTATGTATCAAGGTGTGTACATTAGAATGTATTATTCCTTTGAGATAGTTATTTTGGCTAGAGATATTCATAATAACTTCCTTACAAGTTTCCTCCTTGGTTGGGGTATTACAATTGGTGTTGGTTTCCTTCATATTATATTGATACTGTTCATAGAATAATGATGATGACTTTTGGCGAGGCATTGAAATACAAGAGTTAAATGGATGATTTTTCATAGATTATAAAGAATGAAGGTGCAAAGAATAAATTTATCAAATTATTTGATTTTAGATTAGCTATAATTAATTAATTTCTCAAAGTTTTAATTGTCATTATTAGTTTCTACTATGCATGTTGGAAGTCATTTATTTTAATGTTTAAAATTTGAATTGTCCTTTTATTAAGTTATTATTTTAGTAGTAGGTATATAATTATTTGATTCATATCAATAAATATTGTATGTCACACAAGTTATGATCAAACAAATTTGAGTCCATTATAATTATTAATGAAAAAAAAATATCTTGTATGGATGCATTATTAGATGAATTGGACGTCCTGAGTCATATGTGTCAGTGGGAGATTTTTGTCTTAAAAAATGGCACACATATGATCTTCATTAATATATTGGCTAATTAAGCATCTTATTTTACTGAAGGTTAGAGGATACATAGAAGATGAAGGACATTTGGCATCCTATCATGAGTCACATAAGATAGGTTTACATCATTGCTCTGGTGACATTTTGTGTAGTGTGTTATTTTTATCATGGTGTGTTTTTCTCTTTTTTTAGTGTGGTACGCTCTACACCAAATTGAATATATCAAGGATGATCTCCAGTGGTAGTGAAAAATATATATGTTGTGCAAGTTTGAGTGGTAATGATCACATATAAAGGCTATAGGAGGTGATGAGGACTTAGTCCTCATTTCTTATTTTTATACATTTTATTGTTTTCAATAAAATATTGGGCATTATTTTATAGTTTTGTAACTCTTGATGAAGAACATTATGGGGAGTAAAATAACTAAAATAGCACTTGGTTCTTGGAAAAGGGTTTGCGGAAATCTGAGAAACCATCAAAGTGTATAAAATAGTTGAGACCTCCTATCACCACCAAGTTTAAGGTCAACCTATAGCATAAAACCATATGGGTTCATGTTAATCCAAGAAACCACCAAAGGTATTAAGTAGAGAGATGTACTCTTATCAATTCTAGTTTTGTGGTAATCCTTCAAGGAAAAACCAAGGTGCCACCAAGACCATGAAGCCACAAACATGGCATGCCATCTCAAAGGTGATCAGGGTACACGAAGAGTGTAAAAACTTTTTACAGTATTGGAAATAAAGGGGGGACAATTATTAGGAAATATGATATTTGTAAAAATAATGTAATAAATGGAGGATTGTTAGCATTATTTAGATATTACATTGTCTATTTTAGTTATCATAATATGTTATAACACTAGTTTAGGTGGCATTTAGTTAGGTTGTTATAATTGTTTATCATTATATATATTCACTTATTTATATTTAATAAAATCATTAAATTCACATTCCACTCCTACACATTAAACATTACTATATGCAGTCATAGACTTAGTTAAGGACGTGTTTCATATGCCTATCATTAACTATAATTTCTAGTATATCACCATCTAGGTCCATCATGAATAAAGTATGTTCCCCAATTTTACTATCAATATAATAAAGGCCCATCCATAATGTAGCAAATTTTCCATGTTTTTCTTTCTTCTGATGTGTTGTGTCCCAAAATAGAACTAGATCACCTGCCTAAAATGTTCTTGGAGTGACCTTCTTATCAAATATTCTTTTGAGTCTTTCCTTGAGGTTAAGGTTTCTTTCATGATATTATCATTTAGTTTCATCAAGCTCAAGAATATAGTTCATTATGCTTTCATTATGGTTGATTTCATCATCTTCTTTTAGTTGTTGCATAAATTACTAGGTTGTTAACTAAAAATTCATATTTAAAATAGCTTGAGCTCCATAAACAAGCTCAAAAGGGATTTTACATGTACCACTTTTAGGTGTAATCATATAAATCCACAAGGTAAACTTCAGTTGTTCACCCCACTTCTTGGTGTTAGATTCCAATTTTCATCTAATGATTTTGAGCAAATTCTTATTACTATATTATGCTTGCCCATTCCCATGAGTTTTTTTAGGTGGAAACATAATTCAATGTGATCCCATACTCTTTGAAAACTGACACCAAAGTTTTATCTCTAAAGCTCATGGAATTATTAGCAATTTCCTTGACAAGCACACTAAATCTACAAATAATTTGATTCAACAAAAAGTCCACAATCACCTAGTCTATAGCCTTTTTTGTAGGAACCGCTTTAACCGATTTTGTGAACTAGTTGGTTGTAACCAATAGCCATATATTTCAATAACTTGATGAATTAGTGATTTCCCTAATGAAATGTATTCCCCATTATTTAAATGGGCCTTTAATCATTACAAATTTTAAGGGGAGAGAACTATAATGTTTCATCCTTCCAGCAAATCAATGAAACTTCTCGTGTTTTCTAACTTTCTATGCAACATCCTTGAAGAGTCACATCTACCAATAACTAGATCTCATTATTTATGAGTTGTGACCTTAAAGTAACCACCACATACTCCACTATGAATGTCTTCAATTAAATCAATATTTTCCTCTTCTAGTAGGCATCTTAGGAGAACCCTATCTGGATTATTCCATGCCAATCCACTTTTAGTCAAGAGATACTTTGGGATACAAGTATAAGAGTTCTCCTTCGATTCTTATCAATTTCAATAGGGATAATTCATATTTTTTAGGTAGTAAACAATGTTCCTGTACCATAGGTACATGCTAATTTGACTTAAGGAATCATCAATATTAAAAATGATAGTGTTTAACTTAACAACCTACAAATTAGTTTCTACCATGATCTTGGCTATACCCATCTCTTTCATCAACTTGGTTGTATGAATATCTATGTAATACTATTATAACTTGTTGTTGACCCAAATACATATCTTGATTTTTCCTTAAATCTTAGTCAATATGTCCTTGAAAATTTCATGCGTGATGTATGTAATAATCTTTGAAGTCGAAATATAAGGTATGCACATCTTAATAGCCCTCAAAAGAGAGAAAGATTATTTTTCATGATGGTATAATTTAGATTACATATTTGTATAGATTTTTTTAATAAAGTTATGGTTTGTTTATGACTGTCATCATTCTTTTGCAATAGGATAGTATATACAGTACTATGGGATGTAAAATAGAATATTTGGAATTCTTTAGTGTAATCAGGGCTAACCAAGATAGGGGTAGACTTTAAGTATCTCTAAAAAATTAAAAATAAATCTTTTGAAAAAGTTAATTTTACCAAATAAGGACTGACTTCCCTTCTTGGAATGAGGGATAGGCACTTTATCAATTGTTTTCACTCTTTCTAGATCAATCATGACACCATTCTTACACACTATATGTCAATTCAACTTGGATTTTTATATTATGAAGTGAAACTTCTTAGGAATAAGTGAAATGCTAAACTCTCTGCATCTAATGAACACTTATCTAGATGCTCTAAATGTTTTTTATGTTCTTGGAGTACATAGTAATTTCATCCTAATATACAACTATAAATTTGCTAATTACCTCTGCAAAGGAAAAATCCACATCTCGCTAAAATGTTGTACCAAAATTAATTAAACCAAAAGTCATCCTCATATAAACATACATTCCTCAAGGGGTTATAGATGTTGTCTTGAGTCACTCAGATTCCTTCACCATAACCTGGTTATACACTAAGAAACCATCTAATGTGGACAACATCTGTGATCTAGTGACACCTTATAGTAGGTTATCCATATGAGGCAAGGGGTAATTATCTTTCAATGAAGCTCTTTTCAAATTTTATAAATCCACACACAATATAACCTTGCCATTTTTATTTCTTATAGGGATTAAGTTCACCACCCATGATGAATTCCTGATGGGCTAAATAATTTCACCATCCCTAAGCTTCTTTAACTCATCCTACATATTGGTGGCCAAGATGGGGTTAATAGGTTTTTGATTCTACCTAAAAGGTTTGCTATCAGGATCTAGTGGGATGACATGCTAAAAAAATATTCCCTATACACTTTCAACTTGGAATAAGACCAAGCTAAATAATCTTGGTACCTATTTAGTAGTTGTATGTAATATTGTTTCTCTGCTACACTTAGGTGAGTACCTTTCCAAACCTTTCTAGGATTTTCATAAAATACCAAATTACATTTAGTCACATCTTTTGATATAAACAAGTATCTAGTTTTAATTCAGTCTGCTACATCAAAATATGCCTCTAAACTCCCTAGTCCCCTAGGGAGAGTGTTTGTCTTTAGATGAATGATGCCTTTCCCAAATAAGATTTCTTTCCCATCACAATCCTGAACCATATATTTGAAATTTTCAATCTAATCTCAAAATTCATCTTCATAATTTGTAAACCTTTTAATATGATCATCATCATAAAAAAATTTCCAATGATAAATATTGTCTAGGATTGAATCCTAACAGTCACCTCCATTTGATGCTAACAGTGAGGGTTCATATTTTTAATTTCAAAATGAGCACCTAACCCTACAAGTCTATCATATTCCCCATTGAAACATATAACATGAAAGCAAATATTGAAATAATCAATAACTCTAACAAATCCCATACAACATTACTATATTATTTCATCCTTTTATTTTTGGTGGCATAAGCATTACAGACCTGGTTAAACACAATCTCACAATCACTCTTTTTAACCAAACTTGTAAATTCATGTTCATGGGTACTTGTCAAATAAAAGTAGAGTGAATCATAATAAGTAGTATTATTGGTGCACTTAAAGGATAGATTTAAAGAAAACTCAAAAGATTTACCATTAGGGACATAAAAGACAACCCCAACTCAATTTCAAGGATTGGGGAAAGCCTTGTTAAATGAGATTTTCCAAACATCACCTTCATTGTCAAACCCAACATTAAGAATAGTAGGATATTACATAACATCCACATTCCAAATAGAGTAAACCAGATCCACATCAGTGTATAATAACTCATTTAGAGCTCTTTTTAGACCTTTATGTACATGGAGCATCTTAGGCTCCCTATGAAGTCTAACCATCTTACACTACAAGGGAATAGTGTCATAAAAGAAGTCCATTTACACACTATAACCCATATTGGTAGACCATTTTTGTGATAATAACATCCCCCACTTGGGAGGACAATCTACAACTACCACATCCATATTTAAGAACTTATGAGAGTGAACTACCAACTACACTACCAATATTTTAACTTATCCAACAACTGGAACCTTTCATTAATCCATGGAAAAACACTTACCAAATCCTAATGTGAGTTTTACTCCAATATCATTAATGACACTTAGTGGAATCATATTAAAATAGGTTCCAAAATATAACATATAATTGTGAACAATTAAGCCATTAATGAGTAGGGTGCTATAAAATGGGTCCACATCCAGATGACTCTCTACTAATGCAGTCCCCAAATAGACCTCTAGGTATGGCTAAACAACCTCATCTAACTATTCATCATCATCTAGGAGTGTTTGCAGTGAATTTATTTCATTTTCAATTGCATTATCACTAAATTCCAAATACTCTAATGCCCTCTTCCTATATCCAGGTGTTCATAGTAACTCAACAAGTGGCATAGTGATTTTTAGTTAGCTCAACACCTAGGCCATATCACACATACTGTACTGAGGAAGATGAGTATTAGGAGGAAGGGTAACAACACATTTAACTAGAATAGAGTCATTTAAATTTATAGGGGGAATAGGCTTAGATGAATTAGTAGTCTTCAAGGGTGGATTTTATCTAACATCATTCACACCCTTAGGGATACTAGATAATATGGGTTTTGTACTCTTTGCTAGAGCACCTCTTTATCTGATGACTTTTGAAACTAGTGATAACTTAGGTAAATGAAGGACTTATTTAGCTTTCTTAGCTTCCTTACTAGTATCCCCTCAAATTGAATTTATAAGGCTAGTCTATTAAGGAGTACCACCTTCTTTCCTACTTATTAGACTATATTTTTCTCTTTGGAAACTATTGCATTAATTAGTATTTTCCTGCCTTTAACTGAAGAAATTCCCTCATCATACTTTATAATCATTATTTATCTTAAAATTTTTAAATAATGATTATTTAATTCATGTGTTTGTGTCATATTAACATCACAAAAAAACTCATAAGTTGGGACACATACTTTTTTTTTATTATACTCCAAAACTGATCAATAGTAATGATATTCAATACTTATGTTGAGGTACAAATTTTACTTTGATATACTTGATAATCAAACATCAAGATCTTATCATCTTCAGACACAAACTCGAGATATTTTCCATTTTCATAAATGTGTTAAGAAATATCACATGGATTATGGGGGATAAAACATTTATCACACCAAGAAATATCAATGTCACAACCTATAACATTCACTTTGAAATTTAACAGATTAGTAACTTCCTTCTTATATCCTCTATGCTGATTTTTGTCATTTATATCATCACAGGTAGGTCTCTTCCCTCTAACATTATCTCAAATCTGGAAAGAGGGTCTTCTTTGTGTTTGATTTTGATTCTATTTTCTCTCCTAACATGTAGATCTATGAGGCATCCCCTTCTCATCCCTAGCCAACTTATATGACATTTCCTTGACAATGGAGGCCAATGTTTTAAAATTTTCCTCAAGGTTGGTTGTCTTAGTGGACTGAGTCTCCTCAAGATTAACCAACTTGATATCATTCCATTTGTTCAAAAGTTTACCAATAAAATTTATGATATTTTCAATTTGGATGGCCATATTAAACTCCAATCTTAGGGTAGTAGGTTCCTTTTCCCTCAAGTAATAGCCTACCTTCTTGTCAATTGCATCAAAGTATTTAATCACAAAAGTTGTAGAATTAGGCCTAATATTTCCAAGTAGGCTTATCATAGTGTTATTAACTATGTATTTAAATCCTACACATACTCATTAGGTTCTTATTTATGTTTTCAAATTTATCAAGAAGGAACCTAGGATCAATCCCCTTAGCCTACTATATTTTAAAAACATTCTTCATTTCTTCCCATTAATCAATACATCCACTTGAAATTGAATTGAACCACTCATGAACATCTTATTCAAGTGAGTGCACAAATATATTAATTCAAACATCCTAATTCTCAACCTCATAATCTTTAATGATAATGTGAAAATCCCTCAAATTCTAATCACATGTCACTATATTATTCTCTTGAAACTTATGGAGGTGGTTCCTTACCTCATTTTGAACTTCATTGGGGTACCCCTCCATTTCATCAAAATTAATTGGTCAAAATCTAGGAATCATGAATGTATAATGTTCATTCTCATTTTGGTCCCTATGCCTCATGACTAGGTCAATGGTGGGTTCAAAATTAGATGGCAAAGGACTCTAAGGGGTGAGTGAGATGGACATGGTGGATCAAACTTAGGAGGAGATTTAGCTATTTGATAAGGTGATGGATAATAAATTGGACTATAAGGATTTATGTAATTAAGAGAGCTATGATAATGTTCAATTATAGGAAGTTCAATAAATAAAATTTCAAGTGTACCATAATCTTGACATTCTAGATGCTCTTTTACAACATAACTTTGTCCTCCAGTTGTCCTCCAAACTTGTTTCCTTCTTTGATGAATATCTAAGGGTGAAACAAGTTGATTTTATGAGTCACATTTATAGGATGACCTTAGTCCTTCCAGCTTTACAAGCAAAAAAACACCCACAAATGAAAGAATTGAAAATGGTCACTAATATTCCTTGAAACCAAATACAATGTTGGAGTTGTCACTAGAAGAAAATTTTTAGAATATTAAAAATACAAAATATGTTGTGATACACACTTAAATTATACCTTGCTAAATTTATTGATGAGATGTAAAATCAACAAAACTAAAAATTTCATATTCGTTCTCAAAAGGGAAAATCACTTCAAAACATGAACAAAGAATCAACTCTTTGTAATAAATCTAGTAGATGTCAACTAATCCAATATTTAAAATCCATAGTAATGGTGGTAGCAAATTGTTGGTATAGTTGACAACCCAAAGTACAAAATCATGCTCAAATAACCTTAAATTTCAAACACATGGGATAATATGAATAAACATTGTCTATAACTATGCAACTAAGATAATTTACCAAATATGTCTTGATAGAGAACTTAAGAATAATAATAAATACATCCTTATGTAAGAGTATCCAACAACACAAGTGTTAAAGGTATGTTGTTATTTCCCATAAATAGTGCCAACAAAGTGTTGGTTCCAAGTTGTACACCTCTTGAACTCAACCTTGCACACTTGGGTAGTATGGAAAACATCATTGGTAAATTGGGAATAACACCATTATAAGTAAGAAAGGGTTTAGCATCAAGATGGACTAAATGCAGACAATGACTAGAAAACACCAATAGAGGGTATGGTTAGCTCCCTACTACTTCTAGATATGCCTAAACTAAGATGAGAGTACCTATGGGGTAGCTTGATCATATGGAGGGATACTGCATTTCAAATTCCATGGGGATTATTGGCACAAAAAAACACAAATCTGGCCAAAGAATAACCAAAATTGCTCACTCCACTCAGGAAGAGTTGTCACATGAAATGAATAAATTATCTAACCCAGACACAAGCCACTAAATATATATGGGAAAGTGATTGCAACCTTTATTTTTAAATAAAATTTTAACAACATAAGGGTCAACTGGGAGATTTCAATACTAGGCTTCAAAGAACAAAACATAGATACATTTTAGATATGCTGTATTTATTAATTTACAAGAAATCAACACTCTTATTAGTCAATAGGGTTTATTTTTTGTAGGGTAGGGTAGGTATGATGAGTTATGTAAGTGTAAATGGGTAGTGTGGTGGTTTTCAAATAGTAGTAATTCATTCAATAGGCGTTACATCATTCATTTTCAGCAAATGTAGAAGACTAAAAGACAAGCTAAAAAATTTATTAGGAATGAGTTACATCCATTGGTGCCAATACAATGTAAATATTAAGATGATATTTGGAAACCTAAAGCATACACTATAAGTAGAGATTTAAACACATTCTCCTATCAAATATATAAAATTGAGATGCCCTTAAAAGGTGATCAATAGGACATTTCCAAATCATAATGCAGAAAGCTATTTTTAATCTATATCTATGCCCAAAATGATAACCATTTATAAGCATAAAACTAAATACCCAGTTAAAATAGCATGAAAAATGTATTATTGCATTATAATGATAAGATAAAACATAAATCATAGTTATTTTCCATTAACTTGCATAAAAATCTTACAAACATCATTGCTTAGAATGCTAACATGGGGAGATGCATGGTGAGTTTTATTTAATACAGGGGAGACATATACATGCTCTTAGATCTTGTTAATGATTTCAAAATTGTGACCACCTTAGTAAGAGAGATAAAATATACACAATAAGGATCCTAAAATTCTAAAAGAGTTGAAAACTTAGGAAAACCAACAACAAACTTTGAAAAGAGGACAACCCCTCTTTTTATATAACTCTCTCATACAGAATATTCCTATGAGATGCTTGAACTAGAATATTCCCTTGGTCACGCCAACAAGATCATGCCCTTGCAAGGAAATCATTCTGGTAACTTCTTATCCTTATAGTGATGAATATTTCAAACAAACCCTTGATCTCCTAGGTTGGAAATGTGTTTTACTTGAGCTTGAGTGAGAATATTAATTTGGGAGGAAAAAAACTCTTTGTATTCTTTTTTTTGCTACTTGGCCATGCTCTCCCATTAATCATTTACAAATATGGAAAATTTTATATAGCTTCCCTTCTCCTTGTGCAAGCCAAATAACACCCCTTACTTTGTCATGAATGCATTATAATACTCTAGATATGATAGAAGAAGAGAAAGATCCATGGCCATTTTAAAAATATGCTTGGAATGGGCCACAAAATTGTGCATCAATTCTCATCCATGGGGTTCTTCTACACAAGTAAAATATTAGAAATGCAAGACTGGGATTATTTTACCCTTTTCTATTTTTTGAGTCAAACATGACTTTTCTACATTTTTCATTTTTCATTTTGATTTTTTACAGTTGCCACCAAAATTTATGGACCTTAAGTTCATTATTTAACCTATATTTACCTTAAGTATAACTTTAACCTTATTTTACAATTTTACAACTCTTTTGTCTAGTTGGATTTTGAACCCCAACTACAACTTTACAAGTTGGCATAAATACAAAGGCCAGCTACACATTTACAATTTTTAATTTTGTAACATGCAATATGGAGTTACAGTTCCTTCCAAAATCTCTACTTAAGACTTGGGAGATGTAAATGCAATTTGTAATGTATGAAAATGCAATGTTACATTTGGCATTTAAAGTTTTGCATCTGCCTTTAACCATTTGTGGTTGATGAGTAGGATTTAGAGATCAAAATGTATATTGTAAGTTTTTAATTTGATTTTTTCCATTTTATAATTATATTTCTTTATGGAATGTATGTTTGTATTTTCAATTCACTTATCAGGGCATTCTCAAGCCATTCTGATAAGAAACTATTGCCCCATGTAATTTAGCTTCTAAAGAATACGATTCATAATTTTATACACATAGTGCCCTATATTTTTGGCATGATTATGCTCCATTTATTGGGATAATATTTTAATAATGGAGATCATAACACCTATTTTCCTTGGTTAGTCTAGAACCATTTGGGAATGCATCCATTTCATTCCATGGATGAGTTGATATTAAAGACCCATAAATTTTGGAAATTAGCTCAATGCAAGTGTCTTTACATATATCTTCACTCAAACCCTATTCATCCACAAATTTAATTGGTTTACTTAGCTTATTATTATTCCTACTAGAAATTAGTATACTTGCAAGGGGCAAAGAAGCATCCCCAAATTTGCCAATGTTGCACCACTATAATTTGGATGATCCTATTAAAATATGAGAATGTTGATAATATCATCATAACCAGTATTTAAATCTACCACAAGTACTTGAGGAAGAACCACCATCATCTCCCCTCTTTATTTTGCCATTGAATTTAAAATCCCATCAAACAATTTTACTCACAGAAATGTGCAAGAACCAAATGTCCATGTGGACAACACAGCGCCATGTTTAAGAACCTCAGAATCATATAGAACCTTAGCCTTCATATAGTAAAGACCTAATATCAATAATGTGTTCATTCCATTTCCTAAATGATGTACTAATCTCCTAGGACTTTTTCATACTCATAATACATCCAAAAACACACATCTAATATTAATGAAATAAAATGGGGCATGCCTTGCTGAGGGTTTTTTGAAAATAATGCTGCAAGGATAACATATAAAT
Organism: Torreya grandis; assembly: GCA_037957365.1. NCBI lineage: Eukaryota > Viridiplantae > Streptophyta > Pinopsida > Cupressales > Taxaceae > Torreya > Torreya grandis. The sequence continues at coordinate 1,475,635 of JARHVA010001783.1, read as the reverse complement.
ACTTGAAATTTAATTTCTTACCCTTATGTCACTACTTCACCTATTCAGATCATGTGTCATAGGTTTTGAGCATTGACTACATTTTTAAAAAATTTGTGGACATGGGGAACTCAACTAAAATTTTCAACAATATAAATTGAATACTTGATTTATGCAAAAAAATTTATTGACATAAATGTCCATTATGATTATTTATTAACATCTCCTCATGATTTCTATGTTTACCAATAGACATATAATGAAAATTTGATATTGGGAATCAAATTATAATTTTGCAATTTGAAAAGTAACATTTTCATTGAAAACTTCCACCGATCCTTATGCACAGGCCCATACTTCTCCAAGTTTATGTCCTTATCCCCTTTTTATGAGTGCTCAAGAGGTAAATTTACAACTTATAACTTGCATTCAAAGAAAGTGAATTTTTAAATTTATCTTTCCATCTCAAATATCTACCAGGCTTCAAAACTATGCATGCATATTACAAGTTTGCAACATGTAAATTTATAATTTCTTTCTAAACCTCCATCATGGATTTTCACTCCCTAATTACAATTTCAATATTGCAAACTTGTAGTCAGTATTGATAATTTTTTTGTGGAAAGGTTAACACTTTAGATTCATTTAAAATGCTAATTTATTGAACCTCACATTCCCACATGATAGCTATCAGCTTGGAGATGCGAGTTTGGGAGAATGATTCACACTTTGTAAATTGAGAAATTTCTTTTTGTAGCTAATATTTCCACCATGCCACTTAAATATCCTTTAACATAGGCTTCAAGATTGGGTATATAATTTGAACATTAGAAAAGTGAAAATTTGCAATTTTCAATTCTCCTCTCAACTTTCACCATAAATTTACATACATTTTCTAAGTTGATTTTGACCTTGAAAACTCTGCTAACTCTTAAAATCACTTCCCTTTTGTCTTTTGTTTTTTTCTTGACTTTAGTACATGGACTCTCCCACCCACAACATGGGATTTGAAATTTTATAAACTTTACTCCCATATGGACCCTTTAAATTGATCCTCTTATAAAATTTGTGCAGGCATGTGTATTTGCATGGCCACTTCAATCTTTCCACATGGGTAATAAAAAACCCAATGTGGACATGGAAATTTTTTGCATGTGTTGATTCTTATTAGGTATTTTTGAATTGCTTTTACAATTTTCAATTTACAAATTTGAGATATTGCCTTTTCCTTTATAATTTCCACCATTCCCCATGATTGCATGTTGACTGATGGGTTTGGGACATAATATGGTAATTTATAATTTAAAAATTGCCATTTTTATTTCATATTTTTGTCGACCACTTTGAATCTCCATAGAACTTGTGACCAAAAACTTGTTATAAGGCATGGAAATGTTAGATGTTAGCTGGAACCAGATCTAAATAGGGTTTTTACAAGGTAAGAGTAGGACTGTTATGACTTGACTATGGAAGTAGAGTTTCATAACCTAGGTATACACTTGTGAATTAGGGTAATTATTAGATATTACATCACTAATTCTTCAAAAATGGACATAAACTACTACGTAAAAGTTTGGGAACTAACACTTCCAATTCAAAAGGGATAAGCATTCAAAACAATCAAGAACCCCTAAAAAAACACCTATAGTCAGTCAAGTTGAATAAAGTTTCTTAACGGGAATATTTACCTTAATTACCCTGAAAAAGGATTATGTTCCACATAGTGTCATTTCATGGTGTGAGGTTTAGGAAATCCTAATTGTTTCATTCTTGTAGCCTAGATGGAGATGTCAAATCTTGACACAAGAGGAGGTTATCATGTCAAGATAATATTATGGTAGAATGGTTTTTCAATTCATTCAAAATCCTAATTGAAACACTCATATAACTACAGTGCCATTAGGCAAAAATGAACCTAGAGTAATGCAACTTGCACACATATAATACATTGATGATAGATGGATGATAACACGGTCTCAAGCCATAAATGAGTCCATTAAAGTATGAAATGGTCATAATGACCTCAAGATAAACTAGATTTATGAAATACAATGATAAAAAATATATCATTACCTATAGGAACCTCTTAACTTATCTTATGAACACCTACTCATACTCAAACTAACCCAAACTACTGAAGGATTCAATTTTAATTGGTGGGTAGAGGTATAATATGGATTATCATGTATCAATCAAAATCATAATGATAATATTATAGTTTTATCTAATTATTATAGAAATGATGAACAAATACAATCATATCCAAAGGTTCTTAAGCCTTATCAAAACATTGTATCTAGACATAGGCTTAGAATCTAGTCTTGAGAATTTAAAATGTCGAGGGATATAAAGGCATGGTTAAGTTTTAAGGATTTGTAAATAAGTTCAAAATTATTTTATATAGGATACCATGGTTTCATTTAGGTATGAATAATTTTGAAAGTGCTAACTATTTTGTCTCAGACCTAAGGCACTCCATAAGCAAGGCAATCTGCAGACCTAATACATTGATGGTGAAGGGATGAATGGCAGAGCCTTGAGTGACTTTAGGATGATGTGTATGGTTTAATTAAAGGTGAAAACTATTCATAATGTCCTAAAACCACTATTACCATTCATAGTTGGTCACATACTCAAAAACCACAGTTTATGTCTATGACACTTAGAACTAGACATAAACCATCATGATTCTAAGGTTACTCCTATGACAATGTGATCTTAAAAAAATGTGAAAATATTAATGTGAGAGTGGAAGATTAATGAGACTCATTGTTTTGCATAATATAACTCAAATTGGCCATTTCCTACCTTAATTTATCTCAAGGGTGTCATGAATACAAGCTAGTTACCTGATAAATAACTTGTTCCATTCCCATATATATGGATGATTTGGATGGGGTATAAATAAATTAGGGATAGTTGAGCGAGGTTATGAAATTGAAATCATTGGAATTGATTCAAAGGTTATGGTCCTAACATTTATCAACCATTGCTAAAAACCTAAACTACTTTAAACCCTTGTAAGAGCATAATGAGAAAAAGGTTAAGAGCACTACATCCAAAATGGGTCAATTGATATAGAAAGTGATTTGGACATATTTTCAACTCTCTCATTATCCTTTCTTATCAGTTTTTGTGAATTTTATATGAATTGTGGTAATTTAAAGGTGCATAAGGGAATATTTGAATTAAAACCACGGTGACATATTCATGGAGATGCATTATGAATCTTGAAACCCCTTTGTCATCTCAATCATGTATAGATACCCATATCCTATGATAATTGTTACAAGTAGTCTGAGATAGAATAGTGAGAAGCAAGGTGACTACCAAATTGAAGATGAGAAGTGTGGTTTTGAGATTACTTGAAGTCTATATGATATAACATAGGACAAAAAAGTTATGAAAAGGTTTCTCATATTCTTTAAAATAATCTCATTGAGCATATGCAAGTCACCCTAGTGACATGTGTGAGAGTTTAGGCCTAGATGGATAGTGAGTAGCTACAAAGAAGTGAACAATAAGTGGAAAATAGAAGATCATTAGTTGTATGGGTGCATAATAGCCTACATCAATCATGTTTTCAGTTTATCAATTTAGTATAAATGTGTTAATTAATTCTAAGGTAATTCAAGATAGGTAAGTGGACACCTCATCAAGAAAATAGTTTCAATAAGGACAATGAAGTTTCTCTACACCAACTTGAGGAAGATGTCATGTTTCAGATAGACACTTGTCCAACATAATTTCATGGTCTATTTTATAGCTCTTTATATTGTATTATAACTAGTCTTCAAGATTTTATACTTAACATTGTGACTCCCCATCATCACTCCTCTCTCTTCTCCTATTAATATATATATTGAATCTATTTTGGCATTGTAAACTATCCATAATTGGTATGGTGAAGCCCTGCTAGTTCGACATCTTTTTTACCTGTGAATAAATTTTTCAAGCTGGTTTAGTCTCTAGAATTTCTTTCCTAAGTATGTCAAGTAGTCTATTTGGATGAAAAGTGATGATTGTTTCTCCTTGCTTTTATTTTGATCTTATATGCATTGTGTGAGTAATACTTCTTATAACAGGTCTCATGAAGAGTAACTATTTACTAGTTTTTTTAAAACTATGAAGAGAGATTAGTAGTTTTTAAGATTAGACCTCATATTCACCCACCCTTGTAAATACATAATAAGTTGACTACATGTAGAAACACTTATGCTAGAATAACCTTGAGTTACAATCAATTTTTGTAATATGTCTTCAGATTTGAAGTTTCATGTATGTTTATGGAAATATCCTTGGTGTATCACCTCCATCACTATAGGTTAATTTTGTGTTTCATTTTTCCCTTTTCACCCCCAATAAGTGATTAGAGTATTTTAGTTGAGATCCTAAATATTTAGATCAAGTAAACTAGCCCATAATCTAGATATCTATCTCTTGTAACAATCTGCATTCACTTAAAGATAGTTCCATGTTAACCCAAATTTGAGAATGTATGATTGAATTATCTAGGGTAAAAATTTGGACTATGAAAACTACACCTATTAATTTTTAAATTTTTATTTCACAATGCCTTAAATCTACTAAATGTATTCAATTAACCCATCATTCCATAGAGTTAGTCCTACTTTTATCTACTTTAGTGCTTGCCTCAATGCTCAAATGCAATCCTTCACCACGTGCACCTCTCAACTCCTTTCATCTATAAGTTGAGTGGTTTAACATAGGCCTTCTCCCTCAATATGTAACTTCATGTCTAATTTTTCTTACTTAATCTCCTAACCCACACTTTCTCTTTGCCTTTTTGAGTCACACATTTCACTGGGACAAGAATATTATGTATAGTTCATGGGAATTTGTTTCACTACTTAATGCATTATTACATCTACCATGTTTTAAGCTCAAATCACAATTTATCCTAAGTCATACAAAATTTATACATTACATTCCTCATTCCCTATAGTTAATTTTGTTTCCATCTTCTTGATTTCTCTTTTTCACTAAATGATAAAACATTGCATGTATTACTCAACTCCTTGCAACTATTTGATATGTGTTTTTACAACAACATCATCCTTCCTCTATCAAAGCCTCAATTATTTATTGTCTAACTTCTTTCAATGGTACAAGTGTTTCCAAACTCATGACATAAGCATCAGATAGTTACATTGAAGTATTCATAGATCAAACCCATCACATTGGGTAGGATCATCACAATTCTCATCAATCCTCCATAATGACTCTATCACATAATGATAGATTTGTTCTTTAAATTTATATTATATGTCAATGTCCCCTACAATCAAATTGAATATGTATATATTCCCATCGAATTGCTTCATTACTATAATACCAATTTTAATGGTACAAGACTCTCTAGTTCACCCATGTGGCATTGAGCCTAATCGATATCCTGAATTCTACACTTAAAAGAATTATTTATTAGGACACCTAGACTATGTGTTACCCTAAACACTAACCCAAAATCATAACATATAATGTTTCATCTATCACATTAGTGTAGGTTCTCAACCTAGGCCAACATCACACACATAATTTAGACTCATATTATATTGCATACAACTTTCATAACTTATCTCAGTCTAATTTATCATCATGAATGCTACTTTCTACATTGGAAATTCATCTACCTCACCCATGGATCTCCTTGATCTCCTTAGGTAATTCCTCATGCAACTATACTATAGGAGGGTGTATCCTTCCTCATAGATGGGATGATGATTAAAGTGTAATATTATTGATATCTCATTAGGTCAAGTGATTTTGATTGAAGATGGTTTTGTTTGGTGAAGGATTCAAAAATTAATTTTATAATATTTTTATTTCACCAAGTCCTCCAAAATAATTTAATTCAATTGTGAAACCTTTTGAAAGCTAGGCATGCCCCATGAATTATTTTATAGCATTGGGATAGGTATAGTCAACCCCTGTATTGTGATAGTATTGTGATAATAATGATGCATATTTGGTATCATAGTGTATAAATATTTATCATTTACAAGTTTTATTATTTTTTATTAATATAGAAATACTTTCCAAATCCTTTATACTTGATAGATCATATTTTGAAGCAAAATCCTCATTTGAAGGTAAGTATTACAAATATTTCTTATTATAAAATCATCTATTTATATTATGGATTTATATTGTGTATTTATATTTATAATATAGTTTTTATAAATTTTAATATCAATATAATTGTGAATTTATCAAAAAAATTAAGGTATACTATTGAAATAATTATTTCAAGGCATATTCCTTTCAAAAAGTGCATCAACTTTGAATAAATCAAAACCAATGTAGTACATAGATGTTTTCTTAGTTAAGTTCTATAATTTTATTATACTTCATTCATACATATATTTATTTTTACATGATTTTTATAGGGGCATATGATAAATATGAAAAATACTAAATATATCATGATACTTAGATTTTGTGATTGATTGTCTGACCATGGATGTGCTTTAAAAGTGGAAATCAATGGTAAACATGCCTTTAGTTCATTTAGTTTAGGAATTGATTTACTTATTAAACTTGGTTAGTTATGTACGATCACATCAATATCATTGGTAATAAACTATGATTAACTAATTCATAATTATTTTATAGTCACATACAACTTTAATTTTCTATTTGTTTTTTCATCCTGAACCCTGATGAGACATGCATATCCAAAAATAAGCTCATTTGCCTTTAAACTCAGATGTGTTTATGAGGGATAAAATGTTTCAAATATTATGGAAGTGTAATGTATTGATCTAAAACCAATCACCATTGCATGGTGAATAGCCTATTACTACATATGTAATACTCAACGGAAGCAAATTAGCACACAGTAGTTATCCCACCTAGATTGATTCTGTGATTATGTTCCTTCACTATGTGCATGCATCTAATGATTAGCTTTGGAACTTGACACTACTTTATTTGAATTAGATTTTGTGTGATATATACTTGGATTTTGATTAATCCTAGTGATAGCCATGAAATTTGGGAATAAATCGATAAGTTTTATTAGATTGTAATAGTGTATAGATGTATAAGAGACAAGAGCTAGATATTTAAGATTGAGAAATTGATTGATTTATATATAGATAAAATTGAATAATTAATCATTCCATAGGTACAATATGATTATGGGATAACCATAAGGATGGTTTTAATTTTGGAAAGAAACCGTTTTTAGGAGTAAGTTAGTTATGACTAGTGTAATTCATTATCCATTGGTGATAATGATTGCATGTTTTAAACGTAACTTTTTTTCAATTTGATTGATGTGAGAGTCTATAGATGTCTATTTATGATATTTAGTAGGCTTAAAATAAATATCAAGTTTTTTTTTGGTATGAAACTATAACAAAAAGGTTGAATCATAAAATAGCATGGAATTGTGAGAAGATGGTGAATTAGGCCATTTTTTTAGTGCTTAATTCGTGCATGTTAAATGTGTATCAAATATGTCATTTTTAAGTAATGGAGACCATATATATATATATATACATACATATATATATACATATATATATATATATATACATATATATATATATATACATATATATATATATATACATATATATATATATATATATATACATATATATATATATATACATATATATATATATATATATACATACATATATATATATATATATATACATACATATATATATATATATATATATATATATATATACATACATATATATATATATATATATATATATATATATACATACATACATATATATATATATACATACATATATATATATATATATATATATATATATATATATATATATATATATATATATATATATATATATATTTCATTGTAAATTAAATCAAAGAGTTGATATGCCACTACATCAAGTTCCTACTAAGTAGTAATTTCAACAATGATGGATATATTTGTTAGGGTATCACTCCAACATCTAAGTTCTCTAATGCCCAGTATATCATAGCTATTATTAACTACTTTAAAAATAGGTTTGAGGCAATTGTGACTCATAATTTTGGCAACAAAGATGACATAAATAGACAATAAATATATTAGTTAAGGAATTTAGAATTAAAAAATTGAAGATTAATGCCTGTCGTCCTAGAAAGAATACAGAAATTGA